>JANIIA010000002.1:8152063-8166070 GCA_027478495.1 Erythroxylum alaternifolium
CATATCACTGTTCACAAATGCATGAGCATGAGATGTGTTTTCCTAAGTTCTCTGATTTACCTCACTTGGACCCGTTCTACGGAACCGGGATGTTACAAATAGGGAGTCCCAAGTAGGTCAGTGGGGCTGGTTTTCTGTTCATACCTATTAATTGGGAGATTGTGATCTCCATTCTGTTGGCCCCTTCAGCCAATACAAACTGAATTTTATTCAGATTAAGCTCGAGACCCGATAGGTCCCTAAAATCTATCAAGGTTTCCATAAGAAGCTCAATAGACTTGCCATGAGCTTTTGAGAAAAGCTTTAGGTCATCCGCAAGACATAGGTTTACCAACCTGCCCTTCTTACACTTAGTATGGAATTTAAAAGACTTACTATTCCCCCCTGTTTGTTGGATTAGCATACTAAGAACCTCCATACAGATAATAAATAGATATGGGGATATAGGATCACTCTGTCATAAGCCCCTAGCACTCCTGAACACTTCTGTTGGAGCACAATTGACTAAAATGGCATAGGAAGGCATGGTTATGCATACCTCTATCCATTTGACAAATTCCTCTGGGAATCCCATTAGTTTTAGGGTCTGTAGAATGAATGCCCATTCAATAGTGTCAAAAGCTTTTTTAAAGTCCACTTTGATGGTATAGTACGGTGGGTTGTGCTTCCTTTGGTATCCTTTCATCAATTCCTAAACAATAGCAAAATTATCCCCAATTCTTCTATCATGTAGGAAAGCACTCTGATTGTTAGATATCAATGTATCCAGAACCTTTTTCAGCCTGTTTGCTAGGATTTTAGAGATAATCTTGTAAAGAAAGTTAGTGCATGCAATAAGTCTATAATCATCCAGAGTAGAACAACAATTAGTTTTTGGGATCAGACATATGTGGGTTTTGTTGACCTCTTTTAGTAGGGTTCCTCTAGAGAAGAATTCCAACACAGCTTGCTTCACCATAGGTCCAGTAACTGACCATGTTTGTTGATAGATTAACCATTAAAACCATCAGGGCCAAGGGATTTGTTTGAATTCATCTTAAACAAAACCTCTTCTATTTCCCTTTCTATCACTGGAGTGACGAGAGCTCTAGCCTGTTCCTAAAGGATCTTGTTGTGAATAATGGAGTCAAGATTGGTTAAGTTTGAGAGTATCTGAGCGAATCCATAGAAGTTTCTGAAATGTCTCTCTACTTCTTTCAACAATTCAGCTTGAGTTGAAATTTCCATTCAATCTTGTTGTTTTAGAGAGCAAATTCTGTTTATATACCTCCTGGACTGAATATAATTAAAAAAGAATTTAGAACACCTTTTTCCATCTTTTAGCAAGTTGACTTTTGCTTTTTGCTCCAATAGGTTGTCATGTTCCTTAACTAGTGAGAGATAATTTAACAGTAGGCTCTTTTCAGTATTTATTAGAGAGAGATTTGAAGGGTCTAAATCAAGTTGTTTCTGCACCTTTTCTAAATTCTCTTTAGCTATAGTAACTGCTTTTTGAGTAGGGGATGCTTGACTTTTCATCAAGGTTTTCATCTCCCCTTTGATAGCTTTAAGCTTTTGCACACAAATATATTAGAGAGTATCCACAACTTTAGTTACTAGTCCTTTTCTAAGAGCATCAGGAAATCCCTCATCATCAATTAGGAAGTTGTTAAATCTGAACTGTCGCCTCAGGACTTGATTAAGAGATAAATTTTCAATGCGCATAGGAGTGTGATCAGAGAATAAAGGATCAAGGAAAGAAGTGACACAGTTGGGGAACTGTGTTAGCCAATCTTTGTTCACCATAGCTCTATCCAACTTTTTCTTTAGAGCCCACCTTCCCATCTGCTTATTACTCCATGTGAAGAAATGACCCTGATGCTTAAGATCAAAAATGCCCAATTATCCCATATAGTCATTGAAATCAGAGGAATGATTTCTTAGACTAAAGTTGCCCTCTGCTTCTGTATTATAAATTGTGTCATTGAAATCTCCACATATAAGTCATACACTATTGACCCTATATTGAATCCGTGTTAAACTATCCCATAGCATTTTCCTCTGAAATGCATGATTAGAGGCATTAATGAAAGAGATATTAATATTATTGCTAACCTGAAGGAGCTTGCAATTCAGATGCATAGCTTACATGTCCATAGAGAAAACTTGTACATCTACCACACTAGGATCATATCTAACAATAATTCTCCCATAGCTATGAGCTTGGTGGTTGGAGAAAAACTTCCATTTAGATCCCAGTTTATTCAGAACTTTCAGTTTATCATATCTAAGCTTAGTTTCCAAAATAGCAAAAATCAATAGTTATGTGTTCTATACAAAATCCCTTAAAACTGATAGCTTTTTAGGGTAGTTGATCGCCCTCAAATTCTATACTACTATCTTCATAATTAAGTAGAAATAGGTTTGGAGCCCTTTCTTTTGCTCCTATTAGTTTTCCTTTTAGCAATAACAAGAATTTGCCAATTTTAGGATCTTCATCCTTATTTTCTGTTGCGGTCTCAGAATTTACTATGTGCACCTATCCATCTATAGACTGATTCAGATTTGATGGAAGAACATCCTTTAAATGTTCCCCATTCTTATCTGCCTCTATAAGCACAGTGACCCCTTCAGATTGTCTATCACCATTGTCTTCAGCACTGACATCTTCTCTTTCATCTATAACATTCCTAGTTGCTCCATCACTGCCAACCATTTCTGGTATTTTCTCAAACACTGTCAGATTCAATTTTGCCCTCTCCACCTTCAGGTATGAGAGCTGAGCTGGTGTTCTCATTTTGCTCTACTAGGATATTTGTTACATCCAATCCCATCAGCTCCACATAATCTCCTCGAAGGAAAGACTTACCCGTAGGAACCCATTTTTTATCTTATACAGCAATGGATGGCTTCCATGGGTATTGAACTAAAACTTTGCCCTCATATTGATACAGATTCTAGCATAGCCTAACCTCTTCCTATTTGCTATATTATCATCCAAACATAGAGGTTTACCAAGACAGCTAGTAATCATACTCAGACCCTTTGTTATCCAGTACTCTAAAGGAACATTAAATAGATCTACCCACATCGGAACACGTCTCTTTTGTTTGCAATCAATCTGAAATCCAGGTTGCCAAGGCTGTAGAAATAACGAAAAATTTGCTACATGTCATGGCCCTTCTTCTATCATCTTTAAAACTTGAGCCTTAGTCGAAAATCTGAATAGGATGTATTTCTCCTCTACTATAACAACTTCCACGAATCCCTTATTCTTCTAAGTTGCTAGAGCCCATCTTTGAATAATTGGAAAAGCCGGTCTTTTATCCCAGAAAAAACCAACAAGGGAGTTTTCCCAAGATTTGACCCCTTCTTCTAGAGTTTTTCTATCAGGATAGACAATACTGCTTCCATCTTCTGTCTTTGGTGGGCAGAAATGCAGGGAGAGTTCTGTAGGTCCTTCCACTACTTGTTTCCATGTTCTCCTCTCAAGCATAGGGTTGGCAAAAATTGGGGGGTTTTCTTTAGGAGGGTTGGTAGAAGTAGACGGGATAGTGGGATAAGGGTTTGAGTAGGTTTAGTGAGAGAATGCAATGAGTGCTCAAGAGAGGAAGATGGGGAGGGTAAGTGTGGAAAATCCTCCTGGCAAGGTGCTTGAGTTGGAAAGAGGGAAGAGTTTTGTGAGTTCTGAATAGTTGGAAGAGATAAAAATAGTTGCTAAAGCTAGAAAGTATGTGGAGTATGGAAAAGTCTAGGGTGCCCTTGGGTGTGGTTTCAGCAGGTGAAAAAAGAGGATGGGATAAGGTCTGGAAAGGGATGGAGTGGCAATAGTGAGAACTGGTTGTGAGGGAAGGGGAGGGCGAGAAGAGGAGGACAAGGGGAGCAAGGGAAGCAAGTTTCGAATAGCTCAGTGAGGTTAGAGAGAAGTCAGAGCATCTCTCCCTAACCCATACCTTGCCACTTGCCTTGAATCATCTTTTTAATCTAAAGTGTTTGAATCGAGGTGAGAAGCATGTTGTTTTTAAAGAGAAGTTGTCCAAAAGAGAACAGGAGCGATAGTTGTAGAATAACATAGTAGCGAGGGTTTAAAGGGTTTCGGCTTGGACATTCTTGGAGGTGGCTCAAGCATTTTTGTGGGAGAGCATGAAGAGGGCTATAGAAGCAATTAACCGTAAGAGATCTATAGAAGGCTAGACAACCAGACACCGGTTTGGAGACGACATCAATGTCGATAACCCGGTTAAGCATTTCTTCCATTGTTTTGTTATTTCTTTCTCTCTTTAGAAATTGATTGTGTTATCCTATGCGTATGAATTTGGGTTTCGTGTATGAATGATTGTGTTATCGTTATAATCCGATTATTTGTATATGAACTCATTGGGTATTTTGAAAAGATGATTTTAATTCATTCATTGGATCATTTTATTACAAACTTATTGCTAGAGTTTCGATATAATCTATAATTGTTATATTTGAAATTCATTTGTAGTGACTAATAGTTCGTAATTATTAGGGATAACATAACCTAGGTTAAATGAAACATCTTATGTGGTGGTTGTCTTAATTAATCAGTTTTCCTAATTCGTAATTCTACTACCAAATTGAATTTATAAATCATATCCTAAGTTATTTGGTAGTTAGGTTTAATTAACAATCGTATCTTAATTAAACACTACCTAAGGAAAAATTCAGGTTGATTATCAACCCACAATTAATAGTCTCTAGGAGAGATTTGAGAACAACAAATCAATAAAATATGTTTAATTATGGTGTCGGTTGACACTGAGCTGAAGAACCGAGTCCCTACCAAATTCCTCACTTTTATCATTTTTAAATGTTTTCTTTAAATTGCTTTTGTTAGTTAGTTTAGATTTATTTTATTTTCTTATTTTAAAAAAAAGCAAAACTCTCCCTTAACTTAAATACTGATTAATTTCATTTCAATAACTTTACACACATTCTTTATGGGATCGACTTAGACTCACCATTGCTATAGTAATAGTCTAGTTTATTTTGACTAGCGTTACGTCGCGCCGTCCTCTATTTATTATTGTTGAGATAATTTCAAGGCTATCTTTCTTTTGGATGAGCGCAAGCAATAGATAATCTCAAGCTATAGAGCCTTAATAAGCACCAATTTCATTTTAACACGTTGGGGATTAAGGAAAAGCCATGACGGCTTTCTTGAAACGCAACTGCGGTGTAATTTTTCTTATCGTTTCCTACGACGTCAAAGTCTCTTTCCGTTTTATTATTTTCATATATTTTTATTTTCACAAATGTCTTCGTCAGTGAATTTGCAATTTTCTTACTTGCAAATCACTACTCCACACATGACAGGCCGTCAGCGAGGCTTGTAGACTTTTGATGAGGGAAAAGGTTTATTTTTTTACTTGCAATTCCAGCTTATTTTCCGTGGATTCTTTTATTATGGCGCATGTGAATACCAGTAAGCTTTTCTTTAGTATTTCATAATATAGGAAGTTTTAGGTTTATAATTGAAAATGTTTAGAATAGATACGAATTAGACTTCGAGTTTTTAGTAGAATGAAAATACATGATCATTGAAATGATAAAAATAAATTAAATATATTACTTAGGATGTAATATTGATTTAGAAACCAGTATTCTTAAGTTCGTGCTCCTTCGGCAATTGGAAGATGCTTAGCTCTTGAAAAATTGTAAATTAAATGCTATGATGCATTGATTGTAGCTCTTGTGAAACTTAAAGCATAATTACGTAAACATTCCATGAGATAAATGCAAGTCCTAACCTTTTCCATGTCTTGCACAGTAACTCCATTATGCACATGTGCATCCGTATATTTTATAAAATTAATCAGTCAAGTTACTTCCGATCTCTTGTCTGCTTCATGAGTACAGTTATTTTCAAAGGGAGTAATTAAGATTATATTCTCTAATTGAACCGAAAAACTTGTTCTTAAGCGCTAAATAATTTGGATATTAATCTAGTTAGGCTCTTATGTCTACTTTCTTTGGAACTACTGCTCCCAATACAGCTTTCACATGTATTCCATAGGTTGATTGCTTGAAAGTCAAAAATTGCTCATGAATTTAACTATATGTGTAATTTAAAAATTGCTTATGAATTTAACTATATGTGTAGTTGCATTAAGTATATGGTTGCATTAAGCATGCCAGAGTTAAAAGAGATTGGTTACAAATGTTTAAGACATTAGGACTAAAACTTTAAAGGACACAAAAGAGCTTGAACCTGATGGCTTTGATCAAGGTATGCAGGCATAAGTTTCTTTATGTTAAGTTTCTTTACTGAAGCATAGAACATGGCCTTACATATGAATTATGTAATCATGATAACTAAATTAGGCAACTAGCTTCTTTATACTAAAACGCATCACCCTAGAATGTGACATGTGTTCAATGGTGAAAGACACAGATTCCATTACTCTTCTTAATTCATAGATCACAGGGAAGGAATGCTGAGCATGTTGCTTATTGCTTAAGTATAAAAGGTTGCAACCTGTCGCATCTTAAAAGTATCAAAAATTATAGTCCAAGTAAATTGTCAAATACATTACTAAATTTAAGATTGGTACCACTATATCTTTTATAATATAGAGCACTCAAAGTTGAAGAAAGATGATAAAGGTTAATAGACATCACCATTTCCTTTTACATTGTCAAAATATGTTAAAAGGTTAGCCTCGTCACATGTTATACATCATTTGAACTTTTAAGTTAACAGTGAAAAATAAAGAATGATATATCAAGTTATAACATTGATACGTTAGGTCCCTTTTTAGTTATGGACTATGCTTTTTTCTTTCTTTATGGTTGATAAATATTGGTTAATCATTATGGACTTTATACATATGTTATTTTGTCATATTATGGAGTAATTTTTTTCATATGTTTTTATCGGATGTTAGTAAATGAATATAAGATTATTTCATGGTAAACATTTTACTCAAGAAGGTACACTGAAGTATATTGGTAAAACGCTTAAATTTTTTTACAATATGGACTTAGATTATATGAGTTTGAGAGAGGTATGTGAAACGGGTGCTATATTAAACTATAAAAATATTTTTAGTGCATAGTATTTGATTCGTGAGAAGGGTTAGATGATGATTTGAGGAGGCTAGAGTCCAATCAGAGTGCATTAGATTTGATTAAATTGTCAAAGTGCATATTATAATTGATGTTTATTTGGATCATGTAGATAAACCAACACCATTCTTACCAATGTTAATATGACATGATAACTAACATATAAACGAGGTTATTGTGAATTTAGCAGATGCTATCAGAGATGATTTGGAATATGATAATGGGGTAGATGTCGATTTGAGAGGTGATAATGGTGTAGGTGTTGAATTGGGATGTGATATTAGTGTTGGTATTAATCTAGGAGGTAATAGTGGTGAGGGTATTGATTTGGGAGGTGACAGTGGTATTGGTGTTGATTTGGGAGGTAATACTAATTGTTGGAGTAGATTTGGGAGGTAACACTGATGTTGGAATTGATTTAGATGATGGAGGTGATTTATGAGATGAACAATTAGCTAGTAGTGGCTCTGAATTGAATGATGATGGTAATTTTAATTTGAGTGCTTCTGATGTAGGTGAATTGGGTGCCCTTGATGGAGATGATTTGTTTGCTCCTGATGGAGGCCATTATGATTCAAATTTCAAAATTAGTGTTGATATAGGTCATGATGCAATGTACATTGACTCTTATGATCCTAGGAGTTTCTTGGCTAGTAATTAATATCCCAATATTGAAGAACCATATACAACTTTGAGGCGACTTAGTGAAACTAGTAGGCAAGTTCCTAGAGTTGTTGTAAATGAATGGTTATTAGGCATGGTGTTTAATAGTACACTTTAAGGAAATGATTGCCTATCATTCAACATCAATAGGATTTGACTTGGCTCAAGAGGAATGAATAAAAAGGAGTAAGATATTATTGCACCCAAGGTTGTCCATTTAAGCTATATGCTTCATTTAACAGAAAAGACAAATGGTTAAAACTGAAAACTTTCAAATCATGGTTCATTCTAAAAAACAAGCTGAGATTGGTCACATCCAATTTTATCACGATACATTTCAAGAAAAAAATCCTAAACAAGAGCATTAAAATCAAGAAAATGGTTAAAGAATATAAGGAGAAGCTAAATTTGTCATTTAATTTTAGCATATCCAAGTATATAAGGAGGAAGGTTCTTAAGTAAAAAGCAAAAGAGCATTATAACTAATATGGTACGCTTTTTGGTTATATTCCTAAGTTGAAAGAAATGAATTCGAGTTTTATAATTGAGCTTTAACTTAAAAGAGATGAAGATAAGTTGGTATTCAAGAGAATGTATGTACATTTTGATGTTATGAAGAAGGGTGGAATTGTGGAAGAAGTTGTAACCTATAAATGGTATAGATGGATATTTTTTGGAAACAATGTACCAAGGATAACTTTTAAGCTCCATGGGAGTTGTTGGGAACTAAGGCATCTATCCAATTACATGGGTAGTTGTTGAGGTGGAGAATACTAAGAATTGGACATGGTTTATATAGCAATTAGCCATTAATTTAGATCTTGGAGATGATGGAGGAATAACAATAATTTCTAAAATGTAAAAGATAATTCATCCAACTAAAAGTAATTTATACACACATTTGCATCTATACATTCTTATAACTTTTTGTTCTTAATTTACAAGGACTTATGTGAGCCTGCTATAATGTATTGCCTTCTACTATATATAAGAAGCATGTAAGGCCTATATATCACAACTATGTAAAGAAATGGGAGGAAAATGATCTTAAGAAAATGTTATAAAATTGTGTGTGAGCAACATTCTCACAAGAAATTGGTGACAGACTCATAAAATTAAACCAAATTACACTGAGATGTGTACGGGACTTGATTGAATATCCTAAGAAAATATAAATAGGGCTTTCCAAAGCATTGAGTCCAAATATCCAATAAAACAATATGAACAAGTCATTTAACCATTGGATGTGGCCATACATCACTCTATCATTAGTATGTTGGATACTGTTAGGACTATTTTAATGAAGAGGCATTCTAACCTTAAGGAATTAGTTAGGAGATGGAATGGGGACATAGCACCTAAGGTGATTCAGAAATTGAAAAAGAATGAATATAATGCAATGAAATTGATAGTTAGCTAGAATAAAGACAGGAAGTATAAATTGACTAATAGAGAAAATATACATATTGTCCAAGCACAAACTTGAGGCATATATAGATGAGTGTTATCACAAGGAGAGGTATGTCTTACAGCTAATTAGAGGTAAAAATTTGACCACCAAACACTCATAAAGAGATTCATCCACCCTTAAAAATAGTTATGTATAGTAGGCCTAAGAATAATAGGAAAAAAGATAAATATGAACCAAAGAGAATGGAGAATCCTTATAGGCTATCATAAAAGAGGCAATTCTAATTGTGTAACAAGTGTGGCAAAAATGGTCACAACAAGAGAAGCTGTAAATCATGTCTACTTCCCTCCAGTCAAGTTAGAGTTGAGGTTCGTAATTTATATAGTAACTACTTAATGATGTTATGTGACTAATGGATAGTCAACTATACCTAATGAAGATGCAACAACAACAATTTTTGCTCAACCTCATTTGTCAATTTTCAGTAGACAACCTTCTAAAGTAGGTGAAGTTGAGGTTAGTTTAACACTAGTGTTAGTTTACCACATATTCTTATTCCAGTGTATTATTATTCTTGTATATATTGCTTACATGAATAAATTATTGTTTAACCTTGAAAAAGTCATTTGCATCAACTCGATCATTAGGGAGAAAAAGAACGTTTAGATTAGTTAATCTAAACGTTTCCATTTATCATTCCAACTAAACGGGTCGAGGTGAAAGGGTGACTCAAGTATCAAATCACAATAATTGCAAAAATGAGCTTTTAAATAAAGAGCTGTTAGAAATTGAAAACAACAAGCAACTAATATTCAAATTAGAAGTCAATAGATTGTGAATAACCAATATTTTAAAAATCGAACCAGACATCGAACTGGTCAAAGGAAAGATTTAAAGTTTAGAGGTTCAACCTGTAGTGAACCACTATAAAACTGGTATATAATAAATAAGAAGAAAAATTTATAAGAATAAGTAAAAATAAAATATTTTATTGAAATAAAAAATACTCCAATGTATATTATTATATAATGAACTAATAATAAATAAATATAATATAATATAAAACTTAAAATAACAATAAAAATCAAAATTGTATTTCTGAAGGAGGTTGTGTTTCATATCGTCAAAAGTTCCAAATTCTCCAACGCTATTTAAAGATTTGTAAACTACGCTTTCATCCAAAATATTTGCACCAACTTCTTCTATTACATTAAAATAAATTATAAATTAGTAATGATCATAGCAGTGTACAAAACACAATCATGTTTAATCTTATCTTTAATCATTTTCCTATACCATGCTTCTGCTTCCTTGTATCTCTTAGCTTTAAACATGCCATTGATCAAAATAGTATATGCTCTAGCCCTCATCACATATCCATCTTTTTGAAAAGACCTCGACAGTGCAAAGGCTTCATCAATTATACCTGATTTGCAAACCCATTCAACAATGCATTATAAGTGACCGAATCAGGATTACACCCATTATCTTTCATAGTATTAAATAACCTATAAGCATAGTCGGTTCTGTTAGTTGGACACAAACCAGAAACTACAATGGTGTAGGTAAACTTATTCGGCCCCACTCCCATTTGCGTCATTTCATCGAACATTGTAAGCGCATCCTGAGTTTTGTCGTTCTTACACAAACCATCAATCAAAATACTAAAGGTAGCTATATTTGGTGAGTAATTCAACTTCAACATTCTATTATAAGCCGTTAAAGCTAACAATAAAACGTTCTTATGCACCATGACATGCAAAATCATGTTATAAATATTAATATCAGGCTCACATCCAAAATTTCTCATCATTCCAAAAGCTTCAAGGGCCTTTTCAGTCATTCCCTTCTTTGTGTATCCATGAACCAAAACCGGAAGTGCTTCAGAGGACAAAGAAAGATTGCTTCTTTTTATTTCTTCAACAACTTGCCAATATAATTCAAGCCCATTTTCCGTAACGAGCCTGTCAATGATTATGTTGTGACATACCCAAGTGTGAAAACGCTTGTAATTGGATGCCCAGATAAAGAAATGAAAACCTAGTTGCGGGTTTGGCGGGTCTTGGATAATAGAGTTAACAATCTCGGAAGTGATGAATGGAAGAATAGGTTCTAAAGCAGGTTCCATAGGGCTGACAGTGCCAATGATGGTGAGAACTTCATTAGAAACAGTAAGTTCATGAGAGTAGGTATGGATAGCGTGAATCCATAGGGTCTGGGGCTGAGAGATTCAGCGGAGGAGAGAAGTGATAATATTTATGATGGTTCCATACTTTTGTGATCTAAAGTTTGAGAAGATTCATGTGAGATTCAGATGGGCTTTTGCTGGATGTGCAGTAGAATAACTGGTGGCGATCAAAGATGACATAGTTTTTCTCTTCTGTCTTGTCGAAGGAAATGGACAAGTGAGAGAGAGATTTGAACAGAATCGGTTGAATTGGTTTGACAAAAAATCTGTTGGTTTGTTGATAAACCGGTCGGTTTTAATACATAGAGGTTATTAGGTAAAACTGAATTGGATCACTGGCCAGTTCAAATTTTTTTGGTCGGATTGGTCGGGCCGGTCCAGTTTTTAAAACCTTGTGAATAACAACTAGTTGTACACCGGTTAGTTTATTATGAATTATGGTTGGATCTATAATCTTTTAGGCAGATAATTATTAAATATGACACTGATTAATGTAAAAGAATGTACCTGGTTGGATCCATTTTGCATATTTTGTATATATTCTAGTTAGATCCATTTTGTATATTTTATGTAGATAGTAGTTAGGTTATAGCTGTCAAATAGATTAGTAGCTTTATAGTATAATCTACCTGATACAACTTTGTAGCCATTTTCTACATGTTCTTAATGGCTCACATTATTTTCCTTTTACATAATTACTTTCGTTAAATAAATCTCTTACTTTTTAATGGCTTACAATATATGAATATCAAGGTTTTTAATGACTTACATTGTATGACTCAAATATTTAGGCCTATGATTCTCGTAGGGTTCATCTGCATGACTCAAATAGAACTTTGCATATTGTATTTTTTCTTTGCCTTCTTAGACTTTTTTTGTCAAATACTGGTGTGCAAATTAGATTTTCCTATCTCCAAATTTATCCAAACACTTTCCAACTATCTTATTTATTATTGAATCTGAATATAATTTCATATAAATATAATAATTATAATAGCTTAGTTAGTAATGATATTTAATATTTTCAATATATTAACTAAAGTTTAATATATGTACAATACAAGTACTTCTCATATTAGCCCCTTACATATGCAACATTATCAATATATGAATTCTTAGAAAGCATAATACATTAGCCCCATATTACAATTAAGTATTTCTCTTATTAGCCCGATGACCTCAATAGTGAAAAAATATAACAATAATGTATATCCACATTGAAACAGCAATGATATATGTTATAAAAATCTTCCTCAACTCCTTGTTTATAACAAGCTAAAGTTCATACTCTATTGCTTTATTTTTTCTCCTAACTCAATTGATTTCTTTTGCTCCTCCTTATTTGCTCTTTTAATATCTCTCTAGCACACCTCATTTTCAATTATCCCTTTGTAACTCAAAGCTAATTGTTGCTTTAAATTAGCATTATCATTCATCAATTTGTGAATATTATGAACAACCCTATCTATGACGAGGTCATCATACGAAAGAACTTACAACTCCCAACCTTGTAATTATCAATAAAATAAACATTCATTAACAAATATATTATATTTATGTTCCTAAATTAAATATCGTAACAAAATATTTTTACTAACTAAATATTTTGGAAACCCATAAAACCTACGTCCATGTTTTTTTTTCACTCTATAAAGTCCTTAAACAATTGATAAATTCACGTAAATATTGAATGCTAGTTGAAAATTTGTTGGCAACTGAAGACTCAAAAAATGTCTAATTAATAGAGACATTATATAGTGACTCTTTTTAGTACAAATTGTTTCATTTTAAAAATTTTAAATACTAGAGATAACGACGTGAGCTTTAGACTTTTAGTCAAATATTAGGGGCAATTATACCTTTTGCCTATTTATATATCATATTATGATAATTATATGTTCTAAATGAGGTTAATGATTGTAATGGGTAACTGCATTTATTTCCCTATGATGTAAAGTTTTCATATAAGGTATTAGAGCCTTTTTTGTTTTGAACATATAATTTCTCTATTTATTCGTGAAGAATTGCCCTTAATATTCTAAATCTTGGTCTTATATTGTTTACCATAGTTGAAACCTTAGATGTTTGTTCCTTTTCTCGGTGTTTTTCTATTCAAATTGAACATATATACTCTTATTTTTGAAAAGAGAAATAAAAACTCTTTAAAATTGTCAAAATCGATTTACCGAATGCTAAAAATATCATCGAGTCAAGTTGCGGGTCAAAGATGAGCCATATGACCCATCTCAAGGTTGAAGATGACAAAATCGTTTGTGTCATCGGTACAATTCTACCACTAGTTTCTTCATAATTATGATATTGCCACTGTGATAATTACAATTATGATACTAGTTTCACAAAATTATTATTCTACCACTATCTTTTTAAAAAGTTCACTTTTGCCGCTTTTAATAAATTAAGGGGTATTTGTTTCTATTTTTATTTTTAATTTTTTATTTTTGTTTTCAAATTCAGTAAAAAAATCTGTTTATTTGAGTTTTCAGTTTTTGATTTTAGTTTTGATTTTTTCCAGTTTTTAAAAATTATGAAAACCATAAAAAGTGGTTTTATTTCCTATTTCTGTTTTTTATAATGTTATTTACTATCATTTAAATATATATTATTTAATTATTAATAAAAATTATGAATAATCTAATTCAAGATTATATATTTA
>JANIIA010000002.1:8254298-8265168 GCA_027478495.1 Erythroxylum alaternifolium
TTTTTAATTATTTATACAACAATTAATAGTTTATTAAATCAATAGGCTTTTTAGTCATTTTATCTCTTTTCAGCAACAATAACCACACTTATCAAACAATTGTTTTCACGTTTTAGCAGTTATCAAAATATCAATTTCAAATACATAAGTACTTATTAACGTTTCAATAGGTTAGTTTCAGTAAATTGTCAATCGCTACCTCTCTCCAAAATAAGCCTAAATGTACTCGAATCACATGACGCTTTTCAAGGATGTAAGGTGAAACCTTCTTATAGATGTCAGATATCTGTAGCGGTTTTTTCAGAGATTTAAGACTAATTGAATATTCTAAAGCCACATTTATCTAATCTAAGCACTCCACTCTAAAGCAAACTTCAAAGTGATTTTCTTTGCCGACTTTATCAAGAGAAGGGCCAAATATGATTATGCTGGCCTTTATCCAGGCATATAATCTTATCTTTAGATATTTGACAGTACAACAGCACACTGATCATCTAAGCTTTCCTTTCTAGTAATCATTATTTATTATTTTTTTACCCATATAATAAAATAGAGTTAATAGCGATTACTTATGCTAAGATGGAGGAGGTAATGTAATTAAGAATGCCACGTGGCAATTTGTGCAGGCCCCAGTGGCTATTCAACTCTAACAAATCGCGAGACCTACACTTGCGGCCCTTCGTTACCATTATAAGAAGTTACCATTTTCCTTACACGATTCAGTGAGTCCTTCCGAGTTCAGAGAGGGAAACAGATCGAAACAAGGAGACAATGTCCACTCTTATACTTCCACAGCAAGTACCCTCTGTGGCTGATGACTGCGAACAGCTCAGGAAAGCGTTTGCAGGTCTCTTCCTTGTGTGTGTGTGTGCGCGGGCGCTTGTGTACATAAAGTTATACTTTGGTTAAATTTCTCTTTTGTTGTAAGTGGGAATGTTTTGGAAGAAAAAGGTTTTACAAACTGCTATCAATTGATGCTTTCCTTTTCGCAGCTACTTATAATACAATCTCTAGTGTCAAAGGAAGCTGACCCATGATTGATAGTATACATACAAGCTTAAGATCTATCAATCTGAATGGCGTCTTAAAATGAATCTGCCTTTGTATTCTTTGAAGTTTAATCATTTGTCCAAACATCATCTCAGGATGGGGGACCAATGAGGATTTGATCATATCCATCTTGGGTCACCGTAATGCCACGCAACGCAAGCAAATTCGACAGACATATGCGGAGATGCATGGGGAAGATCTCCTCAAGGCATTGGACAGAGAACTGACAAATGACTTTGAGGTCATATTTTGATTGCATTTCGTATTTTTACACAATTACATGATCGTGAACATATTGCATTGGACTTGCCATAATAAAAGGGAAGGGAAAGGACAAATGTATCAAACATGGTGGATCAGGTTATGGTTCTAATCAAGCTAATGTCTTGTACTATATACTGATAATTTTATACATACAAATCCAATTTCTTATCTTCAGAGATTAGTGATGGTTTGGGTACTTGATCCTGCTGAACGAGACGCGTTTTTGGCTAATGTGGCAACAAAGAAATTTACTTCAAGTAATCAGGTTCTAATGGAAATTGCCTGCACAAGATCATCACATGAATTACTTCTGGCAAGGCAGGCTTACCATGCTCGTTACAAGAAGTCCTTGGAAGAGGATGTTGCCCAGCATGTAACTGGGGACTTCTGCAAGGTAAATATAAAAAACTTCATCTTAATAGACATAATTTTCTTGAAAGTTCTTTGCCATATAAAATATTTTCCTTGGAATTGTTTTCCAGAGCAAAGTGATTCTATATCCCAATTGTCATTCTGAGAAGAAAGCAACTAATTGGCTTTTGCTTCATGTGAATGTTGCCCAGCTCTTGTTTCCTCTTGTATGTTCATACCGATACGAGGGAGATGAGGTGAACATGAGCCTGGCTAAGTCGGAGGCTAAGATAATTCGCGATAAGGTTGAAAAGAAGAGTTACAATGATGAGGAGCTCATCAGGATTTTGGCCACCAGGAGCAGAGCTCAGATCAATGCAACTCTGAATCAGTACAAAAACGATTTCGGGAATGATATCAACAAGGTAATGCGAAAAATGATTTTAACAAGATTTCATTTTTCTTTTAAAAGTGACCTTTTGGTCTATAATCATAAACCAATAAGCTTGAATGCATATTGTTCTATGTGAAGGACTTGAAAACTGAGCCTCAGGATGAGTTCCTAGCACTACTAAGGGCCACAGTTAAGTGCCTGACAAGGCCTGCTAAGTACTTTGCCAAAGTTCTTCGCATGGCAATTGAAAGACGGGGAACAGATGAAGGAGCTTTGACTAGGGTTGTAGCAACAAGGGCAGAGGTTGATATGAAGATGGTAAAAGAAGAGTACCAGCGAAGAAGCACTGTTCATCTGGAACGTGCCATTGGCAAGGACACACATGGGGACTATGAAAAGATGCTCCTCGCACTTGTAGGAGATGAATCTGCCTAAGCGTGTCATATTATATATATTGTACCAATAAAACAAGTGTACTAACAAAATAATGCTGGTCCAGACTTTTGATCCTTGCCACCTGTGGTTTATGGCCGTCCTAGTTGTTTAGAGTGTTCTATTTCAGTCTTTGCTATGTTTTTGAAGACATACGAGTCCCCTGACGTTCAATTCTTATGATCACCATTGCTATCTTCTTTTGCCAGTAAAGCACATGACCGTTTCTTCTACTGTCCACACTCAAACCAATTGCCGTCTTGTGATCACAAATCTTAAATTACAACGCCATTTCTTCGATTTCTCGCATCATGTAAATGGATCTTAAACCCAAGCCCGAGATCAATTCTTTGCCAGCTATAGATTTTTACCCAGCCGCTAGGCGATTGGTCAGGCAATGAGCCATAGATCAGTCTTTTCTAATTGGTGGACCATTCATAAAAGAGAGAGCTAAAGTTATATAAATCAATCAATTAATCTCACCTACCGTATGCTTGAGCTTTCCGAATTGGACAAGACTCTATAGCTTTTATAACCATAGAAGTGGGACAAAGCATCATTTTCTAATTGAATTATACATCGTAAATATCAGTCTTAACGAAATAAACTCTTAGTATTATTAAATATTTATAAATTAATTCTTAACATATCTAAAATTTACTAATACACTTCCTAAAAATATTAAAATTCGGTATTGCATTCCTATAGTTTTTCTATAATATGAATAAGTCGCCAATTTTAAGTCAAGAAGGAAATGAAAGCTAAACAAAACTCTGAAACAGATATTTTTAAAGTTACTTCTGCAGGAAATATAAGTACATTTGAAGTTTAGATGAACAAGACAACAACAAGATCACAAAATAATACAGGTGGCGTCTGCATGAAAACTAGTGGAACCAAATTCTCTCTTTGGACAGTACATTCTTTAAGCTCATGCGTGGAGAGAAATCAATTGGTTGCAACCATCACTTCTTAGTAAACATACATCATTTCCTCAAGAGGTTTCGTGAGAAAATCCTCTTGCAATACGGGCTGGTGCGCAACATCATGTGAGGTCGGACCGCTTCAACCAGTGAAGAATAAAGAGAACCACCCTGCTTTTGACACGCAAATCAGGAAAAAGGATTCTTTCATGTGGAATGGTAACACCATATTATTACAGTAATGGTCTTAGTTTCCATACCTTGGTAACAACTAGAGCAGACTGAATGACGTAGTTGGCATATGGATCCTGCAACAGTTGTTCAAAGTGTGACACTGAGAGTAGTTCACAAATGATTTGAGCTCGGCTTTCTTCAAAATACTTGAGACACTTTTCAACTACATGGCTACTAAATTTCTGTGTTGAGAGATGTACGTAGTGCCCTTTAAATTGAGAAAGCAAGTTCGTGACAGCGGATGGGCTCTTCAGCTCGATAATAAATTGAACAACATAGTTTCTGTAACACGTGTTAAGTATTCATAATCAAAGAGTTAAACGAAGCTATTCAGGTACCAACAATATTAGTGTCAATGAATAAAAGCACAAACAGAGGATAAAAAGTCTATTCTTGTTACAGTATGAAATGCTTGTGAATTTCATAATCTAGATCAAAGCCCAACGATAGTCCATCTGAACAAAGGCATGTCTTGGTAGATTTGCAGATAGGAACAAAAAGCCATTCACCGTGCAACAGAAATTATGCGAACCGGAATGCCAGTGGAAATGAGTCATTTTAGAGAAGCAAGTCGAAGGGGAAGGAAAAACAAAAACCAAAAACCCAAAAGCAAATGATACTTGTCAACACCAGTATTAGAATCTACAAAGGGGTGAAGGAGAGGCCAAAGAAGTGTTGTTTACAACTAACATTCTTATTTATTAAGTTGTTTTCTATATCGAAGGCAGTGCTCTCTGTGAATGTCAGATTAATTTGTTTGCTTTATAATTCTTGGCAACTATCATATGCGCTACCCCTCCCAAATAGCAGGTAAGAAGCAGATCATAGTATCCTGCATGGTTCACTATAATGCACCACATGGATCAAACCACCATACCCAAAATAGCACTACCTAGCAACATATATTTTCAAGCTGCAGTAAGCTGGCTACTATAGAAATAACAAAATCCTAAAGTAAAAGAATAACTAAAACAAATTCACGTCTCTTGACAACATATAACGTGCCCTGTATTTGATACCATATCGTTTATCAGCAGATAAAGGGTAGAAGACCAATATTGTAAACAGTTGATAAACATTGATGCTTTACCCGAAAGGATCTTGAGCAAGGAGAAGGCCGTTGTTGGAAATTTCAGTTATCAACCTATCTTGACTTTTTCCTTTGGAATGTGCGATGCACCGTTGCATTACACAGCATCCATGTCGATGAGTTGCAATTTCAACACAAAACTTTGCAGCAGCATCAAATATGAACTACAAAACATGATTAAATGATAAACATAGCATGCAGCAAAATTTAGCTGGTTTTATGCAGAGACTAAAAAGAGATTTTGAACTTATATGTTCAAGACCCAGGTACAGCTTAAGAGTTCTAAAAATTTCTGAAAACATAGCATTACGCTGTTTGACCACAGGATAGGTTTAGATTTATGGATCCAATAATTTTTAAGACAAAAGTTCGACACATTCTTGCTTTCATTCAAATGCACCACAGCATCAAAACAGCCTTAGTTCAACTTCAAATGGTTCAAGGTAGTTAGTTAAAGGACAGGGTTTGATCCTCTCTACTTACATGATCGTATACCATGTTTTGTTAAAATGGCAAGTACAGGAAAAAGGAAACACAAGCTAAGACAAGATGCAAGTTATTTCCACCCGCGTAATGCTACCCAGGCTAAAGAGAATGAATGAAATTTGTGATAGGTAGACGCTTTACTACATATCATGAGCTAAAACACTGTATGATATACAGAGTGGCATGATGATCAGAGGAGGGAATAAACGCTGTACCTTGTTAACTTCATCACTAAGGCACTGCAAGCATCGCTGAATCACATGATTTCCATTTTGATCCTTTGTGAGATCAAGAAATCCAGGTTTCAGAGCCAGTACTACTAATGAAATTTGCTGCCTTGTCTTGAGAGTCTCTATCAATTTCTGCACCACTCTTGTGCTGTACCATTGTGTCAGGAAAATTTTACAGAAACAGACAAATCATTAGTATGAAAACTCAACGCATGAAAAAGATGGAACTATCAAGTCTATTAACATTACCCGTATGTGTTTAAGCATATGTTAATAAGCTGTCCTGGTTCTTTGGTAACCATAAGCACAATCTGAAATCTTTGTTCCTCATTGCACACATCCAATAATTTCTGAATTACATAATTACCGAATGGCTTCAACATGAGTTCAACAATATGATCAATTATCTCATCAAAAATTAATTGAACATCTCGGCTTGTTCCCTCATCAAAAATCCTTTGCAAGAACCTGCAACCATTTTGATCTTGTGCCATTAAGTATATGTATCCCTGGATCTCAGCCAAGGAACTAGGGACATTTGGAAGTATGGTAAAACCACTAAGTCTCTGGTTGTCTTCGCACATTCCTCCGCAAATATCAAGCTTAACGTTTTCTCCCCGTAGGTTTTGCAGGGTGGCATCACTGAAGCAATTATTTTTGGCGCATCTCATTTGATTCCGTACTCTACTGGAGCAATGACCCAAACCTGTTTCGAAGCCATTCTCTCGGTTAAAGGCTTCAGTGTCGGCAGTTCCTTCAACTGAAAAAACAGATTGAGGAACCCCACTCTTTGGAATTGATGTAGCCTTTTCTTTTGATAGCATACTTTTAGACAATGGATTGCAAATATTTACATCTAACGTTGAATGTATTAGCCAAGGACAACCAGATGTCTCCATGGTATGTGTTCCTCCATCAGGATCCGTATTGAAAAGTTTTGGACGAACAAATGCCTCCTTAAGGCAAGGGCTACTAGCAGAAGGCTTTGATATACGAACTCCTCTGCTACAAATTTTCCCCTCTTCCCTTCTCTGATGCAATAAGTTAGTGTTTTGATTATTGCACCATTCAAAACCACAGCACAAATGATTAGACTGATCCTGGGCGGGAAAGGACCCCATTGTATGGCAAACACCCTTATCAAATCCACCCTGAAAACCATGGAATGTACTCGTAATGTCATCCGCAGAATTCATAGCAACACCAAAAGGAGAGGATTTACAACCTCCAACACCAAATTCCTCATTGTTAAAACCATATTTTCTAGTATTATGTTGTAAAAACCCACCAATAGAACCATCATCAAAGCTGATGCCATATCCATCAGGATCCACCTGAAATCCCTTCATCTTCATGCCACCGCCACCGTTTCTTTCTTCTCTGATATTGATTCTATACATATTCTCAGCCAACCCAAGTTCATCTATTTTTCCGTAAGAGTCATGAAGTGAGTTAGAATCCAAACATAGTCCATTCCAGTAATAGGGACTTTGATACTTAGCCTCCTCGAACACAGGAGGTGTATAAGGTAAGCCATCCTCAGGTGAGCGACGCCCATTAGAGAATGAACTCGAAGAAGGCGAGTTCTCAGACGATAACATATTAACTCTACTCACAGGAGAGCCAGTGAAAAGAGGCTTAGACTTCTGATGACGAAGAAAACTCAGATATGGCACATTCTGGCCTTCGCTCAACAACTCCTCACTCCTCTCCATGCTCTCAATAACCCTTTTTTCTCTCTCACCCAGTTTAAACATGATCAAACACAAACCAGAAGCCTACGAAACATATATATATCAACAAAAAACAAAGACAGCAACAGAAGAAACCAACGTATCAGACATAATATCAATCACAGAAAGAGAAAGGCAACACCTTTAATAAAAAAACCCAAAACCCCACGTCAGAAATCGACTCCGGTAGGCTTGAAAAGGCAAAAATGATTTGGCAGAGTACAAACAGAACGGTATATTACAGTGGGGTGGCAAAGGAATTTAACTTTTTCACATTCGGGAGTCATTGGGAATTGGGGCATTAGTGTGTGAGTGAAAGCGAATAAGGAGAGAAAGAGAGAAGGAATGTGTGCAGGCGGTGTTGGGTTCCATTGTCTGTGCTCTTGGTCCGACGGTTTTTGTTGTTTGTGTACGGACTCTGTTTACGCTGACTGCTCACGCTCACGCTCACGCTCACGCCATTGAAATGAAGTTGAGTCGGCACTATACACAAAACTCCTTCACTCGCAAGTCGCAACGCAGACACAGAGTGGTGTTTTTGTTGGTTGTGCTTTTTAATGGTTTAATAAATAATTCTTAATTTAGTGATATTTGATAATTATTCTATAATGTTAATATCTGTTTGTTAATAGTATCTTGTATATGAAACAGATTACCTTGATTTTCTCACCCCACATTTGACTTTGTTTCCAAGAGATCATCTTCCTTATAAAAACGTTTTCTTTAACTTTCACATTCATTTTCTTTTTTTATTTTTGTGATATCATAACTGTTTAAAAGTGGTATGTCTTGAAATATATTTATAGTTACAAATTATTCAATTTTTTATTTAGGGAGACAAAGCGAACTCTTGGTTGGCCAAGTCTGAACTCCCTAGTACCTATCGCTCTCTTTTCTTCTTCCGTCAGTTAGAAAATTGCGGTATTTTTATATTATTTTGCGATTTTTTCTGTTAAAGAAACAGCCTTTGTTTCCGGGACAAAAGGTGCACGAAAAGATATGTACTACTACCTACCTGTCCTGTCCCCTAATTTATTTTTTTTCTTTTGAAATTACATCCTTAAATGACACATGCCCTTTAAAGACCATTAAATAAAACGATCAAATAAAACTGAAACACTATTCTATTTAATAAATAATCATGCTAAAAAATTCTTCCGAGTCTGTTATGACTTACAACAATAAAGATCATTTTAAGTGTCTTTCGCTCTCCCGAAAAAAGAGCCATAAGACCGTTACTTATCATACACACGCTGATAACACAATGGGGTTAATTACGTCACGAAGAATGATGACAATTTAGTGCCAAGGAACCAAAATAAAATATTCAACTGCCCAAGCATTTTGTTGCCAACAAGAAAAACACAAGCATATGGACATACACAATCCAATTAACTTTTTTGGCATTGTTAAGACTCAACATAAATCTCCCAAACCCAAACACATCCCCCTGCTAGGTAGCACCAACACAAAAAACCAGAGACGCCCTGATTAAATGTCTGTCTCAGAACCTACATGTTAAACCAAGGCAATGGTGCTCTCGCCGCCCGGAGGCTTGCGTACGCCGCCTAGGTAGTCTCGAGACTCTACCTTCCCATCAGCAAAGATATTACTGCCACTTATCTCTCGCAATTTTGCTGTGCTTAGATGTTTCTCCGCGGATGATGGAGGGACATCGCCTTTAAATATATCATTTCCTGATAGCTCCGAGAACTTCTTGTCGTAAATTTTCTTCGCTGTCTTCGTCACCTCGCTTGATGCCTGGCCCCCAGCAACAGGATGTAAAATTCAACCACAACTACAATTAGAAGAGCTCCAATGGATAGAAATACAAATAGCATGCAATTTTACCGGTAAAATTTTCTCAAGATGCATGTGCTTCTTGCCACAATCTTTTCAAGTTTCGTTTTGTAGTTCATCATGCATTACTCATCTTTGAGAGTTTGCATTATTCATTTATTATGTAGAAATTATAGTATGAGAAGTTCAAGCTGCTTTCCAACCAATAAAAATGTAGATTTTAAAACATTTTAAAAGCAGATGTAGGCACATATTAGAAGATATGGAGGCAAATATTAGAAGATTTGGCTGCAATTCTTACATCCTCAGAAGCATGTTCCCCCAGTGTAATGTTTTCTTTCAATGCCAAAGCACGTGTAGTTGCCGGCCGAGGTAAAATTTCAGGAGGGGAAGCAAAGATGTTATGTCCACTAAGCTCCTTGCACTTAGCATCTGAAAGCTGCTTCTGTAACTTCATATCTGACTCACTTTCTAAGGTCCCGCTCAGCTCACGCTGTTTAGCTACCTCGGGCAAAGTAGTAGGCCTTTTAGGTGAAACGCTCTCTTCTTCAGCAAATGAAATGTGACTGATTCCAGCAATTGCTTGCTGCAAATCCCAGAAAGAACAACCAGCTACTGTCACTTCAAATTGAAATGGCATAACCCCAACTACTTTTGAGTTGATCTCCAACTAAATTACCTGATACATTCGCACTCCTGTCTTACTATTTGGAGTAGGATCAGATTCCGATGCTTCATCTTCTCCCTTACCAGAAAAAATGCCACTGCCCGTCATCTCCTTCATTTTATAACCTGAACAAGGTTTCCTACAAAAGATGAAAGTGTCGTCAAAAATTAAAAGAAATAGTAATTCCTCTAGCAGGAATTCCAACACGATTTCAAATCAAAATATGAAAAGCCCAACTAAAGTGAACTTTACACTTCAATCCGAGTAACAAGAACATGCTGAATAGTCAAAATGAATTTTCCTAGTGCGGCAATGATAAACCTTTTCAACCCCACTGCGTTTAGCATCCGAAAATTTCAATAACCACAGACTACTGATTCGTTGCACTGACCATCGAAGTCGACTGACTAAACATATGAAAGTAATAAATGGTTAAACTTCAGAAACTATTTCTCCATGGAAATGAGTTCTTATTCAAATCAAATAAAAATTTTTGCAGAGTCTATGATTCCTGAAAAACGACAATTAGACAAAACAATCATCTCAAAATGTCATTAGAAAAATTTCTCAGTCAGTAGGATTCCAACAAGTAGTAATCAACTAACACATCTAAACAGAGACCAATCATAATTATCCTCAAAACTCGACAGTATCAAGTAGATAACAAACTATAAATAAAATTAGAGATCTGATCTGAGCTAAAAGATCATCTTTCCTTTTATTCTTTCAAGAAGTCCAATATATAGAAGTTTTGCCAAGCAAAAAGAGAGATAGATCAAAGTTTCAAACAGGATCAAACTTGGTAAAAATGTTAATAGGAGATTTTTCTCACTTATCCGTTAAAACCAAGTAAAAGAGAACAAGAGAAGCTATAACAATGTCAAAAACACCGCAAGTTACAAACACAAACAAACAGCAATTGAGACGAAGATGGACCAAAAAAAAAAGACATTTCTTTTAGAGAAATCAGTTAAGTTGTTCATTCTAGATCGTATTTGGTGCCACACTTAAAAAAAAAAAAAAGAGGTAAACAGGAACCAAAAGATGAAGAAAATCAAGAACCAGATCTCACCGCTTGTTTAAGCTCTCGGTCTCCTCATCCGTGACTTGACCTCCAAAGACCACCTTCCTGATCCCATCCCAACCTTTAATCGAAAATATCATAATACTCTCCAATCTTTACTTCGTCATAGTCTGTAATATATTAATTTCAACT
>JANIIA010000002.1:8277399-8291762 GCA_027478495.1 Erythroxylum alaternifolium
AGAGGAGACTTATGAGAGAGAATCTGTCAGCAAATATATGTAAACTCGAACGAATTCTAAGCGTTAGATCAAAGGGACGAACGGGATGGATTTCGTGGTCGTCCATCCCGTTCGCCCTTAGTAAGTATACTTAATAAGATGAAAAGATACAGTGCACCTGTTGTATTTTGGCAACTTGAAGTCAAGTCATGTCTTCTTACAGTTGCAGTGTAAATCAGGAAGAATTGCCTAAAGAGATCGTAGAACATCTATAATAGGAACCAAAACCAATTGTCTAAGACACGAGTTTCTGGTTTTTATCTTTGGAAACGCACATGTTTGCGTCAGGTCGCACGTTTCTTTCATCACTTCTTGTGTATCTTGTCTCGCACCAATTTAAATTTGAAACGAGAAAATCCAAAACTGTATCAGAAGAAAATTAAGTAAAAAAAACAAATCCACTGGTGACAATTACTTGAAAAAGATAATAGAATAAATATAATATTGGTGAATACGATTAAGCAGAAAATAAAGAATTGTTTTGTTACTAAGCTCACTCTCTATCATGATTTCTTCCGATGATTTTTTGAGATAATACTATTGTATATAAAGAACACTTGCGAGGTTCTGTCTTCCTTCCCAATTTTATACGCTTCAGAACAAGTGGTCTGGAACTCACATTTTTCATGTTAAAATATGTATACACATATTTAATGGAAATGAATGAGTAAAAATTTCTTGAAGGAAAGAAGATAAGAGGGTGCTTTTTTCGTCCTCGGTTCTCCTACTCTAAAGATTGAAATACTCAATCGATGCGTGGTGAATCCAAGTCCCACACGCACAATCCCCCTCTGAATTGAGCCTAACCTCATTTGTAGGAGAGCCTACCTCAAAAAACTCTGATATAGACTGCAAATTGTACACTTCCTTTCAGTTGAAACAACGGGAAATTCCAGTTTCTCTCCCACATGACCTCGATAGACTGTACGAGAGCTGATGAGAGGCAATTGAGTGCGTGAGGGAAAGAGGTGGCTGGATGAGAGGACACAGTCATGATTGCTAAAAACCAGATTATTCTCTGGGGTGGGCCATTTGGATTCCGAAAGAGAAGATGTCACATGTCACCACACTCCTCTCCCGTCTGCTCAGAGATGTCTTCATCACCACCACTATCATGATCATCATCACCGTCTCCCCCCAGTTGTCGTGGCTAATCAGCTATTTTTGTTTCCCAAAAATCTGTCATTATTGTGCTTCAGTATTGATGAGTTATTACTATATGTTTTTGTTACCAATCTCTCTAATTCTCACGCCTAATCATTTCCTTTACCCATCGGAACGGTTCACAAACATATCTGTTCTATTAAATTCTCTTATCTACCTCCTTACAGTTTCTCATTAGTGTCCATAATTACATGATCATGCTTTTATTGTTTCAACTGTATGTATTCCAAAGCCACTACCTCTTTTCTTGCCTAAAAGATAGACACCATGTGAGGGAAATCTCGGACAGCCAATCAACAATTGTAAGAGTACCAATCATCAATGAATTAATCGGTAACTTTGAGGTTATTATTTTGTCATTGATTGGTATTCTTAAAAAAAAAAAACTAAAAAATTTTAAAACCGAGTTGGGTTTCTTTTAAGAGCATGTAGTCGCATTTGGTAAATTAGATAATACTTGCTAGACAACGCAAAATCTTCTCCCATTATATCACACTAATGAAGGAAAGACACGAATGGATCACGGTTTTATCGCATATATTATAACAACTCCGCTACATAATATGCAACTTGTCCGGATTGATTCTGTTGTTTTTTAATTGTCGCCTTGTCGGGAGATATTTGTTTGTGTATCTTTTTTTTCAAAAAAATATACTACAGTAGTCCTTAGCATAGTGGCGCAGAACAAAATTCAGTTGGATGATATACTACAGTAGTCCTTAGCATAGTGGCGCAGAACAAAATTCAGTTGGATGATGAACTCACATAATAGAAAATTAGATGCTTGTCCTTTTAAAGTCAAATTGAGATTGGTCTCATGAACTCTAAGCTAAGCCAGTCCTTGCGCACATGTTTAGAGTTTAGAGGGAGTCATTGGCTTCCAAACTTTAGATTATAGTCAGTTCGGAATTAAAAAAGAACTAATGTAGAAAGAGAAGACCTTTGAATATAGGTAACTAGGTCTGATCTCTTGTATAGGCTTCTATCTCAGGAACTAACTAGAGAATATAATCGAAGAGATACGCAAATAATAGTACGTTTACCAGACATTCTTATCTTGTAGTTATGGAGTGGCAAGTGGGGATTCCCCTATTCTTTGTCATTAAAATCTCTCGTGTTATGCCGACTCCTAAGTTGACGTGATGCTGATTCCATGAATGAGCTTATAATAGAGGATGAAGAACTATATTTTCAAGTTTTCTCTCGGCAGAGCTCTAAAATAATTTGTCTCCGATGCTAATCAAGTTAAAAGAGTACTAGGTTCCCACTATAACAAATTGGAATTAGATGACAATAATGCAAGGCCAGAAATAATACTTAGAAAAAAAGCGATGAACGAAGCGACAAGCAAAGGGAAGTACTTTAATAAAAACTAATTAATTTAGACGTATACACTTGCATGAATTAAGACACAGATGCAGAACGGTCACTGCGAAAAGAGAGAGACAACGAAAAAGTCATACATGAGTTAACCTTTTATGGGCACCAAAAAATGTTCCTTTTGACTGTAACTTATCAAAATCTCAATGGAAGTGCTAAATGGTTCAATAGAATCAAGAACTGGACCACACATTAAAAAGCAGTAAGCAAATCTTTCCGAGCAGACAGAATCTTTTATTAACGCGGCACCGACCTATTTATGTTTCCTCACTTGGATAAGGTAAGAGGAGGAAAATTTTGCACATACTGTGGCTATGGATTCCAGTGTTAGGTTTATGGCAGTAACAAGACAATATAAAGCCATGGAAAGTGCTGAAACCCAGATGAAAAGAAGAAATAGATGCAGCAAGTCAAGTGTGAACGGAAGCACTGATGAAACGAATCAAGTAATAAAATTAACATATTGCATTATATTCCAATTATAAAGAAGAAACGCACGTCTAAGTTATCTATACATATTTTAAACAGTTCTTCTAGGTATGCTCTTAAATTGATGCTAATTAAACTTCCTCTACTTCTGTCATGGAAGAGAAGAAGAGTGAAAAGAGCGGACAATATGATTCCACAATCTAGACAGCAGGAGTGGCGATCGATCGATGCTAAAGGCACAGTCTTTGCTTTATCCTCACTAGCTAGTTATCTGAACAATCATCCACTATTCATCACAATCGTCACCAATGCCACTCTCATCATCTCAACCATCATATGGTTTGCTGCAGAGACGTAAAGTCTTGATATTGTATTTTCTTTCCCCAAGTACAGAACTTAACATGAATCCTCCTACTCTGAAGGACAAATCCATGAATCCACTGTACCTTCACCTCTTGAAGAAACGTTTTCCAAGCCCTTGTCACGGTCACGGCGGAAGTCAGATGAGGGAGCCGAGTAGTTGAATTTACAGTTATTGGCTCTCAGGGAGTTGCTATGATTATTACCCTCCAAAATCCTCAGTTGATCTTGACTCCCTTGGTCAGATCCCAACCCATCTTTCCAGCTATTATTATGATCTCTTGGTCGCCTTCCTTCTGTTATAGCATGATGACCTGATAATCCACCAAGTTCTGCATTAACATGTGTTACATGGCCTTGGCTCAAGCCCAGTTCTTCAGCTGATAAAGTTGCAGAATTATTGACGTTAAGAGAAGGCTGAAGAGATTGAGTCGGTAGAAGAGACTGGTATGGGAACATTTGGTTTTGTATGCTCATCATAAGGTTTTGCGGCTGCTTGGAAAGGCCCCCTAGTTCCGAAGGTAGTTGGTAGTTAATACAATTGGGATTTGAAGAAGTGCTTGTGGTGGCTGAAATGTTTGCGGCAACGGTCGTGTTAATCTTGGGAATAGGACTACCAGTATTAGCGGCATTAACCATGTCATTAGTAAAAAATGATGACGAAGAAGACGGTACCAGTTGGGATTGTTGATGAACCTTTTGCAACGAGGGGCGTAGACGGTAAAACGACTCCATTGTTTCCGGATGATGACCAGACCTCAAACCCGAACCAGTGCCAAAAAGATCAAACCTTCGAGAGTAAGGAGAGCCAGAAAATGGTGGTTCTGGTATCCCTGTGAATTCCTGCACCATTGCTCGGAAATTGGAAGTGTCTGTGTTCAGAACTGTAGTCGGCGCTCTTCTCGATGCCCTTGTCCGCTTCTTGGGGTTTCGAGCTACAACACATGTGTGATCTGAAGTTTGAGAAGATCCTGCTCCCTTATTATCATGTACCGATCGCAATTGCATAGATGAAAGTGGAGTTTGGCTTGATCCTTCAGCCGTGCCCAAGATTGGCTGAGTCGATATCAATGGTGATGATAAACTTATACCTCGCAGCTTGTTGTTTCCGTGGTCGGTGCAAATGGGATCAGATCTTAGGCCAACTGACCCAACCATATCAAGATTTAGCGAAGAAGAATTGGGATTTAGGTTTGGTGAAGAGTGAGAAAAAGCACCAAAAAGATTTGGAGAAGGATCAAACAGAAGAGAAGGTTGATGTAGGTTTGATAATTGACCAAAGTGACCGCTTGGTCCCAAGAAGGTCGGAAATGAAGGCTCCGGTGCTCTAGAGTCATACTCGTCATCACCACCACTTGATGATTGCATACTACCACTATTACCAGAATCCATCTTGGAAAGATAGAAAACAAAGAGAAAGACTGAGATAGCAAAAAGATTGTGAAAGTAGAAGAACAAACTAGTTGTCAAGTTGCAGACGAGAAAAGCTAAAATCTTTAGCAGTTATTTTGATATCGAAAAGGAAACCCATCAAGCAAAATGAAGGCTGGATTGGAAAAATATCGTCGAAACAAACTTTTCACAAAGTTTCCATATCTTTCAAAGCCTGATCTGAAATAGAGGCAATATCTCTTCCTTGTCTTGCACTAACAGCAAAAGTTTCTGCCAAAACTGTGAAGAAAAAGCAAAGAAATAAAATGCAGAGAGATCTTAACCATGGGTTACTAAAGAGAAAAACAGAAAAGAACACAAGAAAAAGATTAAAGGGTCTATATGGAACCTTCTCTCTTGCTACCTTCTTCCTGGAGATTAGGGTTTCCAGAGAAGTAAAAACTGAAAAAGAGAAATGAAAGATAATGTACGCTTATTTATTAAGGTTTTTTACTCCGGAAAAAAAAAAGAAACAGAGGAGTAAACTAGCAAAAGAAGATCCTCTAGAGAGTTCAGGGTGGGGTCTCCATCGGAGGAGAGAAAGAGTTGCCGGTGGGTGGCAGCGGGTCAAACTCAATGTGAACGAGAGAGTGACAGAAAGAGAGAGAAACAAAGAGCGTCTCTTGGTGTGCTGGCTACTAAGTTAAAGAAAATGTGAAAGAGCAAATTGGATGTGAAACTGAGGTCAAATCAAGTGGTGCTCGCCAATAGGCTGCCGAACAAAACAAATACGTAGAGTTCATTATTACCACCGCCACAATCACTATTTTACAATATTCTCTACGCACTTCGTATATACAAATACCCGAATTGTTTCAAATCCCACGACCTATGTGATCTCGTAGATATATTTCTTTCCAGTAAAAAAAGAAGACATCCTTCAACTTCAGATGTATGGAAGAGTTGGCTCTCTTTTTTCCTTGTCATCGTTATATTTAATTCTCTTCATTCCTGACAAAATGAATAAGATATAGGACGTATATTAATGTTTTTCTCGACATAAAAATATTGCAAATCAACTCACATCATGTCATAATTTACAGGTATGTAACTTCTTTTCCTGTTCTCAGTAGTCATCGCATGCATCTCCAAAATATAGAATGAAAAAGTAGATTCTTAAGGTAATGATACACTTGTGAATTCATACTTCAATTGGGAATGAAATTGATACTTTTAAGCTGCATGCTATTAGTTAGTGAAATTACTTCATCAATTCTATATAATGAGATCGCTTGCATTGTATGATAAAATTTGGTTTGGAATTCTTATTGATGATTTCATTTAAGCAAAATAGATGAATTGTTTATGACCTACGAGTGATGCAAATCCTCAGCCTTTGACCGAGTCAGAGCCCAGATATAAAATCCAAGTTGTAATTGATTTACATCAGAGAATCTTCTTCGTCTCCCCATGTTGGAGATGTTTTCTTTTTACCTTTCGCTTTTTTTGGTTCCAGCATGTGAAGTCTGACTTTTATTAGTATTCAAGCATATCCAAAATTATGAAGATACAAAGTCCCGGACCCTAACGTTTCATTCTTCGTATCATCAAAACATATTAATTACTTGTTAGTTTCCTTCTCTAATTATAGAAGAGCGTGTATAATCGAATTAAGTGGTTTTCATATTTTTGGATGGACAAATCTATCACTGTACACTCCTCGATCATCATACTAAAAGCAATTCATCAATTCGATAATATACTCTCTACTTTATATAATACTTTCACTGGTTACAGGCATAATAATCAATAATATACATAATGAGATTACTAATTGTTTCTCTAATACTAATGGCTGTCGATAGTTACTGAAAAGAAAACAAAATAGAAATATACATAGAGCTTTGAGGCAAGCGTCGTTGTCAAAGGCACGCGTACGTTATAATACTTTAAGCACAGGCTATTGAGTTGTCATCATCTATGTAACCAAATCTTATACGAATTAGAGATATGGACTATAAATGCGTACGCGTAACAATAAAAATTGTAGAAAAGGGATCCATCCACCCACGTGTTTTCTTTTTTGCGTTTTGTTGAGCTAAATCCCCTTTGAATCTACATGTGTTCAGATGTTTAAATTTCAATGGAAGAACGTGCCAGTTACTTTCTTGTTAGGAGGCCTTGTTTGGTACATGGTTCGTACAAGATACACGTGATTAACTGATTGTATCCGAGCAAATGTGACTTTTTGTGTACTGCTCTAACAAATTATCTACTTGTCTTATCGCGTTCTACCATTTTGTGCTGGAACAGAAGCACTCCTTCAATTTGGAAAGACCTCCTTTTTTGTTTTTGGTTACAGTCATCAAGTGTGTTTCCTGGCTCAGTAGATAAATGAAGTCCTTTATCTGTCAAAACGGTGGTTCCGTTGATAAGTTCTTACCATCCGCATGCACAAAAGGAACTTTCTTTGAGAGGGCTATTTAATTACACTTTGCGTTTAGATTTGTCTCCGTGTCTTCCCAGGATGTCTCACTATGTTCTCCCCAAGTGTCAGATCTCCGGAATCTGAGTTGTTTATCTTGATTAGAAATGAAAGAGAGTAGAAGAAGTAGGAAAGCAGTGGAAAATCTTTACCCTTCCGGATTGTGTCCACGAAGCTGCAATTTTTATCGTGAGGGTTTGAACCATGAGGAATGCCTATTTATTGTGTGAGGCATAAGCATTGGCAAAGTTGAGCTTTCTAGGGAAGAGATAACTAGTTCCAATGCACTGAAGCAGTTATAGTAGTTGAAAGTTATTCCTTTTCTGGCATTTTATGCTTGCTTTGAGTACAACAGACATGTACGAAGGTTTATGAGCTTTGCTTAAGTTGCTGGGGTAGGACATGGATTTAAGGACACTGAGAATGTTTTAGCAGTTGAGCTCTTGAATTTCACGAAATGCTTCTTTTTTGTTTATCGTCTGAAAATAAAGAAAGTGCAAGCTGGTTTAGATTGGCAGCTTAGCTGCAAGGCTACGGCTACGTAGCAGAGATGAATACCAATCGAAATACACTTTGATGCTTAATCCTCCTCTGTTAGTAGTAATTATCTGGTCCAACTTAAAAAAAAAAGAATTTAAATTATAGTTAAAATAAAACATTGTTACAATGAGATCAAGGCTTTAATCCTACCATCATATAGTAATATGACCAAGGAACCAAACCTACCTAAGGAAGATAGTATGACTATCTGCATACTAGACATCAACAACAAGATATAATTATAGGCACATTTAATATTACTGATATTTGAGATTTTTCTTTCTCTTCCTAGCAGATTTCTATTTTGCAGATTTGGATTGCATGCAAAAATCGCTAGGGATACCTGAGACATGGTCTACTGCTAGTAGGGTATCACTGTCCTCTGTTTATTCGATGTCCCCTAACCTTTGATATCAATTAGCCCAACAGTTGCGAGTGGGGACAACATATTGGTCCAATCTCTCTGACAGTGCTCCATATATTGGGAAGTAAAATCATTTGTTTCATGGTCTAAAGTCTCATCATTATCTAAACTGGATTTATCAAGAGTTGTCTTTCCCTGAGAAATGTGTATGTCAACTTGTTCAGTCCTCAACCCAGCTAATTGAAGACCATTTGATTGCTACTGCACTGTTTGGCCAATATTTGCATCTACCCATTCTGTACAACAACTGGTTGCCAGTATTGCTCTATCAACTTTGGGCACCATTGTTCTATGCTCAGGAAAGGTAATAATCTCTGCTACCTGCACTGTCCTATTCTCAGAGGGAGTAGAAATATTAATAGCCTCATTATCCTTTCCTTCCTTTCCAATAACCAACTGTGGAGAGTTTGTCACCCTAACTAGATTATGCAATTTATGCATACTAACAAGCATTATAAGCTCTTCACCATAAACAACAGTAGCTTGATTAACTACTTGCTCACAATGAACCATTCCAGTAGCACCTGTCATTAATTCATCATGCCAAGCTGATTGGAAAGTTCAACCAGTGGGAGTCCATTTTTTAGAGGATGTATTCGGTTGCCAAGGGTAGGAGATATGCACAATTGTTTGCTCAAGTTTACCCGTATCAGTCATACGTATAAGAGGTAATTGATCAGGCAATGGTGATGCTTTAGGTATTTTGATACATACCTTAACATAGTTGATCCTCTCCATTTGTGCTGTTTGGGAATCTATGCATAGAGGTTTCCCCAGGGAGCTAGCGAGGAAACTCAACCCTTCAATTGTCCAGAACTCCAACGGTAGCTTATGGAACTGTACCCAAATTGGAAGCACATCTATGGTATCCCGATTGAACTCCATGCCCGGCCTCCACTTGTGCACGAACATTGGTTGATCTCCCAATATGCCAAGGCCCCATTTCAACTATTTCATCTAAGTTGGAGGCTTTAGAGAATTTGAATTAAAAAAACACCATCTTCCATTAACATTACTAGTTCCAGTCCTTTTTGGCTCCAACGTGCTTTTGCTCATTCGTTAAAGACTGGAAATGCAAGTCGTTTAGACCAAAAAAAACCCATTAACGTGGAAGACCAAGCCCTCATGCCTGCTTAAAGGAGCTCTATCAGAGGTGTTATGAAGTTGTCTTTAAACACATTTTGGTAGTGTTTTAATACACCTTTGTGTTGTATCTTTAGGAAAAGTTGCTGCCAGTCTGCCCCTGCTCTTGAGTTTGTCTCACCTTTTCTGATTAGGGTTGGTACCACTGCAATTGATGACGCTTTCACCTTGAGAGACTCTATGGAAAGAGTAAGGAAGTCCTCGTTAGTGAACGAGGGTTCACCTTGCTCCATATGGGAGGCCTACCCTGGAGGCTGAGGCCACTGTCCTTGAGAAACAGTGGAAGAAAGTCAGTGAAAACGAAGAAGACGAGAGAATAGTAAAGGTATAAAAAGGTTAAAGCATTTTCTCTCTCATCGTTTTATCTTAAATTATCTGGTCCAACTTACGTGTATGGATTTTTTATCATTCTAGTTGATCTAGTATGATTGTTATTGGAATTTTAAAGACCCCCTTTGAGATCTGAAGTTGCATGACAGGGAAAATGGGCTTGAAATTCTTGTTTTGCTAGCCGATGGTTCACCCACTTTTTTTAGTTGCTCTATATGGCCTCTGAAAAGATTTACACAATTCTCCCATATTTGTCTCTCATGTGCACTTCAGAAAAGGTTTTTTGATAGTGATATTCTTTAAATTGTAATGGTACGAAGTAGTCGATTTTTACTGCTCAAAATCATTCAATTGTGTCTGGGCCATGTACGCGTATCAGTATTCCTGTTACGAGCTTGCACTTCCTTTGTTCTGTCAGTAGCTCCATAATTAAGAAAAGAAAGAAATAAGAATATCACATGTGAGCATCCATATTGAAAAAAGATGATTAATATATAAGCCTAGAGTTTAGTGAGCTACTTCTATTGGCAATTGGTTTTATGATGAAATCTCACTTGGGCTTGAAGAAAGATTTGAAATTTGTATGGAACAAGTGGCTTAGTAATATTATTTCCCCCAAAATGAGGCCTATTTGACCTCAATTAGAAGTTCAGCCCTAATGAGAATTTTTACGCATTTCTCCAAATTGTCCAAGTAAAAAGGGACTCACATGTGAGGGGGAGTGTTGAAAATACCCACATATGAGTGTCCCACATTGAAGAAAGAGGGGAAAGAAGACTAACATATAAGCCTAGTGAGTTATTCCACCTATTGCCAATTGGTTTTATGATGGAACATCACTTGGACTTGTGTGTGATCTAACTTTCCTCCTCTTGTAGGCCCATAGGCCTATTACAAATTTAACAGAATTGATAACTGATTGCATTGTCCCTCCTCCCTAATGAAATAGATAAAGCTGAGTATAGTAGGTAATGAATTTGTGAGTATTATTAATTAGAAGGGCCGAGTCAATTTAAAACTTCTGTTATTTCTATTAAAGTTTCTGTTAAAGTTTTTGTAATATAGTAATATTTTCCTACGTTGCAAGTGAGAAAGTGTGGAAGTGATCAACTAACTATTTATATTTCATTGCTCATTTGATTAAATTCAAACGATGAAGTGAAAAACAAGCAAAAGAGTATGCCAAAAGTGTGAATAGAACTTAGAAAATTTAGATACAAGTAAAAGAAAAAGATATAATTACTATTATAGGAGTATACAAACATTACAGTTAACCTTACAAAAAATATTTCCACAAAATTTTATTAAATATGCATATGAATTAGGATACGGTCGTTCTTAGAACACATTTTTCTTTTGAAATAATACAACTTGAAATATGAGAAACAATTGAACTGTGTTAAATATTGAAACAAAAAAAGGTTAAACAAACATATTTGTACACGTGTATCTATTTACAGTTTCAGCAGAAGTAAATAGTATGGCTAAGCTCCTATTCTTCATCAAATTTGTAAAAAACAATATTTAGATAAACTTGGAAGGAAGAATGATTTTCATGTTTTAAAGAAATGCATTAACTTGAATACTTCTCATTGATGTATTTCTTAAAAACATCAAGTCTAAATCTAGATAAATCAATTTATCTCTTAACAAAGCTTTAGTTATGATATTAGTCACATTTTTTTAGATGAACAACGTTTAAACTTTACTTTTCCCTCTTTTCTGGCTTCTCTTATAGTATGAAACTTAACTTTAATATGTTTGTTCTCCCATGTTGAATGAGATTCTTTACAATGGTTATAACAATTCGGTTTTCAATGTAAAGAGAAGTAGCTTTCTTATGTTTCAACTTAAGATTATCCACCAATTTTCTCAGCCATATATAATGGTTTGAAGCACTAACATTTGCAATATACTCTATTTCAAATGATGATTGAACAATAATTTCTTATTTTTTATGCCATAAAACACTCTACTACTAAAAGAAATTAGAAAACCATAAGCACTAATAGCATTATCAATAGAACCAATTCAATCACTAAAAATATGCCCTATCAATTTTTTGCTTTCTTCCTTCTTAAAGATCAATCCAAAATCTAATGTTCCCTTTACATATCTTAGGACTATTACAACGACAAGTTGAGTTTTACTTAGCTCATATATGAATCATGATAACAAACTGGTTGCAATATGACCTTGAAGCTGTTAAATATGAAAAAATTCCATTCATACTTTTATAAAATATTACATCAACCTCATCCTCTCCATCTTCTTTTGATAGTTTCAAGTTCACAAAAAGAGGATATGCTACTAGCTTAAAATTTTCTATATTGAACTTCTTAAGAATAAACTTTCCATTTGTTAATTAACTAATAAAAATAAAATCTTTAGCCTATTCAAGCTCCATATAAAAAAAAGTAACGTATTTTTCTAAGATCAGCATCTTAAATTCAACTTTAAGCTTTTGTTTGAATAAATCCATGCGCTCTTCATCATCTTCAGAGATCAATAAATAATCAATATATAAGGACACAATCATCTTTATTGATTTGTCGTAAGTAGCTTCATTTTCACTTCTTTGAAGCCTTGGCTTAAGAAGATATTCACTAATAATGTTGTATCAAGCTTTAGGGTTTGTTTTAACCCATCAAGAGCTTTATTTAAGAGGTATACCCCATCTTCTTTACTAATTTAAGTGAAGCCCTCATATTACTCAATATAGATAGTTTCTTTGATGATGCCATTCAAAAATGCTAACTTGATATTAAGATAATACATTTTTCATGTTTAACAGTCAATGCAACCAAAAATTTGATAGTTTCATTATACTAGTCTAAAAATTTTAACTAGTCAATTTCATGTCATTGGAGATAACCTTTCATAACTAACCTTGCTTTAAGCTTATTGATTGATCCTTCAAGAATAAACTTAGTTCTAAAGCCCATCTAATTACAAGAACCATCTAATTAGATGATATTTTCACCAAAACCCATGTTTTATTCTTATGTATCATAGAAATTTCCGCTTTCATAGAAGCAACCAATTCGTTATTAATTGTTGCCTTATTGAACATAATCAGTTCAACATCTAATAAGTGTGCTCATTCATAAATTTCAATAAGGATTCTTGTTTTCCTAATTGAAATCTTAATGTTAAACTCATCTTGACTCTCTTCTATAACTTCTCTTATGATGAACTGGTAAAGAGTCATCTTCATAATCTTAAGAATCATTGTTTAACATCTTTTTCAAATTTAGTTTTATAACTTGATCAATTATAATATCTTGGCTCACTTGAATCTTCTTTATTGTGAGATTGAAGACTCTATAAGTCTTTCTTATGTTGTTATATCCTAGAAATATACCAATTCACTCTAATTATTAAGCTTTCTCTTTTTGACCTTTAGAATATAAAGATAACATAAACATCCACACACTTTTAAATTTTAAACAGAAGGTAATTTACCAAACCATCTCTAATATGGTGTTCTACCTTATAATACCTTGGTGGCTAATATGTTTAGCAAATAACTTGTACTGAGTATTGTAGATAATGATTTGAAAAGTGCTATTAATTACTTTAAAGGTTGATCCTATTAAAAACTTAAGTTATTTTTATTAATGTTTTTATAAAAAAATTACAGTATCATAATGTTTTCTTACTAATAGTCAGATAAGCCGAAAGAAAGGAAGTGAACAACCAACTATTTTCTATTTCATGGCTTATTTGATTAATATAAAGGATAAAATGAAAATAAGAAAAATAAAAAAATAACATTTAAAAATATGAATAAGACTTAGAAAATGGAGATACAAGTAAAAGAAAAAGATATAGTTACCATTATAGGAGGATTAACCTATCTTAAGTTACAAACATTATAATTAACCTCATAAAAAAACATGTTTGCAAAATTGTTAATCATGCACACGACTTGGGGCATGATAAGACACATGATTTTTTTTGAAATAACATAGATTAGAATATGAGAAATAATCAAACCATGTTAAATGTTGAGATAAAAAAAGGTTAAATAAGTGTTAAACACAAACATGTTTGTAAACACGTATTTGTTTAAAATTTCAATAAGAGTACACAAAATGTTAGAATCTACGCTCTTCATCAAACTTACAAAAAACAACATTCAAATGGACTTAGAGGGATGAATGATGTTTATACATCAACTACAACACTCGTTCTTAATGTACTTCATAAAAATACCAAGTCTGCATCTCATATCGTTTAATTTATCTCTTGGGAAAGCTTTAGTTATGATATTAGTCACTTGCTTCTCAGAAGAACAATGTTTAAGCTTTACTTCTCACTCCTTTTTTTGCTTCTCTTGTATAGTGAAACTTGACTTTAATATGATTTGTTTTCTCATATTGAATGAGATCCTTTATGGTGGCTATAAAACACTTGTTATCATTGTAAAGAAAAGTAACCTCCTTTTGTTTTAATTCAAGATCATCAAATAATTTTTTCAGCTATATATAGTGATTTGAAGCATTAACAATTCTAATTTACTCTAGTCCAACTGATGATTGAGCAATAATTTCTTACTTTTATGAATGATGAATGAAATAACCTTTTTGTCCGATTGGCCTTGGGGTTACCTCAAAACTTTAACCAAGGATTGCATATAGCACAACCTCGGGTCGTTCTCTTTGAGGAACCAAAGGTGAAATTAATTTCCTAAGT
>JANIIA010000002.1:8412879-8427887 GCA_027478495.1 Erythroxylum alaternifolium
CATATATGAATGCATGTATATGTCAGAAACACTTCCAATTATGCTAACCCATTCAAAAAGACCAATTTACCCTTTCCTATAAGTGAGGGGATGTTACATAAAAGAAGGACCATAGCACATTTGACAACTTCCATTATCTCTCCAAAATTGGTAGCCTGGTATGGAACTGAAGAAAATTAGAGTTAAGAACATATCCCTGTGGGTGAACATCCACAATATTCCATTGGAATATTGGACCACTAAGGGCTTAAGCTTGCTAGCTAGCTTTTTGGGTAAACCAATTTGCATAGATGAGAATACAACATTGAGGAAGAGGGTTGGTTATGCTAGATTATGTGTGAGCATGGATATTTCAAAGGAGATGAAAGATTACATTCCCATCTTAAGGTTGGCAGATGGAAATTCTCTGAAGGAGGGTAAAGTCATGGTGACTTATCATTAGAAACCTTCCCTACAAGTTCAAGGGAAAATGTGAAAACCAACAGGGAAAGTCTTTGACAAGGGAGATTATGAAGGATTGATGGGACTAGATGAGAATAATATAAAGGGAAAAACATAAACTGAAGAACTTGAAATGCAGAAAAGGACGTCGGTGGATCAGGAACTGGATATTCAAGAAGGTAGAAATCAACCCTATACGACTAAGGGGGATCAAACTGAACATAATGTTAAGGGTCAACAACATATACAATTGGTAATAGAAAATATGAAAGCACAACAAATAGAGGGAGGGGTAGAAATAGATAACTATATTATAGATAAAGTAGAGTTGCAGAACGAAAATCTCCTAGGAGTTCAGCAATACAATGCCACTCAAGGGCCAGAACATCCAGATCTTTTGCATCAGATGGAAAAGTAGGGGGAAAAGATGGAACAAGTACAAACTAGAAAAGTAATCGAAGCAATAGGAAAAGCTCAAAAATTAAAATTATTTTTACATGACCTTTCTAATTTGGAATGTTAGAGGAATAAAGAACCCTTCGAAGCGTAATGCCTTGAAGGAGTTTGTACGGTATGAGAAGCCTAAATTATTTTAACTTTTAGAAACAAAAATTAAACTTGTAAACCTAAATAAATTAGATTATTTTGGGAGTCAATGGAAGTTAAAATCCAATCATCAGTACTATAGGTATGGAAGAATCATCATAGTCTATGATGAGGAGTTTATAGAGGTGGAGGTTTTGGAAGCAGGGGAGCAATTTATGCATACAAAAATGACTTTTACAACTGAGCATACGTCAGTGTTGGCCACCTTTATCTACAGTCATAATACTGCATTTCAACGAAGGAACCTATGGAATTATATGAGAAGACTTGAAGGAATAACTAGTGGTCTATGTATCATAAGTGGCAATTTCAACTCTCCTATATACCAATCTGAAGCTAAAGGAAACTATAACTTGCACAACTATAATACTGAATTGCTAGATTACGCCAAAGATGTGGAAATTTCTGACTTAAAATATGAGGGTTATAGATTTAATTGGAGTAAGCAGAGCTTTAATTGGTACATCAGAAAGAAATTATATAAGGCTTTGGTAAATGTGGAGTGGTTACTACTTTGCCAAATAGTAAAGCCATGTTTTTAGACCAAAGATTTTCGGACCATACCTCGATTAAGGTAGTCAATTTATTCAAAAAGGTTTATTTGAAGCACTCGTTTAGGTTTAACAATTTCCTTATCAATGTAGAAGGTTTCCAAGAAGCAGTCAGCGGGGGAATGGAGGTAGAAGTAACTAGTACTAAACAATTCATCTGTTTGCAAAAACTGAAGGCTATAAAGTAGGCATTGAAGAGAGTAAATGGAAGTAGAGGTCCTAGCATAATGTAAGGGTTAGAAACTGCTAGGCATCGACTCTCACTTTTATAGAATGCACTGGCTGATAATCCTACTTATGAGATTATTGCGAAGGAGGAGAAGGAAGCCCTGAAGTCCTGCATGCAAGCAGTTGATAACCACTACTCTTTATTAAGACAACGGTCTAGAGTCAACTGGATCAAGGAAGGAGACAAATGCACTAGATTCTTCTTCAACACCATTAAGGCTAGGAGAAATGTCAACAGGATCACCTTGATAAAAATAAAATCAGGGGTGATCTTGTATGAGCAATTTGAAATTGCTCAAGATGCTTTTAAATACTTCCAAAAGATTCTAGGATCTAAAGGTAATACTAGCTCTTGCAGTGAGGATCTAAGGAAGTTTATTTCTGTTAAAATTCCTAAAGATCAACAGGATTTTTTAATAAGGAAGGTCACAGATCAAGAGATAGAAGCAGTGGTTTTTAAAATAAATGGCTCGAAGACTCCTAGACCAGATGGACTGAATGGATTCTTCTATCGGAAAACTTGGAATACAATAAGGAATATTATGAAAGAAGCAGTGCATGAATTTTTTAAAAAAGGAGTAATCCTCAAAGAGATCAACAAGACTTCCTTGTGCTTGATCCCAAAAGCTCATAACACTACTACATGGAGCGATTTCAGATCTATCTCCTGCACTAACTTCAGTTACAAGATTATTGCTAAAATACTAGCCAATAGACTGAAATCTGTGCTACACTACATCATCAGTAAAAACCAAGGAGCATTCTTAAGCAAGCAAAAGATTGGGTACAACATCCTAATTTTGCAGGAACTTCTAAAGGGGTACACAAGAGGGAAATCCCTTCAAAATTGTACATTAAAAGTTGATTTCCAGAAAGCATTTGATAGTTTCAGTTGGGGTTTTTTACTGTAGGTTATGGAAATTATGGTTTTCTTTAAGATTTTTATCAATCGGATAAAAATAATGTATTTCTACGGTTTCTTTTGGGATTATGATCAATGGGAGTCCCACTGAGTTGTTTAAAGGCAAAAGGGGACTCAGGCAAAGGGATTCTCTTTTCCCTTACCTATTTCTAATCTTCATGGAGGCTCTTATCCTCATGCTAAAATATAAGATCTCCTCGACTCCAAAATTCAAGTTCCATACCAAGTGTAAGTTGCTTTCACTAACCAACTTATGTTTTGCAGATGACCTAATCCTTTTTAGTAAGGCTGATATCCCCTCAATTAAGGTACTAATGAATACCTTACAAAGTTTTAAGGAGATGTCAAGTTTGAGCATCAATTTTCAAAAAAGTTTCTTCATCTTATCGAAGAGTGTTGCATGCCTAGCTAATGATATATATATTATCATTGGAATGGGTAATCAAGAGCCCCTATCATTTATTTGGTATCCCTATCTCTTCGAGAAGACTCAGATTTAGAGAATGCCTACCCCTTATTGAAAGGATACAAAGGAGATTAAATTCATGGACAAACAAAACGTTATCCTATGGTGGCAAACTTCAACTCTTGAAATTGGTTATTATGTCTATGAATAACTATTGGTGTTCATACATTTTTCTTTCTAAGGGGCTGATCAAAACTGTGGAAAAAATGATGAAACATTTCCTATGGAGTAAGGGCAAAGGAGAAAGAGGGATGGCCAAGGTCAATTGAACTCAAATTCGTTAACCTAAAGCAAATGGAGGACTGGGCTTGGAGTCTATTGGCAGAAGCAACAAATGCTTGTTATTGAAAAGAATGTGGAGAATTTTAAGTGAAAAGGAATCATTATGGGTTAAATGGATGCATACCTATATATTAAAAGGTGAAAGACTATGGGAAATCAAACCTAAAGACATTTTTTCATGGTTCTTTAACCAAATTCTTATATTGGGGGAGGAAGTACAGTATCAGATTACTTACAGATAGGGACAGGGGATAAAATTTCCTTATGGTATGACAATTGGACAGGTCAGGGAGCTCTAATTCACCATTCAATTGCTAGGATACTTTGGATAGATTTTCAAAAAAAGCTAAAGTCCAAAATTTAATTACAAATGGTAACTGGGCTCTTTCTCATGAGGAGATTAGAGCTCTATCGATACCACAGTATTAATACAATGATGGAGAGGATACATACTTTTGGAATGAACTAGCAGTAATGGACATAACAAATAGGAAAGCAAAATAACTAAAGTATGGGACATTATTTACAGTTGGATGGGGTAATTTGATCTAGAGAAACACTATCAAGCCAAATGCCAGCTTTTTGAGCTAGTTAGCCATGAAGGACAGACTAAGCATTGTGTCTAGACTAAAATTCCTCCCTTCCTCTAAAAGATGCTTATTTTGCAATCTAGATGAAGAGGACAGGGACCATCTATTTTTCAGCTGTGAGTTTTCTAATAGAGTATGCAGGCAAGTTGAATCTCTGTGTACACTCAATAGCTATCACAACAATTTGAATGACGTTATCTAAGAGATACTATGGAACCATGCACCCAAACATGACAAAGATGTTTATATGGTAGTTTTTACTACTTGTATTCAGGAGATCTAGCGGGAGAGAAATAACAGAAGATTTGTGGAAAGGGAAAGAAGCATACTTGCCCTCACAGAAATCATTTCTAATAATATTAGAGAACAACTGGTCATAAACCAGTTGGAGAAGAAATGCAGTGAGAGACTAGCTATTTCTTGGAGACTTTAACGAGAATCCAAGAATACTCAGTATGTATAGCAGTATTTCCACAACATAATATAGCCAGTTGCAACACACACAATAGTTTTGAAGGATTCTAAAGTTGAGTTCTTACCTTACGAAGACCTCCTCCATGAGATAGTTACATCAGGTCCGTCGCGGGTGCTGAAGAGATGCAGTTGGGAGAAGAGAGATAGTGGTCGCAGCCTAAACACACAGGAAGACCCTTCGAGTATTCCTAAGAAAAAAAGTGAGTGAAGACAGAAAGAGAAGAAGAAGTTACGAGGATCAAACCAGAAAGATCTTACTTCCACAACGATTTGGAGATGCTAACGACGGAGATTTTAGAGCCCTAATTCGGAAGCTTATGGTGAAATATTGAAAGGGAGGTTTTTTGTTAACTAGTTTTGGAAATTCCAAGAATACATTAGAGGGTGGTTTGTTCACAGTGACTTCTTTTGTTTATGATGTCATTTGGTCCGTGTTTTGATATCCTGTTAGTAGGATAATAGTTATACTGAACTCTTATTCTTTTTTAATTCATTTTAATTTTTCAAAAAATAAAATAAAATCTGTATTTACATATATTTATTATTAGTTATTTATTTTTTGTTATTGTTATCAGAATAGTTATAATATTTATTACTATTTATTTATCTATTTATAATTATAACAATCAATTGCAATTTTTTTATTTTTTACTATCCTTTTTTTTAGGTTTGGTGGTTTTGCAATGGAAAATATAGGATTTTGTCACTGATACAGATTTTACAGGATCACCTTCCTATTCAGATTATAAATGCTTAAATCTAGTTAACCTTCGTTCATAGTAAAACTAGACAATAATTGAAGTAAATGAGTATTACACAGGACAGTTTAGCTACATTTATACGGGGGACCTCCTCACGCTATTCCCAATAACAAAGTGAGTTAATATATTAATGACCGGTTCTCTCTCTAGGAGTAGCACATGAACACGGTGAAACAGAAAAAGAAACCACCACAATCTGCCTTATTTGTAATGCTTCCTAAAATTATTAGCAAGTGATCAAGACTAGCCACTATTCAAGATAATATTAGGATCTATACATTCTAGCACCTAAAACTCCTACTGTTTTTAGATTTTTTTGATTTTTCGTCTCCTGCTAAGAAAATAACCTTTCATACGAACTCTGTCTGTTCCTGTCTACGTACATATATGTGTATATATTCCTTTACTATGATAATTATAATTTAGAATATATATCAACGCCATTAGGAATTTTAAGACAATGGCTATACTTTATTTCATGAAATTGAAAGCACTCCAATTCAGCAGCTCAATTCAGATTTCAAATCAACGACCGAGAATTGAGATATTGGAAACATGTTAGATGGAAGGTCTGCATGGCAGTTTGATGGCATACCAATGATTAAAGAAAAATGATTCTGAATAGGTCTAGAAATTCAGTAAGGGCATAATTTAAAAGAATTCCTCAACTGTAGTAACGTAACTTTTACGTACAATACCAGTGGACGTAGTACCGAAGATGATTAAAAGAAAGAAAAAGGAAAAGAACTTCTCAAAGGTCCTGCTCTTATATGGCACATGGAAAATGAATTATTCTGGTGAAAAAAAGAAGCACCAGAGGGGACCAATTTTTTCCATTAAGGACATGTCTTTAGAGATCTTTATATCATTGAGAATACTTGAGGCAGAGTTAAACATTCGCTGTGAGTCATTTTTATTGTTAAATGGTAGCTGTAGTATGACAACCATTGATTTTAATACTAGCTAGAAGATGCTTATAGGCTATAGCTTAAGTTATCATTCGTAAGATTATAGTAATAAATAAACAAACTAATAATAATATGAGACTGTTGCTCAACTGGTGTGCATTAGGGTGTTAGGCTGTAACTTTGGAATACAAAAAGCCAATTAGTATGGCATCATAATGTTAAAAAAAATATAAATCTACAATTTTGTATATTCAATGGTTTGGAAGCATGTTGCATATGGATTCGCATTCAAATTGAGGACTTGAAGTGGATTCCAACTCGTCCTCAACCATGGTTCCCTTCACGCTATTATAGTGGGTATCTCTTTCACCAACTAATCCCCTGAAAATAGTTACTAAACTATAAATTCTATCCATTAGAAAAAAATCCAATTTAGCTTCCTTTGATCTACTAAGATAAGCGCTCTGAAATCTAAGTGCCCAATCGTTTCAGACGATATTTCTGTTCTTAAGCAATCACCTCATTCCCACTACATGCATGGGATCTAGCATCTTAAACTTGCACTTTCTGCTGTCTTTTCCTGAGGGTCACAACTCACAACTGAAAAGATTATATAAATATATATCTATCACTAACATTGGTTATGAGTTCATCTATTATCTAAAAATGATATAATAATTAAGAAGTACCTGAATGCTTTGATTTAATCTCAATTATACGTCTTCGAGTATTATGATAGTTCCAGCAAATTTTTTTTATAAAAGTAACGACTATGTAGATTCCCATACTTATTAAAGACATAATAATGGTGAAGGACTGCAGCAATTTAATCTTGATCATATGTCATCAAGTACTCTATTAGCAACAAAACAACTATTAACAACAATATATAGATTATTCAGTTTTCAGGTCCTTGTGGTGCTAACTGGCTTTGGTTACTTAGACACCATGTTCGAGCTAGGAACTGATATTTGGGTTGGGTTCGACTACAACTGCCCATAATTCTAGGGGAAAAAGAAAAAGCAAAGATTGATAATTGTAACAATTTTATCCGCTCCGTAGCCGCTAGATCGACAGTTATTAAGGTAAAGTAATGGAGGACGATACAAGCAATGCGTAATACATGACGTAAAGTCTGTAAACATATATAGTTAATGACTGCCAAGGTGTGAGGTTCTCGGAGTTCGCCAGACTCGAATAACTAATTTGACCATGTGTATAAAAGACTCCAACCGAACCATCCAACTGTATGGCACTATAGCATACGGTCGATCATTTTTTCATATGCACGAAATTAAAGCAAGCGCTATTCTTTAAGGCTATCTTTCAATTACGATGAGAATACAAGCTAGAGACATTGAACGAGAGAAACGTTGCTGCTTTCCGATTTCTTTTTATTTAAATGTTTAGACATTAAATATCAGATATAATGAATACACCCTGCACCAAATATTTAAGAGGGCGTAGTCAATTATTTCTACCCAAAAAAAAAAAAAAAGGCTTTTAGATCCTATATCTTCCATGTTGGGATAATTGCTTCCATTCCACCAGTTGTTGCAAAAATTGCTTAACCTGAATCAACAGATTCCATTTATTAGGTCAACATGTGAAAGCAAGAAACTAAAAACCAAAAGAAGCCCTTGAAAATTTACCAAAGAAAAGAAAAGGCAAAAAAGAAATTTGCTTTTAGGAGCAGAAACTTGCCTCGGTTGGGTCTTGTAGGGAAAATGAAGCATTTGTTTCTTTTGGAACTTTAGAAACAAGGATTCCAATACCTTGTCCCCGGTTGCGTAAAACCTGAGTATCGTTGACCAAAATTGTTTAGAAATACATAACAACCTTCTTATATTATAAAAATGTTGTACCAAGAAATTGAAAATGTATTGAAAGCTATGAAATACCTTAAAAGCATCCTCGTCGGTTCTATCATCTCCGATATAGATCGGTAACACATCACCACAATTGGCATATCCTGAAAGAAAACTGATGGTATTAGCAAGAGTAATCGGTAGGCATACACAGTTATCACAATCTTTTAAATCACAATTATTTACTTTACCTAGTGATTCTAAGAGGAATTCCAGAGCTTTGCCCTTGTCCCATTTAATGGTTGGTCGGATTTCTAGTACCTGGTGGAGCAAGAATAAGGAAAGAACGTTATTCTGTTATTGATCATAGATGTTGTAAAATTGCTCTAATTGTGTGGATATACAATTTTGTAAATACCTTCCTTCCTTGGGTTAATCGGAGCTTTGGATAATTATCTAATACTACTCTAACCTTCTCTGCTAGTGCAGCCCACATCTGTTAAAAACAAAAAAATCATATAATTACTGAATAATGAAATTTTACTTAATAGTAACTGGGCATTAAAGTTTCTAAAATGTTGAAATTATAGCTGAGACAATTTGTAAATTGATAATACTAACTTTCCATTATTACCTTTTCTTCCACGCATCGATAATGCACGGATAAACAAAATTTATTGTTTTCTATTTTGACTCCTGGAATAGATTTTGTGGACTCCATCAAAACTTTGTATGCCTGAAATTCGTAATTCTGTTAGTATCTTTCCATAGTTTTCACGTAACTTCTTCTATTAACTCAATGACACAAACCTTATCAATCATGGACAAATACTCGTTAGCAGGTTGAAAAAGAACACCCTGACGACCCTGAAAATTACATAACAATTAGTTTTAATGTAAGAAGTAAAACATATTTCAAATACACACATAATAAAACTGAAAAGCCTCACTTTTTTGTTCTCGTGATTAATGGGCGGTCCTTTAATGTCCATGCCGTGACTACCCGCGTAGTAGACTCCTCCCAATTTTACGAAACTGTAAACCTACGAAATTTTGTCAAGTATAAGCATGAGAAGGCAGGGTTATTAGCAAAGAAGGCAGGTCATTGCAGCAATGATTACCTTGTCTATACACCTTCCGGTGACTATAGCTGTAGGAAAATAACAAGCAACGTTCCTCACAACTGCTCTCATCTGATGCAAGGAGAAACCACAGTTAAATTTAGTGGATAATGAACATGAAATGAATATAACAGTACCAAAACTAACCTCATTGGTCATAAACGCTCGGTCTGGATCTTCCACGATAGGGGAGAGTGTACCATCGTAATCAAGAAACATCACAATTTGCTTTTCTTTGGAAGCACTCGCTATTTGCTCAAACATGTTTAAAGCCGAAGGATGATTAACCTGTTTAATTTTCATTTAAAGGTAGCATCATAAATGATCAGTAATATTAACTATTGAAAGTATTCAACGCTTCTTCTTGAGAATACTCACAATCCATGAATTTTTTTCTTCGGTTTCAGATGGAGAAGTTGCAGGTTTGACGCGAGTAGGTGATGAGTCTCTCATTGAATCAATCCAAGAGCTGATTTTCACTCCACCACCACCACCTCCTCCTTCGTTATCAGTAATCTTCCTCGTATATTTTGGTTTACTAACCGCGATGTTACTTGGGCCTTTTGACACAATCGGTGGAAGAAGAAACCCTCCGGAATTAGCATCACGTACAACCGCATTATGATTAGTCATGTTTCCTCTCCAGTGTTCGAAATAACTGCAAACATTTACATAAGAATTTAGAACCACATGCAAACCGAAAGTGAAATAACTGCGAGCTAACAAAAGAACTTGCCTGAAGTTTAATGTAGATTGTGGAAGGAAGCAGGAAATTAGAGGAAGAGGAAAGAAAACAAGAACAGAGCAGAACGGAAATAGAAAGAAAAGGGAAAAGACAGGGTCCTGTGTTGTCTAAGAATTGGACAGAGGAAAACGAGAGGAAGCAAATAAAGTCCTCAAAAAGGTGAAAACAACAAAAGCTCAACCGGGGTCTCTAATCTCTTGGGGTGTGGAGAGTGAAGAGGTGGTGGCAGTCAATATATAGACATGGTTTTCTGGGCATCCAGTCAAAACAAGGGTAATGACATTGTGTCACTATTTTTCTTTTGATCAATTGTTGATTTCTTAACAATATTTGAAAAAGAATAATATTTATGGGTTATTGTGTGTATATGAGAGAAAATAATAATCTCTTTTAGGTCAACATATTAACAAATATTCAAAAATATTTGAAAGCTTATTATCACACAAATATTTTAATTAATGTCCAAAGAGGACTCCCACCATCGGGGTCCCGTAGACACCTTTTGGCCACTAATAGAAATTATAAAAAGGAAAAAAAGAAAAACCTAAAATCCTGGGGAAAAGTGGTGGAGGGACCACTTTGTGATCCCACGCTCAACAGAATATTTGTACAGAAGAAAATGAAGTACTATATTTTCACCAAAATGCTTAGGAATAATTTTTTTCAAACATATTTTCCATTTGGATCATACCTTTAGATATTGTTCTTCACTTTTGTAGCTAAACAATCATTCTTATTCGTATTTCACTCTTCCATTCGGTGATTTCACTAAAAAAGAATATCATACTCTGACTCAATATAGTTTTAGAATCTACAGGATAAGGAAAAAAATCAATTATTTTATTTTTTAAATAGAATTTGAATTTGAATTTGAATTTGAATCCTCTTACCATATTCTAAGATTTTTGTGATAAATTTGAATATTATTTAATAGACCATTTTAAAATTTGGTATTGATAAAAATATGTTTAAAGTTTATTCATATTAATTATTTGTGAGAACGATGATCGTAGTATTTTTATAAAGTTTTAATCCTATTTTGAAAAAATTATTGAGAATACCTACATGTGAGTATCTCACATCGAAAAAAGAGATAAAAGAAGACTAACATATAAAACTAGTAAATTACTCCACTTATTACTAATTAGTTTTAAGATAGAATCTCACTTAGACTTGTATGCTGTTTAACTTTCTTCCTCGTCATGTGAGCCAATAAATCTGTTGCAAATAAAACCAAAAATAAAAAGCCCATTCTTGTAAATAAATGACACTAAAAAGTAAAAACTAATACGTTTTATAATTGGGGTGAGAAAATTACCTCACATATTCAGTCGCTAGCTACCATTCTAACTAAAGACTTAGGAGCATTTTCTTCTTATTTTTGTTTTTGCTAAAAATGTGAAATTGTAATCAGCAGCAAGTGTCCTAACAGTTCAGTGGGACATCTACACTGGTCAATTTATGCACATGTTGGTTAAATAAATCAAACCATCAAGTTCTTACAATGTATAACTCTTAAAACTTTGAAGATTCTAACTTCGGTGTTACTAAAATTCTAGTTTTGCCAGTTCTATCCAGAGTGAATTAGACTCACAAGCAATAAACGAAGCTAACTTTAACAGAGAATTGCTTCCCCAATTCCTTTCGACTGCTATGCCTACCACAGAGAGAAACCATTGGAATGACTATATTTTCTCGTGCATGTCCGGTAATCAAAGGTTTTTAGGTAACATTCCGCTCTCTGAAATGTAAGTAGCGTGGAAAATTGGGAGAATGTTCAAACCGCCCCTTGTAAAGGGTAGTGAAACTAGCAGCCATAACCTAACCTTGCATAGTTTTCACCGATACCAGCAGCGTTTTTCTGGTTTTGTCCTGTAATCTTGACATTGGGCAACCTCTGTCCCTGTCTTTGTTCCGTATTATAAACTCGGCCTATTCTGCATGGGACGTATAGGTTTTCCACTTCAAACAGTCGGCAAGCAATTAGAGTCAGTTTAGATTATTCTGAACTCGAGTTTAAAACTGTTATTGTTGGAACTAGTCCAAAGTGAAACGAATAGTCTATTGGAACTTGTATTCTTAATAATAGTTTTTGAAATGTTCAATATATGATAAACCAGATAGGATTTCAACTTAAAATCAAACTTTTACCACTCCAAAATTTAATATCGATGAGAGTCTTTCGCAATCCATTATTTCGGTTGACCCGACAAGATCACTTTGTAAGATTGTGGAGTGGTAGAAAGATGGGATGGGTGGATGCAAAAGGAGATGAATAGTTGATCAAAGGCACAAGGTCGACATAGTTGAATTTAACAAGCAACTTACAAAATCCAAATAAAATTTATGTGAGTGTTTATAATTTCTTCTTAAGAAATGACTTCGTTGTGGGCAATTGATGAGACAAAGAAACGAGGTGAAGTTTCCCAGCAATTAACGTACAACTAATACACAGTTTGCATTTCTCACATGTGGTTGGTTACGATATTTTTAGTTTAAATTCGCCGAGGATGAAGTGAAGGTGATGCATGTGATGATTGATGACTGAAAGCAACAAGTTTACAATAGAAAGTGTTTTGTTCTTTATCCAAAATTAAATAAAAAAAACTGACATGATTGATTATAATACCATTTAATAAGGACAAAAGACTACTTGTCACTCGGAAAGGAAAACAATTAAAATCATTGTTATATAATTATAAATTTTTAACTGTTACGGAGACATAGACAACATAGAGTACCTAAATTAATTCGTTGATAGAATACCTGCCCGACTTAGTCCAAACTCATGACGTTGATAAGTTTAACGTATTTTGATCATCGTCTTAATTACTAAATCTGTTCAAAAATATATAACTATATAAAAAATAAAAAAATAGAATATATAACTGCAATTTTTAAATCATACATAAACTCAAGTTTGGGTTACAAAGAAGGGAAGTATGATGCCTAAACTAGTCAATAGATATACGAATGTGATTATTAAATTGACAAAATAAAAATAGAGAAAAATATTGATAGATCTCAATGAATGTTTCCTCACTGTAACTATCTTCTGGTTGCGATCACTTTCGGGATTGTTTAACTTTCTTTAGTCTATGTTCAACGAACTTCATTGAGCCAACTGAAAGCTGTTGAAGCCTTCTATATCATAAGTTAAACTGCAGTCTTGAAATTTTGAATTGGCATTAGATTCTGTATATAGTCGCATATCACGTTCATTTCATCTCTGCTACTATAACTTAAATATACATATACTAGAAATAGTCAAAACCAGAGGGGATGTAGAGTGCTTTTAAAGCCGGCCCCACTTGCCAGAGAGGTCCAGTCTCAAAGTTGAGTTCGATTATATTTGTCAAAAAGAAGAGTTAGGTGAGTTGAGATTTAAGACGTAAAAGAGAAATAAAAGCATCGATAGGAATAACTTTGTGTATAAGAAAGTTTCTTCCAATTCCGTTCTCATTTTAGTTGTGGAACAGTTTTATTCCGCTGAGTCGTTGGCCTAAAGTTTCATACCGTTCCCAAAACCCAAGAACGAATATATGAAGGAAAGTAGTTGATTCTCCGAGTAGCTTCTCAAAGTTCAAGGTGCGAAATTCTGGTCTAAACCTAAAAATAACTTGGCAGGTATTCATTTAATTCTACCTCATAAATTCATAAAGCAGTATGGATGCGGGCAATGTGCATTGTTGGGTTCATATGTTGTATGAATCATCGTACAGATAAAAGTGTTTTAAATTAGAGGAAATAAATGACATAATATTGACTTAAAAACACACATATTTAAATAATTTATATATTAGTTGTCTATATTAACAAAGAGAGAATAAATTAGCTCTTGAGGTCATAACAACTTTTAACATAGATTACGTTATGCTTTGCTTCATTTTTTAATATTCTTCAAAGCTTAATCAAAATTGATTGTCTTAAAATTAGGTGCAGTGTAAAATGACAGATATTTCTTTCATCAAGATAGATTTTAAGAGTTATGAAATTAGAAATAGGAGATAATGGGTTATCTCCCATTCTCTCAATCTTACTTAACATACCAAAATTAATAAAAACTTAAATGTTTACAACCTAAATTTGGGGATCCTTTATCCAAAAAAAAAAATCTTTCTAATGTTTTACACAAGTATCATGAATAATTATGTTATTAAGTTATATTCAATTTTATTATCCAAATTAACGATAAAAAAGTTATTTTTAACGTATCAAGAGTATAGAAATTTTTACCAAACTTTAAATTCTAGAAGAGAAGAAGATTCTCTAACGTTCTTGATTCTAGCTTTTATTAATTGAATCATTGAATGTTAATGACTTCCTTGTTCTTCATCACATGCTTCGTAGCATCAATTAATAGGGATAGAGTTGTGGGGAATATTTAGGGCGGTGGAGGGGAGATACAAATAGTAATTCTTGTAAAAGTTGCAATGGAGATGGGAGGTGAAGTATTAGATTTAATTAATAAAAAGCGAGAAGAAGGTGAAACTTGAATAGAGTGTATTCATGATGAAGATGACCCGTCTCTCTACAGAGAGCTGGACTCTGTTTAAATAACTGCAGATAGTAACAAACTATTATACGTGGTTACTGAATGGAAGAGTTATAGAACTTTGTACGTAACAAACTTCATAATAAACTATCGCTCTAATTAATGAAAGAATAAAAGGAAATTAACAGGTGTTTTCAACATGCCCCTCAAGCGAGCCTGTGGCGGAAGCACAGCAAGCTTGGTTTTAAGATAATTGAAGCGACTGGAGGACAACACGTTGGTCATGACATCTACTACTTGGTTTAAAGTGGGAACATAATGTACTTCCAAAACTTGTTTGGCAATAAGATCACGAACAAAATGCACATCAATCTCTATATGCTTAGATCTGGAATGCATAATAGGATTAGCAGCAAGAAAAGTTGCATTAATATTGTCCACCCAAAGTATGCGTTTTAAAGACTATTTAAGCCCCATTTCTTGCAACAAGTAAAGAAACCATGCAATTTCAGCGACAGCAGCAGCTAAGGAGCGATATTCAGACTTGGTACTTGAACGAGCCATTGTCTGTTATTTTTAGAGGACCAGGAAACTAAATTCCCACCTAGAT
>JANIIA010000002.1:8491800-8520310 GCA_027478495.1 Erythroxylum alaternifolium
TATCTACTATTATCTAAAAATAATCAAGTTATTAATGACTGGACGAAACCAAGAAATAACCCCTCACGTGCGAAATTGATGGACTTGTTTCTAAATTATTCTCAGGTGGTTTTCAACACATGGAATATGAAATTGAACCAAAAAGATGGAATTAAAAGAAAGACAAGTCGAATTCCCAGCTGGTAGAAAAATAGAAGACTAATCGTGGGCATGTACAAGGGAAAAGATTTTCTGCAGAATCTGATTTTAAATCAGATTCGATACATTCAAGATCTTTATGATTTTGAAATTCAAATGTTGCCTTATTGATGGGGATTTACGACTTAAAGATCTGGAAGAGATATCAGTTGAAGATCATGACAAGATGAAGGAGGGAAAAAATAAAAAAGCATACAAGAAGTGTACTGTTCACGGATTTTCACTGTTAACACAGAACTAGAGCTGCTGTTTTTCATTTTTTCTGCAAACTGTTTCTTTTTTGGTTTTTCTTATTTTTAGGTTAGAATGTTCTTATTTTTCATAAAGGACCAGGGATGGAGAACTTATCTTTTGTTATTGTTTTATTTGCTTTTACTTTTGCTATGAATTGCTAAACTTTTCTTCTTGGTTGAAGGGAACCTCGTTATCATCTAGTATGGTGAGATTCTAAATAAAGTTTCTTTCGTTAATGAATATTAAGTTTCTTCTGAATTGTTTTTATGATTGAATTGATTGATTTCTAGGATGCGCAACTAGGAATTGATTTGTTTAATTTATAGATAGATTGATAGGATATGACGCTCAATCTTGCTAATCACAAGTAGCAATTAGGATTATCATCTTTACGTTAGAGTTGAAAATTTTAAGAAGACGCTTAACTAGATTAAATGCATATCATACATGTGTTGTCTTGTTCATTGGTTTCTTAGTTCTTAAAGCTATTAATCAATTGAACTTAAGATCGTATCTAAACTGTTGACTAATAAGAATGTTTATACTATATGTTTCTATTCATTTAATCTTAAGAGAAAACACTCCCTGATGAATGTTTGTTAATGGACTAAGTTTTATATCAAGGATCCATATTAGTTTGATATTGTCGGTAACCTGAAACCAAGGTTTGTTTACTGAATTTCTAGATTTTGATATTTTTGTTATTTTTCAATTTCAACCATTTTAATTCCTTTAATTTACGTCAATTCAAACCCCCTCTCCCCAATTTCATTTTCAACTCGTTTAATATTTCCCATTAAAGTTCCTCGTGAGAACAATCTCAACTCTTCACTAACTACATTTTTATTGCTAGATTTAGTATTAATTTGGTTGCAGGCGATAACAGTACCATTCTTTTATCATGTTCTTGAATTAAATCCCAATTAAGGTTAGGGATGTAGCCCAATTTGGGGGATTGATTTATATTTTATGGATTGATTGGTTTTGAATGAAAGTTCTTTGGTTATATTTATCTTTCTTGAACTTAATTATTATGTCTATGCCTGATCACCATAGATGCAATCTTAAGAATTATATGATGAACTGAGAGGTGAAGTATAATTTATGCACTAGGAAGATAAACACATTAGATTTTGAGAAAGAGATATCTTAAACTAGTGTGATAACTTATAATTGTTTGTTCTTAATGAATTTGACTAGTTATGTTTCGTATTGAGATATGGTAATTAACTAGTTAGGTATTCTTATAAGTCTTAAGAGAGAATATAAGTAAATTTGTGCAATTATTATTATAACCTATCACTTAATCGAATCCTTAATTTATTAATCAATCTGTTAAATTGGTGAACTCCAAAGTCCTAAGTCTAAATCATAAGATTTCCCTTGCTTATTTATTTATAGTCTTTACAATTTATTGTCTGCTCTAATCTAATCATCTTTTAAGTTTCTTGTTATTTTAGTTCAAGTAATTATGATTAATTCGGTAGTGAGTAGCTTAGTCCTTGTGGGAGACAACCTTGGAATTCTTGATTTGTAGGTACTAGGAACGATTCTGTGCGCTTACAAATATTATCAACCATAGGGGTGGTAAACCAAAAAAAAAACAGCTTATCAACCAAGTCAAACTCCTAATTCAAGTCAATCAGTTGAAAAACAATTTATCAACGGTTTACCGAATAAACGGCCCCATAATATTTTTGATTTTCTTTGGAAGGTGAGTTACGTGTCTTCTGAAATGAAGATTGGAGGAGGCACAGCAATGGGCCACTGATAGCAGGTAATTGCATAGGTGTAAGGCCCAACTTGAGATGAGCTTATCACTTTCAATGCCAACACGTGTGTTAAATTTCTTAATCAACAGAATGCTCTTTTAACGCTTGAATCTATGCTATAGTGATCTGTGTGTATAAGGAAATTCTCAGAATGTCACTGTTTGTTTGTACTTGTACGTCTTTTTAAATATGGCCATATTAGAAATATAATAATTAATGAAAATACACGAGTTATTCGATGGAAAAGAAAGAGACCGTCTCGCTGACTACTTTGAATTTCAACCCTAATTTTTAGAAAATGAATTGAAACGAAAAGAACAAGTCCATAGTATATCTATATATACGGTTATATGCATAAATGTAAATACACTGCCGCTACAAAGATTGTGTGTATATATACGATATATACGTATATTAGTAGTAGCAGTAGCAGTAGAGCATAGAATTGGAGAATCGTGAATAATAGTGTTGGGATTGAGTGGGCATGGGAAGAATGATGAACAAGCTTAGGAATTTGGACGCCTATCCCAAAATCAACGAGGATTTCTACTCCCGCACTCTCTCCGGCGGGCTTATCACCCTCGTCTCCTCCCTCGTCATGCTCCTCCTCTTCGTGTCCGAGCTCCGTACGTTTCTTTTTATAAGATTGCTACTTAGTTTGGAAGTGTTTAATGTTTCTTCTTAGCTTTTTTCTTTTTTCCTTTCTTAGGGTTTTTTTTTTTAATTTTTATCTGTATGCATGATGGACTCTATTTCCAAAATTTTCCGTCTTTATTTTGCATGTTTCCCTCTTTTAAATGAATTTGTTGCTTTTGTTATTGTGGATTGCTAATTGTTTTTGCTATTTGTAGGCCTGTATCTCCGTGCTGCTACTGAAACTAAGCTCGTGGTTGATACTTCGCGAGGAGAAACTCTGCGTATCAATGTAATGTTCTTTCTTTTACTGTCAGCTGAAGAATTGCAGCGAATTGTTTTGGCCTTTTGGGCCTTCATTATGCCTATATGGTTTCATTATACTATAAGATTTCTCTAGTAATTACGTTGTATCTGCAACAAAGTGTACTGCAAAGATTATTTTGTAAATGTGCCTCCTTGTTCTTGTTATCATTTTTGAAACTCTGTTGTCTTGAATTGTTAAATGTCTTGTCTGATGGCGTTTTTGATATTTTAGTGAATCGCTCAAAACGTTGATCTATGCCTTTGTTGATACTAAAAGTGCAGTTCGACGTGAGTTTTCCTGCACTTCCCTGTTCCATTTTAAGTCTTGATGCCATGGACATTAGTGGGGAGAAGCATCTTGATGTGGTATGCACCACTTGATCTTATAACTTCTCACTTGAATTTTATGCGCTAGCTCTTTATGTGGATGCATACATGATGCTATTTGCTCACGACCTTCTGAATTTCAACGTTGCTGTATCCAACTGCCAGAAACATGATATAATCAAAAGAAGGCTAGATGATCGCGGAAATGTGATAGAGATACGGCAGGATGGAATTGGTGCTCCTACGGTTTGTTTTACCATATTGTTGAATTTTCCCTTCTGGGACCAAACTTTGTGTGCTTCACGAATAGATTTCATGCATCTCAGTTCTACAGGTTCTTGTATAGATTATTCAGGTAGAAGGCAGAACAATAATTTTCCCTAACTTGGACTTGACGTGGTTAGTCTTCTTAATTGCAATAATCAGGAAGATTATCAGTGTTGAAAGAAATATTTTAAATAAGCTTGAAGCTCCGGATGACTGCTTTGTTGACAGCCTGCCTTAGTTTCATTTGTCCAACTATTCATTCGTAACAATTTCCAACTATTCATTCATAACAATTTAGCTTTATTCATGTTTTGGATTAGTTAAGTAACTAGATGTAGTAGCACTGCAATTGAACTCTGTAATATGTTTTTCACTGATTTTTATCTCTTCTCAAATAGGAGAATGTAAATGTATATCTTATTTTGTCTTCAGTCACTGGACTCTCATTTCTTCCTTTTCAGGCTCAGTACTTGGGAAATTATAGATGTAAAGAGTTACATATTCTTTGTTTACATTTTCTGAGTGTCCTCCTTTTTTGATTCATTAGTTTTTTCTTGTTGCAGATTGAGAAGCCTTTGCAGAGACATGGAGGCAGACTTGAGCATAATGAAACTTACTGTGGTTCCTGCTATGGTGCTGAAACAGTAAGATTTTATTTTCAGCATTATTATGTAAAGATCGCAAGCGTTTGTCTAGACGGATATGCAAAAACTTGATTTACCTAAACTTCTGATAATATCTTTTGCACTTGGGCCTTCTCATATCATATTGCTTAAAACATATCTTTTGCTCTATATCTTCAAAGTGCCCGTAAACATTGAGCTGTGTCCATTTCACTTCAAGTGTGCAATTGGAAGAATCTTTGCTCTATTTGACGTCAATATGTTTGTGTGATATAATATTACACATGTTCTGTGCTTACACTTTGTAGTTTCCCTAAGCCATACTGGCTATAATTGGATAGTTGAGAATGTTATTCACTCTGTATCTTAGTTATCTGACAAGGTTTCCAGTCTTCTTACTCCTTTTTGTTTAACATCTTGTTATTTATGCAGTCAAATGAGCATTGCTGTAATTCTTGTGAAGAAGTCCGTGATGCATATAGACAAAAGGGTTGGGCGCTCTCTAATCCAGATATGATTGACCAGGTAAATGGCCTTCTCTTCTATAGTTACAATTTCTTCTTATGCTTGACTTTACAAGCCTCGTAGATTCAATTTGTGATGTGATTATTCTGGTTTTGATCCCTGAATCAGTGTGCACTATTTTATTTATTGTTGAAATAGAGTATATATGGCTTGAAATGATACTTTCAGCTGCATTGTTCTTGTGGAGTAAAATGCGAACAGTTAGTAAAGAGAAATGTATAGTTACATGTCTTTGAGCAATGTGCAATCCTCACTTTAAAGATTTCTTTTTATATAAAAGTCGGTTTCATATGGATTATCTATGTGCTTGTTTTTAATTTTGGCAACATGGGCACTTCTCTGGGGGCTAATTTTAATCCTCAGTCTGCTGATCTAAGAAGCCTTCTTTAGCAAATTGGTGATGCTGGTTTTATTCTTCACTCAATGTTTGCAGATAATGCTTGGTTACATCAATGATTTTTAACACCTTTCTAGAGTATGCGACGCTAGGAGGTTGTTTCAGTGAATTTCAATTGCTTGTTTGAATAAAATTATATTTCTCTGTTGTGGAAAAAATTACTATCCTAATGGAGTACCCCTCTTTATCAGTCCCTTTGTTGGCTTAATGAAATCTCGTGTGCACGGAAAGTTTTATGTTTTTCATCCACAATCATATTAAATTGGGATACCAAATGCCTGATCCTGATGTTGAATAAATTTTTCTAATTGGATTCTCTTCAAATCATTTCTCAAGAATGAACCTAGTTGGTGTCATGTGTTTGCTTTCTTTTTATTCATCTATTAGTGCAAAAGAGAAGGCTTTCTACAAAGGATTAAAGAAGAGGAAGGAGAAGGATGCAACATTTATGGTTTCTTGGAAGTTAACAAAGTGGCAGGAAACTTTCATTTTGCACCTGGAAAGAGTTTTCAACAATCTAATGGTCATGTGCATGATCTACTCACATTTCAAAAGGACAGTTTCAATGTAAGACATTATTCTAGAGCTTTTGGCCTCTCTGTGTAAGATTAGAACCCTTTTGTTGGAACTTTTGTCCCCTTCAGAAAAACAGTACATCAGATTTTCCTGGTCATTTTTCATAATTTGGTGTACCAGCTATCTGATTAATAAGGAAATGTGATGCAGATAAGTCACAAGATCAAAAAACTATCTTTTGGAGAACATTTCCCTGGTGTTATGAATCCTCTTGATGGGTAATTCAATAAAACTTTAACTGTTTCTCTCCTTTTGCTGTATTGCATGACATATGTTGGCATAGATCTCACTTATTCAAGTTTCAGAGTGCATTGGACACAAGAAGCACCAAATGGGATGTACCAGTACTTCATTAAGGTTATTATTCTTGCCAATAGCCTTTTGTTGTTACTTTCTGTTGTATCTTCAGCTAGGAAATTTTCAGTCCGTAAAAGTGCTCTGATTTCTGCAGGTTGTACCCACAGTATACACAGATGTCCGTGGACACACCATCCAGTCAAATCAGGTAATTTTGCAATGCATTAGTGGGTGATGTGCTTTATGCACGGTTTTGAGTACGATCTTGCACCAAGAATCGAGTTTGAAAGGAGACAACGAACAAAAATAAGATCAAGAACCCAAAGAGGCCTCACCACATTTAATTGACAAGGTTTTGACTGGCCACAACTTAGAAAGAAAGAGTGAAGATAACAAGATTATAAGAATCAATAAGAAAGGTTCACCACGACTTAGGCTTGATAAGAACACAAAGATCCTTCTCAATCTTATTAACCAAAATTATTCAATTGATTGTCTTCAGCAAACGGCAATACTTGTGTGTATTAATTTGTCCTCAAAGTTAGCCTCAAGTCTACTTAATCTAGGGTAAAAAACATAGACTTCCTTTGTAATTTAAGAAATCTTAGAAAAATTCCATGATCTTTAAAATTTTCAAAAGAAAAAAATCTTCTTAATTTTTAGTTTTTCAAAAAAAATCTCCTCTTAGACATCGATTAAAAAATAATCACGAAATACAATCAATTTAAACATTAGATGTAAAGTAATCAAATGTCACTAATATGATAATTTAACCTAGCTTTTAATTCGAAGTGATTAAATTTTTCTTAAATTAATAATTTAAAATAATTATTTTAAATTATTAATTTGAGTTAGATTTAATTAATTCAATTTGAGTTTAAGAGTTGAGTTTCGTTATTAGTTTATGTTTGGTGGTCATATTACGTGTGTTTTATTGTTATTTGTTAATTGAAATTTAAAGAAAGGATATTTTTTGAAAAACTAAAGAATATAAGGATTTTTTCAAGAATTTTAAAAATTAGGGAGTTTTTCTAAGATTTCTTAACTATAAAGGAGGTTTGTGTCTTTTACTCCTTAATCTAAATGACAATAATATAAAAGGTGAAAGACGTAGGTCTTATAGCTGAAGAAATTTTTAAAAATGCTTTAATCTTTAAGTTTTTTGAAAATTTTTCTTATAATTTTTATTTTTCTATAAAAGTTTTCTTCTCTAAACTTTTGTTAAATAATAATGATGAAATATACATCAGATAAACATTGCACTCATATGACGATCCAACCCAGTTCTTAAATTCGAATTTAACTAATTAAACTTGATTCACACTAATAATTTATTAGAGTTATTTTAAAATATTAATTTAAGTTGAATTTTATTGTTTTGAGTTGAGTTTAAGAGTTGAGTTGAGTTATAATGTCAATGACATTTGATTCAACTTACATATGACGTTCATATTATATGCATTTTGTTGTTATTTTTTTATCGAAATCTATAATAAAGAATTTTTAAAAATAAAAAATTATGATTTTTTTCAAGAATTTTAAAAACTAGGTAAGACTTTCTTAAATCATAAGAGATTTATATATTTTACTCCTAATATAAAATATCCTAATATGAGTTCTGAATGAGGCCCATGAACTAATTTAGCACATTAGAGAATCAGACCTAACTCTTAATAATCCGCTGATCTTCAACCCAAACATCTTTTTTGATGTCCTAATTGATCTCCATAAAGTTTGATGATCAAGTCCAAGCTTATCTTTAAGGCTTTTGTTGTGACGTGAATGATAGGTTCTAACCCTATAGATCTGACCATGTCAGTTGAAGGGTTTGAACCTGTGCCGTGATGCTCATCAGTGGGTTCTTTCATTTGTTATAACTTGAACTGACCTTACAGCAATTATTCTTTGCAGTTTTCTGTGACTGAACATTTTAAGAATGCAGAAGTGGGCAGCTTCCGGTCCATCCCAGGTGTTTTCTTCTTTTACGACCTTTCTCCTATTAAGGTGGGTTTACTGCCGTCATAAGAATGTTTGAGATCTGGTATATTGGCATTGCTTGGTCATGTAATTTGCACTTGATTCTGCAATTATTTTCACTGGTTTTTAATGCTCGTCTTGGTGCATTTTGCAGGTGACCTTCACAGAGGGGCATGTGTCTTTCTTGCACTTCCTAACAAATGTTTGTGCCATTATAGGAGGTAAGTAATCCTTTCTTTCAATTTATATTTGAAACGTGATTGATGCCAATTTCCTTAGAATTGGTTGCTTGCGTCTGTTTCTGTAATTGAGTTGATAAACTAGTTGGATTATGCCACCCTTGTGGATACATATATAGGAGTTAAGATGGATTTCTCATTCAAAGACCTGAAGATATGAATACGCTAGACTACTATTTGCCCGTTGATACTGGATGCTATAGTTTAGTTATATTATCTGTTATTGATTGCTGCCAAATCCTAACGTTATGTTGTCAACTTAAACATGATATGCGATGTCTCTAGAGTTAAAAACTTTTATTTCTTCTGTATTGAGGGCCACTTAGTTACTAGTAATCGTATTGTGTGCAGAGATTGCAGGTTCACTTAGTCTAATATTATGTGCATTGTTTTCTGCAGTGGACAAATTTTACAATTTTCATTTTTCTCGGTTAGGTTATTACTTTGGGACAGTTTCTGACATAGATATTCCTGTGTAGAAGCATAAAAAGTTTATCAAAACGACCTGCTATTACAGGTATTGATGTTTTTGGACTGATAATGTTTTTCCTTCCATCAGGCATTTTCACTGTCTCAGGGATCTTGGATTCATTTATTTATCATGGTCAAAAGGCAATCAAAAAGAAGATGGAACTTGGAAAATTTAGTTGAGGCTGATGCAATCCGTTTCAGTGAGTACCTTACTGGTTGGTATGCCATTCGCTAGCTTTCCAAGTAGAATTGGGTTGACGACCTCCTGACAAGCTTTGGCCACAACTCTGGATTGGAACATAATACTCATTAATGATTCACGTTGTAGCTATTCGTTTTAAACTAAATGCCCCATGTGCTCTATTTTGCCTTTTTCCTTTTTTTATATAGTTTTTAAAGTTTCCGAAGGTAAATTATAGAAATGCTTTGCTTTCTTATCGTTGACTTGTACAATCGAGAATAATAAGTGAACGAACTTACTGGTTCCAGCAACTTCACTGTTTGGAAGATTAGAAAATTGTGTTGCCATGATCAGTGAAAAATCAAAGTTGAAGGTAGAAGAATGCGAATAGAAACATCAAATTCGTAGTTCAGAACCTATCGATTACCAACTTTTAGAGACGAATGAGTTTGAGTTGTACGTCAACAAATTCCTTAAAAAGGAAAAAGATAAGTTATAAGTCATACGTTAACTTTTTGCCGTTTTGAATTTAGTCCATCTTTTTATCTTTATATTGATTCTTCGGAGCGTAGCCTATGAAAGTATATTCCCCTCGTTGTAAGCCCAATTTTAAGTATACTCTCCTTTTGCTTTTTGCAGGTAAGTCTTCCATTCACACTTCTTTTGGTTAGCTCTGTAAACTTTCTTTAGATTTAAAATTCGATAAAGACATATCCTAAGTTCTGCACAATCTTAAATCTTCTTTTCAGTAGAATTCTCTTAAAGCATTGAAGAGGGAAGGGTCAAAATATTCGTGTTAAAGTGGCCTAATGAGTGCTTTGATTAGATTTACGGATAATGTTTGCTTCAAAAAGGTTAAAGTATAAAGCAGATATGGAACTGTGCAATTGCAAAATGCAAACCAGTAATTTTTTTCTCAGTTCATATCTTTAGAAACCAAACCCACTAATCACGATCTAAGTTATACAGTGAACATCTTGATTTCAAACATGCTCATGAAAGGTGTGCATAGAAACTTGATGTTTCAACTTTTTAAAATAAAAATCTTAAAAAGACTCGTTTGATTTGACTCTCTTTACTCTTTAGAAATAACAATAATAAAACACCAATTGAAACTGGAACAAATGTTGGAGATTAGGGCTGACTGCTCACCCAGTCTCACTTTATTTTTACTATTATAATTCTTTATCATCAAATCTTTTACAATAATTTTTGTTGCAAATTTTTTTCATAGTTTCCTCACGCGTATGTTTTTTAATTATTTTAATTTATTTTTAAGAATTAGGTTGAACCATCATATAATTAATATTTGATTAGTCGACAACTAATATAAATTTTTAATCAAAATTTAATAAGTTTTTTTTAAATTAAAAATTACAAAGAAAATTTTCAAGATCAGAAAGTTTTCTTAAGTTTTAAAATTACAAAAAATGTTTATGCCTTTTTACCTAAATTTTAAAATATATTCAAATTTCTTAAGATAATAACTGTTTAATTTCAGACTTATCATATGATCTATTTAAAAATTTCTAAACATTTTATTTCCTTACCTCATATGAGTTTTTACTAGCAAATTTATTGATCAATTAAACTTGATATTTTCCAATAAAAGTTCGAAGTTTTTGTATAATCTTCTTTATCTATGAGAAATTTGCAAACGTAAATTAGAGAAAAGAACTAATCTTTTTATATAGTGGAGTAAGATTTTTATTTATTATTTTTCACTTGAGTTGAGTTAGTATATTTATGTATTTTATATTTAGTATAACATATATTTTTTGTCTTTAAATTATAAATTCTATATGACTACATAACTGGGGCATTTATGATGACTGGAAATAGTGGCAATGAAAAAGAGGTCGCTAAGACGTAGATTGATATTCTTGCTCTTGAATAAATTGTGTATGATGTAAAACAATCAAAGTTGACTGTGTATTGCGATTTTATTTTCATTTGCTCACACATTGCTATATATAATATTTATAATTACAGTGATTAATATTTATGTTATGAAGTAGATTTTATTTATAATTATAGTTATTGAAAATGTTATTTAAAAAGCCTAATTACGGGGCAATTCATGAAAGCTTATGAACATGGTGAAGTCCATTGATTGACTAATAAGAAGCACGACGAGATAAGAAATTATGAGACGCAGTTAATACAATAATATTCATAAACATCAAATGAAGAGAACAGGTTTTGCAATACATAATTATACTAACAATGGAATTCAATTACGTTTGACACCCTCCAAGCCATGGTCTAGCATGACAAAAACCAGCTGACCAAAGACCCAACTAAACTGGACTCCGGGAACAACGGCTCTGCAGCTGCCAAATATTCCAGTGCAGACACCCTCCACACCCTAAGGAGATGTTCAATTCAACATCAGACTGACAAAATACTAAAAACTACTTAGAACAATAATCTTCAGTTTCTAGGACAATATCGCAGCCCAATCAATCTCATATGACGGATACTTCTGCAGCAAGAAGTTGCCGTAATCAACGTCCAGCGGAGCCTCCTCGCAATCCGGGAACGTCAGATCCGACAACGGCGACGATCCACCGGAGACTTCGCTGTCCGTGGGAGCCGGAGATGGTGTCTCAACCTTCAAACGCTTGTCGGCGACCACCTCAGCTCCAACATCGGCAACTTTCTTCTTCGACTGCTTCTGTCGCTTTCCACCTTGTTTTTGGGACTCAGCCAGGTTTTGACAAATGGCTTCAAGCTTAGCGTCAACTGAGGAATGGAGAGGCTTGTAGTCTCCAAACTTGCCATTTATCTCTATGTGAGAACCCTGGTGTCGAAGGTTTGGGAAGTTGAGCCGCGCAGAGTCGCCTCGGAGCTTGTAGGCTGCTTTGTCGTAGGCCAAAGCAGCTTCCTCGGCCGTGTCGAAAGTGCCGAGCCAGAGTCGGGTCCGGTTCTTGGGTAGACGGATCTCGGCGACCCATTTGCCCCAGTGGCGTTGCCTTACTCCTCTGTAGAGCTTGGTGGGTTTGGGTGGAGAACCCGAGTTCTTCATGAGTACGGGTTTTGGAGCCAAGAAACTGAGGGTATTGGAGTTTGTGGGGTAGTATGTGTTGAAAGCATAATTAGCGTGGTTTTGGAGGTGGTTTTGGGATTGGATCTGGGTTGGAAGGAAGTTATTGGACACGATGGTGCTAGGTTCCTCAAGACCCGAGAGATCGAGGGTCGAGAACGCAGTTGAGCAACCATCTGGGTACAGAAAGGGTGGTTGTTGTTGTGGCAACGGTGGTAGAGTAGAGAAAGAACTAGAGGAAAAGGAGTTGTAAGAAGTAGAAGGGAAAGAATATAGAGAGGAGGAATCAGAAGGAGATTGGGTTGTTGATGATGATGATGAGGAAGCACTTTTCATAAAAGGTTCAAGTGCCTCCATTAACTCACCACCACCACTACCTGATTGAAGAAGAGATACGCTATCACAGAAACCAATTGTGGATGTGGCTGCCATTTACCTTCAAAACTCAAAAGATAGGTTACAACTATATAATTCAAAAGTGAATCTACCTGCTTCTTGTCTAAATTAAAGAACAGGTTTTTGTTGGCATAAGATAAGAAAAAGATCAATAGAGGTTTTGAAATAGACAACCTCAGACGATTGAAAGACTAAGATCAACCTTGAGGGATCAAAAAACAACCCTCCAAGTCAATCCACTAAAGGGAAAAATTAAACCCAAAAAAGATGCGAAAATCAGAGGATGCACAAGTAAAAAGAAAAAATAAATCTGGATCTCGATTCTGAAAACACCTGGCTTTCTAAGAAATCCTTCTATTTCAAGTTTGCTTTTAACCCAATTTCAAACTCTTATCAGTAAACAAACCGAAACTTGAAAGACAGATGATTAACAGAAAGGGATTCAGAGAAGCGGGATGTTACAGAAAGGGGGAAAAGAAGTAGAAGCAAAGATCAAGAACAACTAGGACGCTCAAAGCTCTCTTTTTTTCCTCTCAATTTTTTGAGTGTACACTCAGAAGTCTCTCGACCTCACCTTGTTATAGCCACTGCAGTGTTAGCTTTTGTCATTTATATAATGAGAGGCCAAGAAGGTGAAGACCATAAGTATGTAATTTAATTAAATCAGAATGGTTAATTTCTCACTCTTTTACGCGTAATTCCAATTTCTTACCTGCTTCTCTGACGTTTGGAACACTTCAATCAGTGATGGCAGGCCATTAGTCTAACGACACGTGTCTCATGTCCCGTCAACTGACTGACATCTGTCCATCACTCACCGTCAGGTGTCAGCGGACTCTTATTTAACACTGTTGACTTTGTTTTATGCGTTCACATTTTCTCTTTGGAGGCTACAGCACAACAGTCTTTATCTGACTCTCACCACCATCGTGTGCGGCGTGCAATTCCTCTCCACTTCTTCTTATTTTACAAGTGACAAATATTTGCACGCTCCGGATAAGTTGCTTAAATCATACAGTGAATGATTGCGTATAAACTAATCCCTAAATAACAACATCCTCGGGATTAAATTAAAGGGGACGTTGAGAAAGTTGATGAACAGTTGTGATTTTCCAACTAGTACGCGACAAGCAACTTCTAATCATAAATTAATGATAATAATTATATAATAGTTAATAACTTGTTAATCAGTCCACTCGTCCTTTATACCATCATTTATTCGTTGGCTACAATTTTAAAATTTCTCCAACTCTCTTTGATATGCAATTGATTTTTTTTTTCTTTGATATGCAATTGATTATCGTTCAAATCATACAGCTCTTATAGCAAGGAAGAATAACAGCCACTTGATGACTAAACAACGTTGTTGTCCAAGAATCGTGCGGCTGGCATGAATCTTGACGTCAACGATGACGTATTCGGAATTGAAACGGAATGAAACATGTCACGTGCTGCCAACATGATCTCTTCATTTGCGGCGCCAGTGACCGGGGACCTTTACGGTTCTTATTTGCAAAACGCTTGACCCACGCGCATCGGGTTTGCAGTAAGTTGACCGAATTGGAGTAACGTAGAATTGAGAGAATCCAATCCTAGAATGAATATCGGGTTGTGTCGGCGGGGACCCAGACCCGATCTCGCGTGCTCCATATTTTTTCGGTTTAATGCACAAGTTACGGGGTCTCTTCCAACTTCCAAGGGGACTAAGTTTGCTTTCCCCGCTTCACATCACGAGTCTTTTTTTCCTTTATATCCCTTTTCTTGGATCTTTTTGTTTTTTTTCTCAGTCTTTTGTTATTAATTCAGTGTAAATAAACAAGAACTTACACTTTTAGCCATCACTGGCTGAATTTCCAGATGATGATCATCACTGATCAGTGGAGCAGATTCCAACTCTTAAATATCTCACGCGGTTTTGGTCAGACCCAGACTTCTTCTTTCACCAAGTAATTTCCTTTTTGTTAGGAACCAGGAAGAAGCTCATATTCGGCCACGTCGAATTGACCTTTTCATCGAGACTGCCAGCTACTAACCCCTTATTTATTCTCGTGTTTAATTCGGACGACAAGTTCACTAGTCACTTACATTTCTCCTGACTTAGACTGCTTTCTAATTCAATAGTTGTTGCCTCAAAATTATGTAATTATTTTTCTCTCAGGACTTCATTTTACAAAAGGCAAGGCAAGTTGTCTAGGCCAAAACACTGTCTTTCTTGGTTAGAGTGATTGCTGACTGCGAGTACAATCACGGGAGGGAGCTTAATAGTAGCAAACAGTTTGATTCCTGGCGTTATAGGACAAGGTGACTACGGTGCTTCTTCACAGGAATAAAACGCAGTAGGTCATAGGGTGGGTAGTAATTGATTTGAGACATTAATTTTAGAGTTAAATATATGCCATTCTCGCAAAGTACTACTAAATTCAAAAAAAAAAATCCGATAAAAGCTTATTTGAAAATTTATTCAGGCATAAATTCAAATTTATGCAGCACTATAATCAAACTTGTTTCTCTTCTCTGAGCTGTAAAGGGTTGGAAAGGAACGTTCCAGCTCAATCAAATTTGACAGCATGTACGTAATTGTGGAAGATGGACTTTTTCAAAGAGTCATTTTCAGAAAATTTTGATGTCATTAATAAGCAAGGACGTTTTTTCTCAGAAGGTGGGGTGGGGCCTGTGGACGTATTTTTTGGAGCTGCAACTTTCTCACGACACTTCACATGATCATTACAAAAAGGTACATTGTGCATGTAGAGCAATGGATAAAATCTTATGTTCAAGTTAACTTATTTTTACTCTATTTCATAACATTTTATTCGTATTTTTTTAAAATTTTACGTAAATATGTAAATAAAATATAATAGGAATAGATTAACCAAAGTAAGAGAGGGCTTTTGCACAAAAAAAGAGAGCATTGATCATGATGTTGGTCGTCTGGGACTGGCTTAAGCCTTGTCCTTACACAGCATCCCAATTTCAAATTCCCACCGTAACGTGGTAGACTTTTCCAGCGTTCGATCTATTTTGACAAGAACAATGAAAATTGTACTAACCACAATAAATCCAAGTATAGTGAGCACCATCCAAACAAAATCATTAACATTTAACTGTTCATTCTTAGGGTTTTGAACCATTAGGAATTAAAAAAGATTGAGAAATCTTCATGGAATCGTCTGAAAGGGGAAAAATGATTATTATGTTTTTTTCTCTGGTTAGTGAACTGGTGTAACATGTACAAAACATCACGGGAAGACTTTGTCAACGTACCTGTTCCAAGAGTAATTTCCAATTGCTTAATAATGTTTTACCAATGAGTTCGTTTAGTAAACCGTGACTCTTTTAACTGTACCAACATTAAAATCCCACGGCAACCTTATCAAACGAGCCCATCATCTTAGTCAAACGGCTCTTCGATACTTCAACAATCAGCCGCCCAACCTGCCCCCATGTGTTGCTACATTACGAGGATTGGTCACTATGAGACTGGCGGGGACTTTTCTATTTAACCATCCAACCACGCATTAAACACAGTTTGACTCTGGGATCGGACTTGAGCAAAAAGATCCATAAATTTTGATAGAGAGACCACTGAAATTTCTACACTTTGCTCCGAACAGGTCATCGTCAATTTGACTCGACAAGTTTTTTAAGATTTTGATTTCGCTCGGTCGAAGTCGGAGTGCCGTGTAGCCTGAAGATTTCTCAATGAGATAAAAACTGGTTTTATCTAAAAACAAAATACAAGTGCAGACATATCTACATAATATGAAAGAAAGATGAGCACAACAAATACCACCGAGTAAAAACTAATTACTGTGCAATAATTACAATGCTAAAACGACAAAAGTGCTCTTCGAAACCGAACACCTTTCCATTTATGTAACAGTTTGTCCTGTGCCCAACGAAAAAAGGCAGCCCTAAAACTTCCAAAGATAATTCTTCAAAACTCTTTTTCCACTAAATATAAACATCTGTAAGCCTCCCGAATCACCGAGAGTACGAATTCTCTCAACTCTTCACTAGAACAATGCGTCCAAATAATGGTTGAAATGTCTTCTGTTAAACTCTAACATACTACCATAGGTCCTGTCAGCAACCCCGACAAACAGAGCTTCTGTATCAGGACTGAATGAAATGCCAGCAACCTCGCCAAATATATCAATCTCCTGGCTTTCTGTGTAACCAGATTGCGTGTCAAAGACGTGAACAAAATCAGCAGGTTCTGCCATCGCCAGAAATCGACCGTCCGAAGAGAACCTCAACGCTCTAATTGCACCCATATTCCCCTTTAATACAGCAAAGGACTTGGACAGATTCCTGGTGTCCCAAAGCCTGCATGTCGTGTCCTGATTACCAGTAGCCAGAATGTGGCCCTCAGGATGCCAAGCTGATGCAAAAGAATAGTCCAAATGCCCCTTAAGTCTCCCAGTTATCTTCCCAGAATTAGCATCTGCAATCAAGCATTCCGTGCTGTCGCCAAGGATTGCCATCAGTTTAGCATCTGGGCTAACAGATGTGTTCTGGGAACCATAAATTTAACCAGTTAGCATATTAACGTGTAATCTGAAATGAATGTCAAACTTCTGATGATGAAAGGAGCTCACATTTACCGACCACTCAAAGGAGAAACGATCTATGCAAGAGAAATTTTCGGCATCAAGTATTCTAACTTGAGCATCATTGTTTGCAGTCATTATCCTCAGCAAACCACTGCAGAATGAATATTGGAAGTTTTCAGTGTTCGTCTTTGAGAAGTGAAAATTTTCAATTTTATTGTCAGATAAAATTCCTCACTTGGTGCGATATACATCCACTGCATTTGTAATGCCGTTTTCATCTGAAGTTAATTTTGTGCAAAACGCTACACCAGGTTGATTCAAATGCTGAACAAATGAAAGATGCAATCAGGAAAATGAGCCAAATCCACATGCATATACTTTAAATTTCAACATTTCCATACCTTACAAATAAGCTCTCCCTGAAAACCACCTGCGACCATCAAGTTTTCTTTGACAGCCATTGTGCTTATTTGCACCCTGAACAGTGATTCAGACAATAATCCTGGGTGATTCTGTTTCAAAGACAATAACGATTGCTCAAAACGGTTATCAACCAATCCATGTAGGAACAAATTTGGCACCTAAATCACACACCAGGCTAGGAAGAATCGCCTTCGCCACATTGAGTATTTCTTTCCCTCTGCGCAATAATGAAGACCAGTGCATCACAGAGTAATTTTGCATGAGGTACACATCATGTTTAGACGTTGACCACAGTAGGTTCCTCAGCTGCAAATCACATTGGAATCAATATTGACAAACCTGTGACTAGCATAATTTGACAAAGCAATAAACATAACCTGTGACTAGCATAATTCGACAAAGCAATAAACATACAAACAAATTCATACGCCACTCCAAGGAATTAACATTGCAAATAACAAGACTCCTACATATAAAACGAACTAACAGAAAATTTCTCCATGACAAATACAAGAAACAAAGGGATGTTCTCATTGTAGACCAAATGTATTTTCTCAGGATAAGGCAGGACACAGTGAAGAAAGTAATTTATAATATAAGCAGATTTTAGGTCAGTTCACCAACATTTAGACACATGCATGATTGCAGAAATCTATTTAGACAAATGCATAATGGCAGACATAAATTGCTATTGTTATTATGTTAATCAGACCACATAAGGATAAGCACACATAACTGGAAAAGCTAAAAGTGAAATAACAAAGTCCATGAAACATGATAATGCATATATGACAAACAGTGTGAATGCTGCAATGCAGATGATGCGCTAAATGGAAGAACAACACAGAAATGCATATCCATGTTACTAGGGCCCTCAAATCTGACAAAATAGTAGCACTTGAACTGCAGGAATTGGTTCAGAGGCCTGTGAAATGCTCAGATATTTCCTATCATACCATATATACAACGAATCCTTAATCCCGCCAGCTGCTCACATAAAACTTCCACCCTGCTTAAAACGCTGAAATAAAGAGAAGTAACAGTCCTAAAATGCCACAGCAGGGTTAACTTACGAATATATCTATGAACATCAATATAGACGCACAAGATACTGCAGGAGATAAAAGAAATCACAATGTCAATGATACACAGGACCTTCAAATGTTTTAATGCTAAGATACAAGTATGACACGTGTGCAAACCCTGGAACCATGCCAAACACATCCAAACATGATGGGAAGATTATTCATCACCAGTTAAGCATGAGACAGTTACTGCAAGTCAGGAGGTTTTGAGAATAATAGAAAATGCACACACTAAAACTGACAAAAAGTATGTTTAAATCTGCAGTGTTTTCGTTATTATACAAGCCTCAGTGGTGTCATACTCAATAAAGAAATACTCATGAATGAAGCAAATTTAGCTTCGATTGAGATATTCTGTGTCCATGTTGATTACTTGAAATATTATGCGGAACTAGCATATATTCAAGATTGTATCTTCTATTAACTTTCTATTTTTCTATTGTAAAAAGCGCCAAACAACTAATGCATAAAGCAAGCATCATCATAAATCCACATAGGAAGAACCTAGCAAACACAACCTTACTTGACCCAGTTAACTTTGGGGGAACCTAAAGCCACATATCAAAATATTTTGTCTGTTGAGTGCTACAGAAATTTTAAGGACAGACCAAATTAAATTCCAAATACTTCTTGGAAGGCTTAGTTCACCAGCTCGCAGGCCTGGAGTAGGCTTTGTTATAATGGCCACGCTGGCAATAACTTACATCTGGAACAGCTTCGTTAGAGGTTCAAAAATCAACAGCATATAAGATGAACAAAAATATTTGAGCCAACGATGAGATATCGATTTCTATTGCCATACCTTCAACAAGTTCAAGCATAATGCCCAATAACATACAAATAACATCCTTAAAATGATGGTATCATGACTGGAAGTACCTGCAAATCTAAAGACTAACGATATGTTTGCAACAGAAATTTCAAAGTCTTTTCTAGAGAAGACAAGTTTCATAGCCAATTTTATAATTATCAGATCATGTTAGCTTACTACATCTAGTTTGATATGTGAGACATTTCTATGGTGTCATGATAACAAGATTATTAATCCTCAATACATCTAGTTTGATACGTGAGACATTTCTATGGTGTCATGATAACAAGATTGTTACTCCTCAAGACCTTCCAAGTTATGAAAATTATGATAGTACTTCAAGGAGATTGATGAATGTGATGAGATGTAAACAGTTCAATAAACATCCATATGAGCCAGAAAATCTAAGGCTGACCTCCTATACTATAGCATCGAAATTTTTGGAAAGAAAAGCAGTTTAGAATAAGTCAAAGTGACTAATTTCTGAAATTACGATCGATTAGATTTCAATAAACCTAAAATCAAAACACAGTCATGCATGTCACATGAAACGACAGAAATTCGTTCACCAATTATGAGAGTTCCCCCATTCGAATATGCTCTACCGGCATAGAAGAGCAAAAGTCACTACCTGAAAATGTGTAATAGTGGACTTGACAAGCCTTGTGTTGAAATGGAAATCATAAAACGTACTTCCTTTCTCCACCGGCAGGCATTCCTGTAATCAGTATACTTTCAGGTTAAAACAAAGAATGGAGTCAAGCGGAAAGGCAATCAGCTCCAGAAGCATATAAAGCAAATCATAATTTAAACAGGACTTGACATTTTTTGTTCCACCTCTTATCCTATTCGAGAAATAAAAACAAAGACATGCTGCATCACCCGCTGTCCCTCCCCTCCGCTGCCTATTTCATAACTTAAAGACGAAGGAAAAGGAACAGACAAAATAACTTCATATAGTTACCGTGGCTAACAAGGGTAGGTTTGATGGCAGACGGGAGACCAAAACATATATATAGATAGCTATTTCAAACGAATCGAATATAATTTTTAATATATCAGAATTGAAAATATAGAAAAACTGCTCCCCCGTCCCAACGCTTCCACCCGCTAGTATTCAAACATTAGTAGATGAATTAGCCATCAGGCAATACCCCGATAGTTTCCAAAAGATTTTCAAAATATCGTGGCAATGGTTTCAAAGATAATCCCTTCAAATTAAAACATCATCCAGTTTATTGGGGGAAAAGGTATAAAGAAAGTTTAGAGCTTCAAAATCCTATCTATTAAATTGAATTCCAAACTCAAACTCCCAAGAGGACAAAATAGACTAAAAACTTCCAAGAGAACAAAAACACAGGTGAAACAAAGATAGAGAAATGATATAGACCTTACAAATCTGGTCGCATGAAATAGACATGTTCTGGTAGTTCTTGTACTGCTTCAACCTGGTTTCGCGATACTTGTCCCTCGTGAAATTGAGCCTCTCCCAAGGTATCCCTTGTATATCTTTCCCATTCCTTGCCTCTACTGCCGAGGTGTCGGTCTTGACCTTACTCTACAATACACCAAGACAGTAATTATTCTAAAAATTACACAATCTGCAAGAAAAGACAGAAACTCAATAACGAAAAAGAGATGAAGGGGAGCATACTAATTCGAAGTCATCTTCGAAGTCGGAATCCACGGACTCGTGATCATGGTTCCTCTGAGGTTGTTGGGGTTGGCTGAAATGGTCTTCGTATTCGAAATCGGTGACGTCGTAGTAATAATCGACGTACTCGAGATCGTCGTTTAGGAAGTGAGTCATTGTGTTATAATTATATACTGCGAAAACCAACTTATTAACAATTAGACGACTTCGGAGTAGTAGTGAGTGGTGAGAATCGTACGCATAAGTTATATATTCCAACCACGTGAAAGATGAAGAGAAAGGAAAACTGATACTGAACAACAACGCAGAAATCAAAGAAATTACCTTGGAACTTATGTGGACGAGTGAATATCAGCAAAGAAGAAAGTTACAAGTTGCAAAACAGAAGGGCAAAGTACAAGACGGTTATGAACCGGAAACGAAAAGTAAGGAATGAAATGAAACAAACAGGAAAATGTTTTCTTGGAAACAAACAGGAAAATTTACTCAGAAACAAACAGGGTACGGTTCCAGTTAGGGCGAGAGGAGCTGTATCCGGACTTTTATATTTATAGCGTTGTGGAGAAGGTGTCTGGGGGTGACACGTGGGAGCCACTGAGTAGACCACAAGATAACCTCTGCGGGCTCCACTCTAACCGGCCGTTTAAACGGTGAGATTTCTTTAAAATAATAACCAACCTACGCGGTTTTGTTTTTTAAAAGAGCGAGCGGTCCAGCGTGGTAAACTCAAACCTATTATTTTGCCACGTGTTCCGCATATGTATGTTGTAATTACTAAATTACCAACTCATGCTTTACTAAGTTTCTGTTTAGGCGTGTTTATATTAACGGAGTTTCTGTTAATAGAATTTTTCTGCGAAGTTAATTGGTCGACCGTTTAATTGTCATTTAAAAAAGAATTTTTTGAAAAAGTTTTATATAATAAATTATTTGGTAATATAAAAATAAAAAATATTTTTAATTTTAACTATATTTTATTTTGTAATAAAAATTATTTATGCATATAAATATTATGTAAATTATATTAAACAATATGCAAAGTACAATATAGTATTTATTATATAATTTTAAACCATATGAAATATAAATGAAAATATATGTAGCCAAATCTTTTTTATCGATTATAATATAAATAAAATTAATATTAAAAATAAATATTAAAATATATTAAAAAATCAAATAATATTATAAAAATCTTAAAATAAACGTAAAAATATATTTGTGGGTGTTGTAAGAATTATGTGTAAAACATAAGAGTGAAAAAGACTAAAAAATAGATTCATTAATTAATTTAAAAAATATACTTAAAAAGGAACTTTTTAAAGAAGTTGAACTTCTTAAAAAGCTATATATACTAAAAAAAAGTAATTTTTTATCTTACGGTTAAATAATTTTTTATAAAAAACTTTTGTAACGAAAAAAAGTATTTATTTAAGCTCTAAAAACTCAACCAAACATTCGCTAAGAAATGTCAGCGGCTGTCTCATTGTAAGATAAATATTTTTAATGTCATTGGACTGGTTACTTCGTTGTAGCGGAAAAAGAGATTCCTATTTTTGCATTTTCCCCCTTTCTAGGAGATTCTCTTTCTTAAGTTTATTAAGCACGGCACGGTTTTTCTTTCCTAGATTCTTGTTATCAACAAAGAAAAAGGTCAGATTCCCTATGATATTCGACTTACAGTATATACCCATAAAATGCATTTGGATCACTTTTAATTTGGGTTTTATCAGATTTATAGTTGTAGAATTATACCTTGGGGTACATACCAACTATTCTAATCCTGTCTAGTCTTTTTATTTAGTTATTTAGACTATATATAAACTGGGAAGGGACCCACAGCACTAATTACGATACCGAGAGTCCACGTGGCTGGCTCACATCACCAGTCATAAAATTACGGCTAACCCTGGTTACACCACGTCGCTTGCAATAGCTAACGAGTCCTTGTCCTTTCACGCCACGTCTTTTCCCCCTACATAACTGCCGTTAAGTGCTAACCATGGTTTCTCTAGTGTGGTTAATTGGGTTCGGTTGGGATATTTTAGTGTGCCGTCCACCTCCAGCTTGGACTTCGGTCGGTTGATCGGGCCCCACCGCAAAAGGATGAAAGTCTTTTGGGATTTTGTATATGTGTCCGTTATAGTTAAGCAAGGGACCCATATATTTACTTTTCTTCCATCAACGTTATCCATAGCTCCTTTGTCTCTTATCTCACTTTACTGACGATGTGACCATTATTTAGTTTTGTGATAAATGTGAAAAAGAAGATGCCTCGCCAAAAATAAAAATAAAAATGTAAATAATTTTTTAAATATAATTTAAGTAACAATATTATTATATTATATATTTTATATAAATATTGTACAAAAGTTTTATTAAAATTTTCAAATTTGACAATTTTCAAGTTAAATTTTAAATGAAATTAATAGATTAAATTTATTTGTTTGAATGAAAATTTAAATTTGTTTCGAATAGTATAAATGACTTAATATTTTATTAAAATACTATTATTTTATTTTTAAATTTATAAAAGTTTTAAAACAATATCTATCATACATTCTTATCCTTGCTTGAAATCTTAAAAATAAATGAAAGCAATCTTACACCAAAGCAAGATAACGTTCATGCCTTTATGAACTCATATCCAGATAAAAAGCGCTTTTATTAACCAAAATGACAAAAAGATCAATCTAAAAATATACCAAACCCACTTGTTGCTCCATGTCTATGAATAAAGACAGGAAAAAAGGGCTAAGAGTTGAAATGTTTACGTAAAGAATAACCAATATAAAAGAGGGAGAGAAACAGGAGCTTTACTCGATCTTCCTTAATCATGATATATGTATATATATAATGGTGTTGTATCAAAGACAGTTAGGTATCAATCAGTCTCAAATATAATTATAATGGTCGATACCAGCTTCCTTGTCCTTGCTCGATTTGCTTTTGTTCATTATCTTATCATTTCTTAATTCTTTTATATTTTAATAACTTTATTTTAGGACCTCATTTTAATAATTTTATTAATCTTATGACCTATCTGTGCCAATTTTGGGTATCACTGTAGTAATATGGCCCTTCTGTCTGTCATTATAAATAGAGGGTCATTTTTGAAATAACTGGCAAAGTTATTTCTTTGTGTTTGAAAGGTTACCTTATGTACTAAGAATGTTAGTGTTTTGTGTTGACGGCTTTATAAATGATACACTTTCTATCTTCGGTATTGTCTCAATTTTATATTTAATAAATTATGTTCAACGACAACAAGTAGTGAAGTTAGCATATATTCTGACAACTTCATAAAATAAAATGATTAAGATAATACAATCAATGCAGACTAATAATACGTCGAGAATATCTATACATTTCCTGCGTTCAGATTAAGAAATTCAATATTGCTTAAGCTGCTAGGCCCCACAGATTCTTATTGAACACCAGCTTTACCATGGTTACGGGGAGGTTGAGAGGGTGGAAACAGAGAATTGACTTAGTAGCTATCCAGATTCCAGAGTTGGGTTAAAAGACAAAAGAACTGTCTTACCATTCTAGAATTGACTTTGGAGCTATCCAGATTCCAGAGTTGTGTTAAAGGACAAAAGAATTGTCTTACCAGTCTTATTTAGATAAATCGAACCTGATATTTATGCATAGCATTCTTATCGAGACATCAGCACCTGTGATGATGTCCATATCCCCCCTTTTTTTTAACATCAAAAGTAAACTTCATTACTAACCCAAATTGGCGTGAATCAAGTTAAAAAGAGCAATAAGAAGAACATTCCCCTGCATAATACAACCAGTAGTAAAATAAAAATCCCGAGCTAGAAAATTGGCAATCTCATTTGCTGATCATTTAACAAAACGAATAGAAACATTAAGCAAAGAAACAAACAAGTTGCGACAATCAAAAATCACCCCACCCACGGAGAAAACATCAAAGTATCACTTCGAATTGCTTGCATAACCCGCAAGCAATCTGTCTCGACAAGACAGGACTAGCTCGGCTGATGTTTTATCCAACTTAACACCTCCTTTATGGCTAAGGCTTCAACCATTTCAGCATGTATATGTCCAAGAAAACAGTGTTGTGAAGCATAAATAAGTTGTCCTACCCAATCACGCAAAATGAAAGCAAACCATATTTAACTTTTGCCTCAAAAGTAGCTCCATCAACGTTGACCTTGAGAGCATTCCTATCCAATGCACACCAACGCGTCAAGTCATCCTCTACAATAGTAGCATCGGATGGAGTCTCAAATTTATGCTGCGCTTTCTCCTATTCCTCTAGATATACACGAACTTGAAGCACCACTTCTTCAATTGAAGAACGCTTGCCTTATCAAACCCAAAGGTTACAAGCTTTCCAAACACTCCAACAAACCATACTAATCCACTGTCATTTCTTCCTATCACCAACACTAAACATTCCTTGCAACCAAGTAGAAAAAGAAGACCAAACTCCTTGAATCAATCCAAACCCCACCTTTTGGATACAAGCTGAAGCAAAATGATAGACAGCTAGACCATGTAAAATTGACTCCTGCGCACCATTACACAATGAACAAGTAGGTATAACAGGCACATGTTTAGTACCCAATTGAACATTGGTAGGGAGACAGTTACTACACGCTCACCATAAAAAATTCTTCACTTTAGAGGGAATTTTCCAAGTTCCATATTTTCCTCCACAACCCCGAATTATCCGCTTGATCATTATGGCCTTTGAGTTGTTGAAGCAGTAAATAGGCACTTTTAACTTTATAACAGCCCGATGACTCCTTCATCCAATACCAATGATCTTCTTGCTCTGAATCAGAAAGGGGAATACTACAAATAAGGTCACAATCTCTAGTATTGAAGATGTCTTGAATAACCTCCAAATCCTACTCGACTAAACCCAACTTCATAAGGCAACTCACCATTCGGCCAACAAGAGATGGATGATAAGTGGTGACAAATGGATTAAGCTCATGAGGAAGCTAAGGAGACTCCAAAATTTTGACATCCAACCCCCTCCCAATATATCTACGGACATCACCCCGAAGCAATTCTTGACTCTCCCTTATACTCCTCCAATGATTGGAGCCCAACTCAGCTGTAAGAGGAGAGCCCAAAGGGTAGTAATGAGCCTTGAAAATCCTACCAACCAAAGACTCAGGCCTCAACAATAAACGCCACAGTTGTTTGCTAAGTAAACCAATATTGGAATCATGTTGATTTCGAAACCCCAGCCCTCCTGCACTCTTCCTTCTACACATCATATCCTAAGACATCCAATGAAGACCACGCTTCTGACCTGTCTTTTGATTCCATCAAAACCGCACCATCATCTGCTCAATCTCATCACACATCCCTAATGGCAGTAAAAACACATTTATAGCATATTTAGGAAAGGATTGAACCACTGTTTTAATAAAGAGTTCCTTACCAGCTCTAGAGAGCAATTTCCTTTCCCAATTCTAAATACGATGCTGAACTTTGTCCTTTAAAAACCATAGTATGGTATTCTTATTACGCCCAATAAGACTTGGCAAACCCAAATAAGTACTCGTCTCTGTATTTAATGATGGCCCAGAACAGTAAATACTGCGCCAACTAAGACCTTGCTAAGTTTCAAAGATAATGTTGAGATTGTTTTTGATTTTGACGATTGGGAAAGTTAAGATTGTTTTTTATCCTGAGGAAAATGGAGCTGCCAGCAAAAGTTGAAACGATATGATGAATTCTAGAACTTTAAGTACTGATGGTCAAGAGGGACTAGTGTTGCTTCAAGACGAGTCTAATTCTTCTTATCTCTCTTTGTTCTAATTTTCCTGTGCACTTCATTAATCATACACTTTAGCTTGATTTTTATCTAACAATGCTCATACACTTTAGCTTCTCTTTTCCCTCACAAAGCTAAAATATATACAAATATCTCTCACTTATGTACTTTATAATATTTGAACTTTTAAAAAGTACACAAACTTATATGGAAAATACTTTTATAGAAAGAAAGGATAATGAATAATTGAAACTTCTACTAAGACAAGCTGCTGACCTTTATTCTAAGCTCATATATAAGTAATTTCATACACTGATATATTGGCAGTAAAGTCTCCAGAAGAACAAACTGACTACATTATTCTATAATTACAAAAATGACATGCTAACTATACAAGTATTGCTTTTGTCTATTGCTAATATCCTCTCTCAAATTAGAGCTCGAGGAGACTTTAATAAATTCAACTTGACATACATTTATTGATGCCAAAATCTTATACGAAGCTTAGTGAAAGACGTCAACAAATTCAGCTTAAGAAATGTTGATGAATAAATCAAGCTATGCATAGAAAGGAGACATGTAACGCCCCCTTATCATAGGGTACATACTGGGATGTCTGGAGGTCATTTCGATACATATTCTACGATAAGGCGGGCTACTATAGATCGTTACATTCGCTTCACATTGTATCATATCATTATTCACTTATAAACCATCATAAGAAAATCACAATATTTTAAAATCTAACTTTTTCCTCATTTCATTTCACAAAACCGCAAGTCTACATTGTGTCCTTCAACCTTTACTACGTGTACACCATTAACCTAGTACAAAAGTATTACATGAAAGAGGAAAATATTTATACAATCTAGCTAAGCCGTCCAAAAATTCCAGCTGACTGACCTTTGATCCATGACTTCTCTTGCCAAATCGCAATCCACACGGTTGGTAGAGCCTCTCAGTAGATAGAGTTGTTCCTCGGTCCTGAAAAGACAACGTTGCAATTTTGGTGAGTTTTGTGAACTCAATGAGGTAATCATCATCGATGGTTCACTCAATTCATGCAATACATCATTTCACATAAAAAATAATCACATTTTCTCATAATTGATCATGTATCACATTTTCATTTCAGCATAGGCAATTATGCATTTCAATCAATCAACCATACTAAACAAAATGCATATGGAATGTTCATGAGACTCTTTTCTAATTGTTACATTGTTGTGACCGAGTGCCTGAACTGTCCCGTATCTATTTTAGATACCGGGCTCATTGCTAACTATCCCTTATTCGACGAGGATATAAGGCTCATTTTATATAGTGAGCCTTAGGCTCTTAATCACTATCTAAGCTCGAGGCTCTTTTCACACTTTGAACTTTAACTGTGGCTATTTTGGTCACAACTGCCATTATTTGATTGTGCACTCATGTATGGGATGCATCTATTATAATCAATCAATCAATTCAAGAAACAATTAGTTCTTCCCATTCACATACAAATAGCACTTCCAATACAGTCCTAAATATAGAACTCCTCGGGCAGTCAATCGTCCAGAATCAACACAATCAATTTCACATTCATTCAATCATTTCAAAATAGAAATTGAGCAAACAAGTAATTAAGTGAGAGCGTCTAGTTTACTCACAAGTTGCTCCCGAAGCTAATGCCTGAAAGTTCTGACAACGTCTGGAGGTTGACGTTCCAGTTGCTCCTCTATATCAAACACCATACATATATATCACAAT
>JANIIA010000002.1:8526451-8536490 GCA_027478495.1 Erythroxylum alaternifolium
ACCGAAAGTCTACATTGTATCTTTCAACACTTACATCAAAACCTATTACAAAAGTACTACATGAAAGAGGAAAATATACAAAGTCTATCTAATATGTCGAAAAATCCTAGTTGACCGACCTTTGAGCCATGACTTCTCTTGCCAAATCACAATCTACACGGCTGGTAGAGCCTCTTGGCAGCTAGAGTCGTCTTTCGGTCCTGAAAAGACAACGTTGCAATTTTGGTGAGTTTTACGAATTCAATGAGGTAACCATCATCGATGGTTCACTCAATTCATGCAACACAACATTTCACATAACACATATGTCACAAAATTGTACTTTACATCAGTATCACATTTTCACTTAAGCATAGGGAAATTGCATTTCAATCAATTAAACATACTTAAACAAACTCATGGGACTCTTTTCTAATTATTTCATTGTTGTGACCGAGTGCCTGAACTATCCCATATCCATTTTGGATACCGGGCTCATTGATAACTGTCTCTTATCTGATGAGGATAGAGGGCTCATTTTACATAGTGAGCCTTAGGCTCTTAATCACTATCTGAGCTCGAAGCTCTTTTCACACTTTGAGCTTTAAGCTCTGATTGGTGGCTATTCTGGTCACAACTGTCGTTATCTGCTTGTGCACTCATGTATGGAATGCATCTATCATAATCAACCAATCAATTCAAGAAACAATTAGTTCTTCCCATTCACATACAAGTAGCACTTCCAATACAGTCCCGAATATAGAACTCCTCAGACAATCAATTGTTCGGAATCAACACAATTAATTTCACATTCATTCAATCATTTCAAAACAGAAATTGAGCAAAAAAGTACTTAAGTGAGACCGTCTAGGTTACTCACAAGTTGCTTCCGAAGCTAATGCCTGGAAGTTCCACCAACGTCTGGAGATTGACGTTCCAGTTGCTTCTCTATATCAAACACCATACACATATATCACAATTTGCAAAATTATGAGTGTTTAATAATGCACATGCATAAAATGAATTATGTACAATGCATGTTCATGACAACCCCGGGTATCTTCACATCAATTTCATCAAAAAATCATTTTCATATCAAAACTCATCTAAGTACAATTTATACTTAGGTTTATGCTTCACTAACAACATTAAATTCAAAATTCCTTTCTCATTGAATCACTTCAGATTTTTCCAAGTCACTCTTTCGAGTCTACTGCTCTCATTCAATTAGAAAGAAAAAATGATGTAATTTGGTCATACTCTCTTCTAGAAAAGTGTTCATCTATGACTTATGTTTCTATTAACACTAAAATCACTCAATTTGGTTCAGTAATTTGGAAGATATGCTACAAACATTTTCGGGATGTTCATATTCAAAAACAGTATGCTATACACTAATTCCATCCAGAAATTAAACATCTTAGAGACTGAATTACAATTTGAATTCTTGATAAAATTTGTAATCCTATATCTATAGTTTACTCCAAATTAAAAAACGTCTCATTTGGAATCCTATGGATCCAGATAGAATCAAAATACAGAAGGGTGTTCAGGAAGAAAATCCTATTTCACTGTTCCAACATATTCCACACTTTGATTTGATCAATATTTCTCCATTCAATTCATAATACTAAAAAAGTTTATAGAGGGATAGAAAAATGTGTTAGGAATCTATTGGTTTAATAATCAGATCATTTGAAGGTCTGGAGAAGAAGTTATGGTCAAAAGAAGGAAAGTTGTTCAGGGTGAGTTAACCCTTTGGTCAAACTAGCAAAGTCAGCATACTCTAATGCATCTTCTCCACCGCCATCACAACTTCAAACCTCCATAACTTTTGCTCCAGAACTCCTAAAATTCCAACTTTTACATCAATGGAAAGTTAAAAGAAATATCTACAACTTTCATGAAAACTATTTTGTCAAAAGCCATCAAGATCAGTACAGTAAATTCATGGAATTTTCAGATCAAAAAATTAACTCTCTTACTATTCATTCCCAAATATTCTCAGAATTTATGTCAATTTTTGAGACTCTTAACAACAGAATTAAAATATTTCTTCTACATGAAAAATATATCCATGTATCTCTATTTTAATCCAGATCAAGAATCAGCTTAATTGAACAATTCTAGAAGAAGTTATGGCTAAAACACTGAAGCATATGCAGTGAATATTTTCCAATCCATCATCTTCAAGTTTTTCCAGATTTTCACATCCACGACACACACATAAAAACTCACATAATAAAGTCATCAATCTTAATGTACTCATCATTCTAGCTTCATTTAACCATACCCATGATATTTAAGACATAACTTATTTGATTTCTCTTCAAAATCTTCAAAATCTTAGTCAACCCTAACTCCCAAGCATTCACATGATCTCATCTTCTAAAGATAGATTAGGTTGGATCTTTTAGTAGTAAGAAGAAGGTAGCAAGCTATTTAAGTGGCTAGTATGATATTATGGCCAAAAATTAATTTGATGGAGGTTAGTAGGAGTTTCAGTGGAGGGAAAAAAATGGAGAAGTAAAAACATGAAGAAGTGGAGAAGATGAAGCTTCGTGAGGTAGAGAAGAGCAAAAATGAAAGACCAAAATTCACTTAAAATGGGTGTATTCGTGAGTGAGGGATGAGTGACAAGTGTTGGTCACACTTGTTACCATCCTATGGTTCCATTTGGATCCTTCTTTAAAAACTAATCCATTTAACTCCAATTTCTAGTCCAATTGTCTCCAAATTTCAATAACATATGTTATTAACTGCCAAATTAAAGTCATTAGTAAAAATTTTCACTACCATTTGATTCTTAATTCTACTACTATTTGTCAATTGTCTTGCCACTTGGTATTTTTTCTAGTCCAAAATTTACCCAAATTTTTTGAAATTTTCTAAAAATCTCCAAAAATTCTAAATCACTAAATACACTCTCCAAATCAATTTTTCAACATATAAAAATCACAATTCTCCATAAAATCACATTCACAATTCAATTATAAATCAATTATACTTGGAATGTCTATGAATGCATGTACAATTATTTTCTTGTGTAAAAATTCAATATTCATGAATATGAGCATAACATATAATGCATGAGTATGAAAAATGTATTTTTAAGCTCTCATTAATTACTCATATTTACTATTCTAACTTCCCAAAGGTAACGGGATGTTACAAGACAGATGCATGCAACTTCATTAACTGATAGTCGAAATCATGATGAAGCAAGTGGAGAGAGACAATAACGTGTAGCCAAAATCATGTGCTTGAAGTAAGTGGAGAGAGGCTCTCTTCTTCCTTAAGCATTCTATTTAATTTGACCAAAATTTTGGTCCAATAGGATGTTTGTTTGTATGAGTAAAACTCTAGTATTTTATTGTTTTTCTTTCCTATAAAAGAAGTGTAACGAAGCCTTACATGTATTGTATTTTTGGGATTGAACTAATTCTCCTCTTCTCTTCTCTGTCTCTCGCTTGTGTGTGTGAGTATGTTGTGTCATATGATATCAAATTGGTATCATAGCTAGTTAAATCCAACTCCAATTTTTAAAGTGATTTGTGAGAAAAAAAATAGAGAGAATGTTCTTATACTTGTGGGAGAGTATTTTATTTAAAAGTTAGAAATGTCAAACAGTTATAATATGGTGTGGTCAATCCCAAATTAGATTGTAAACTTGACTATAATTATTGGGAGATTTTAATGTCTACCTATCTCAAAGCTCACGATATTTGGAGTCTTGTTGATCCAGGCTTACAAGGTGGAGATGATGTAAACGCGTAAAGAAAGGACTAGTTAGCATTATCCTAAATTCACTGAGGAGTAGATTATTCAGTTTTTGAAAAAATTGCTAATGTTAAAATTGTCAAAGAAACCTGGAATATCTTGAAGCTGGCTTACAAAGGTATAAATAAGGTTCAAAAATCTAAATTATAATTCCTGTATAGAAAATATGAGAGATATAAAATGTTTAATTCAGAAATTATTGAATAATATTTTTCTCGTGTTATTGATCTTATCAACAAAATGAGGTTGTATGGAGAAGATATTTCAGATAGTAAGGTGGTGGAAAAAATTCTACTCATCATTAAATTTAACCATCTTGTGACTAGAATACTGGAGTTATATGATACGGAGACTATGACTATAGCAGAGTTATAGGGAAGCATTGAAAGTCATGTTAGCAAAATATTGGAGAAAATAGAAAAGACAATAGAAGAAACCTTATAAGGCCAAGTAACTTTCAATAATGTTACAGAATCTAATCAAAATGTAGATAGTAGAGGTCGTGTTTCTAACAGTGGAGGAAGAGGAAATTTCAAAGACAGAGATAGAGGAAGTTTTTGAGGAAAAGGTCATGGTAATAATTTTAACCAAGGGAGAGACAACAATTCCAGAGCATTCAGTCAAGGAAAAAGAGGAAATAATTTTAGGCCTACCAGTCGAGGAAGAGGACTAGGTAATCAATATCAAGAGAGATGTAATTTTAATTGCTTTAATTGTAGAAGGTATGAACAAAAAGTTGCTGATTGTAGATCCAGATCTTAGAACAACTACATGCTAATATTACAGAAAGTTAGTACCAACATTTTGGTGAGAATTCTAACAAGTTAAAAAGTTTATTTCTAGCAAGTAACTTTTTTGTGAGAGATGAAAATATATGGCACTTGAATTCTGATTGTAGTTACAGTAGTAATCATATGTGTAAGAATAACGAGTTATTTTCCTGTTTAGATGAAAATGTTCAGCCAACGGTTAACAAGAAGCACTAGCAGATAAAGATAAGAAATAATGGTTAGCCTCACCCGAGTTTTGAGATGTAGAAGCGCAATGGCTGTTGTTGATAAGAAAATACTATAACCAGGCTGCTCTTTTGTGTTTCTTTGGCCTTTTCGAAGCTTGACAACATTAAAATTCTCACTGTTGTATAAATTGTCAGGATGCGGAATGTAAACGATTTGGTTGAGGTTCTTGGATAGAAGTAATATCCAAAAGGTCTTTATGTTTTCTCTTTACTCTCTCATCTGTTAGGGTGTATAGATACACGTCCTTTGATGATAATCGCTAGTTTAGAACAACAAAATTTCATTGCTTGCATGATTAAGAAACTAAACTTTATTATCAATGTTAATGACTTTAATCATTTTGTTATAATGATATTTTTCTTTTATGGAATTAAAAGCTAATTAACTCTTGTAATCTAGAAGTCCAAATAACACGATAATCTAATATGATAAGAAAAATTCTTATTCCAGAAATCGATTAATCTTTGTAAGGTTTCTAAATATCCATATGTACTGTTAAAAAATTTAAGAGCACTTAAATCACTGTTCAGAAACGTCATTCTTGTTTACTTTGCTAAAGAGTATATTTTACGCAAATATTTCTTTGAAACGAGATCTTTTATCTAAGACGAAGTATTTTTGAGTTTATCATTTGAAACTTCCCCTAATTTAGAATGTAACAAAACAATATACATATTGGAACTAGCAAAATAATGTTTAACCAATGATTAGTAGCTACTGATCTTATTTCGTATATGATCTATTTTATTAACAAGTACAACCAAGAATAGGGAGAAGCCTTTCTAGAGTGCTTTAACTATGTAAGTATGCTTAAAATTGGTTAAAGAAATTCAATAATAGCCTCCTTCCTTCCCAATAGTCACAACTATCTTCATCTAAAGGTTTTGGAAAAGATAGAAATACGAAAGTTCATGTAGATTAGATTTTGATCTTTCGTTACCTTGCTGACTAAAATTAAAACTAGGAACAAGTAGAACATTTTTCAGTTAAAAAGCTGAAGACAAGCAAATTTCTCCAATTGGGTTAACACATTTAATTGTGTCATTTAGTAAAATTATTAATTAAAAATGGTTTTAATAAAGTGCGAAAAGATTCTTAAATGCAAATAAGTTGTGAAACATGTAGTTAATTACTCCATTGTCAATAATCTAGAGTTGGGAAATCGGGGCGAGATATGATCATGTGCACAACAGAATAATTTAAAAAATTTTTGAACGATTTTCTGAAGTGAAGATTACTTAAATTCTATAAAATGATTGATACATTCAACATAATAAAGCTTCAATCTTAATTTGTATCTTATTACAAAGTTTTATCATTTTCTTGTCATTTCCTTTGAACCGTTTATGAAATCGGTTTATCTCAACCACCATAGTTACGTAAGTGTCCGCCCTCTAATAATATACATAGAACATAGTGAGAGAACTATACAGCTATTATAGCAAAGAGTACTAGTAGGGATGACAAAAGGACCTGGGCCTGGCCTGAAGTCAATGAGTCAAGCCCGAATTGACCAAGCCTCTGCCTTGATTTTCTCGAGCCGATAAGGACTCAAGTTGGGCTCCAACCCAAGAGGGACTATGACTTGGGCCCAAGCTATCTAAACTTGGGTCAGGCTCGGACTACCCAGACATGGTAACTCAAAACGACGTCATTTTTGATTTAAAAAAATAAAAAAGGTCAAATCAGCTCAGTCAGCCTTGAGCCTCGTCGAGCCTAGCTCAGACCTGTGTCCAAAATGGCACCAGGCCCAGACACTACCCGACCTATTGCGATCCCTAAGTACTAGCTCCTTTAGAATCGAAGTATATGTATAATTAGTTTTAGACATTTTAGTAATTTAGTTAAAATTAAATTAAATTATAATTTTAACTAAACTTTAATTAGAATTATATATGATCCAATATCTTATATTAATTCTTATTTATTAAATATCTTATATTTAATCATAAAATTTTTCAAACTTTATAATCAATTCTAACTTAATTAAGGTATTATTTATCTCTTCAACTCGTTCTTTATGTTTAACTCATTAGATTCTTAAATATATTGAAATTTGATATAAATTATAACTCTAAATCATATTTATAATTAGATAACTTCAACTCTGATAATTTATCTTTGATTCTATAATTAAAGAATTTATATCTATAGATCAAAATAGCATCTAGTAATGCATTATAACTACCCAAATATTTAGAAATGTCAAAGTAGTTTTGACCAATCTTTTCGTGAACGATTTTTCATATTATTTAATCTTTTTATTATATAATATTCTAATTAGACGTAAAGCATGAAAATAATGTCTAATCTAGTTGAGTGCAATTATGTTAGTTCTCCACCATTAATAATTGTTTCAGTTAATAACATCTGTAGATTATTTTATAAAGTGTCATTCTATCTTAAATAAAGATTTTTTGAATCAATACTAATCGAGAACTATTGAACATTTTTCTTAATCACTTTAAGATAATAAATTATATATTGATAACTCAACAACTTCTGTATAGTTAAAACTATATCCAATGAGTATCAATTGAACTACTATTGACTAAGTTTGGTCATAAGTAATATAAAAAATAAAGCAATCCCTATATGAGATAACTTGAGAAATATCTAATCAAAAGATCACTTATATAATCAGCACAATAAGAATCTTCATACACATATATGTAACTAAGTGCCTATTTGGATGAGTTTATACTCGTAGAGTTTTTGTCAGTAGAGCTTTTGTCAGTAAAGCTTTTTTGAAAAACTCCAAATTTGAGCTTCTTAAAAAACTGTATTTTAGTTTCTAAAAAAGTCATTTCTATTAAAAAAGTACTTTTGAATTTTACGGTCAAACACTCATTTTTCTTAAAAATAGCTTTTGCGGTAAAAAATTTATTTTTCACTCTCCAAAAGCTGAACCAAGCAGGCACTAAATAAATTTCTCATATATGGTTAATTCAGTAAATTTGTTCTCTAACAATAACTCACATGTATATTTAAGTATCTCTATACTTTTGTCTATGAGATCGATTATTTACTTTATAAGAAAGGACATAATATGCGTGAGTCTTTTTATACTCTATTAATGTTCAATCTTAATAGAACAATGACTATAAACAATTTAAGAATAATACATAAATACAATATGAATCTCATAATTATAATCTCATTATAATTTTATTTGTAATATGTATTTATCCTATGGACTTTATTTGATACGTCATAATTTTTGTTCTGGTTTTCACTTTTCACTTTTTGTAAATAAAAACATCTTTGATTGTTAATATCAATATGATTTAATCACTAATAACTACATATTAGATAAAACTAAAAAATAAATTATTTTTAATTATATAAATTGATTTTAGTCTCTTATATAATATTTATTAACAAAATATTAATAAAATTATTTATTTTATTAAAATAAATAATTTAAAAAATTAACTTTTTATATAAATTAATATTTATTTTAAATCTATTTTAGTTATTAAATGAAATTGTGTTTGAAATTTATATATTTTAAAGATATTTTAAATTTAATTATATTTATTAATAAATTTTAAATTTAATTTATTTAATTTAATAATATAATATACATTAAATTAAATTATTTATAATTCTTATCAATAATTAATTTTAATTAATTAATTAAAAAATATAATATTAATTATATTATTCATAATTCTTATTGGAAATTAATATATTAAATACTTAAATAATATATATTTAGTTGATAGTAAGTTAGATTATAAAAAACAAAATTGAAAACCAATACTACTTTTTGTGGTTTTCATAATTTTTGAAAATTAGAAAAAACCAAGGCAAAAAATAAAAAAACTCAAACAAATAAAATTTTTAATTGAATTTGAAAGCAAAAAAAAAAAAAAGGTAGGCATCACTCTGAAAAGTTTGATCTCCAGAAAAACTTTTGTAATAACTAATATAATAGCTAGATTGGCGAAGTATGATAAATAAGGATTCATGAATTTGGGCTAGATGAATGGGTAATTTATGAAGTGACTCAAATGGCTTTGCATGAACCATGAGTTAAAGGAGAGCTAATATGATATTGACAGACTCACTTATGAAGGGAAAATGTCGAAAATTCACAAGCACGGTAATTTTACTTTGAAAAGAGACCCAAAAAAAAAAAATGAAGTGCATTAGATACAAAGATAGAACTCATAATTGATAATCCATTGCTTTAGGGTTTTGGTTAAGAAATACTATCCTAGTTATATATAGGCTTGGCAATTAGGCGTGGGTAGTTTTCAAGGCTCGATAAAGAATGACAACGGGTCAAGCTAAGGTAGACCCTACATTTTGAAAATTTTTAAAAATATAATGTCGGACCGAGCTTAGCATGGTTGAGTCTTGTTTGGGGCTCGAGCTGGGTTAGGATATAAGTGATTTAAACCTGAGCGTGCCCATTGCCTATAAACTCAATCTAATCTAATTTCTTCCTAGCAACATCAAAACCCTTCATTCTTGTTACGAAACCTATTCCAACCACTTCAACCACCTGGTAGAAGGCTCAATCAAATTAATCTAGCCTGAAGGCAACCTAAAAGCTTGTAAATAATTATATCAAAACTTAAAGGCTACATCTGAACGAATCAATTTTAGAAAAGAAAGAGATGGGATGGCGTGATAATCCAACAAAAAGATCTTTATGGGAAAAAGATAAACCTTATTAAAGCTGACTAATAGACCCAATCAATGTTCATAAGAAGTAGCAGTAAATTACTTGAACCAACTTCTGAAATACTATCTCTTTGTTTGTTTAATTGTGTATGCTTGATAAAAGTAGTTTATTTCTTGCATCAAAATTTAAATTACCATTAAAAGATACAAGTATTATCATAATTTTATTAATATATTTTAGTTTATTTATTTTCTTGTCTTTAAAATTCTAAATATGTTTAATAATTTTACTGAATTTCTATCTAATTAAATATGAAATTACAGAATAAATTAAAATTGAAGATGCTAAAGTAATTTAGAATTGATATAATCAAAATAATGTCATTTTATTTAATAATTAAAATACTAATTAAGTAAAATAATATAATTTTTTTAAAATTAAAATGTAATCATATTTGGGACAAAATTTTCGAATGAGATTCTTTTGGTCTGGAATAATTAGTTTGCGGTTTGTGCTACAAAGAGTTTTATATTATCATCCAAGTAAAACGTTCCCGATTGGTATTGGCCTACACCAAGGCTCTGCATTAAGCCCGGTTCTTTTTACGCTAGTGTTAGATGAACTT
>JANIIA010000002.1:8617128-8627652 GCA_027478495.1 Erythroxylum alaternifolium
TTTGTTTTGCAGGAATCCTTAAGCCAGAATTCTCGTATTCAACAGTTGTTTCCATGGATCCAAACGGCAACGTACAGCCTCGTTAGAATCCGGCTGAACCAATATCTATTTTTGTGGAAGGAATTTAAGGTAACTTATAATTACCTTGATTTATAATCTTTGTCTAATATTATTTAAAATAATTAATATTTATTATTTTTATTTTATCGATGTTACTTTTTATTTGATTCTTTAGACACAGTTTGAGCCATTTTACAAATAGTTTCACTCTAATTTCGCTAAAGTCGATTGAGGGAGATAAGTTTTTCTTTGAAGGAACCCAATTGAATATAAAAAGTTGAATTCGATTAAATTTAAAATTTAAAATATTTTTTATTAAAAATCATATCTATTGGGACTTTAGGAATGAAGGAGGGCGTGAGAATCGGGGTCAATAGTATAGGGTTAGGCAGGTTCGCCGTATAAATAATTTAATTTAAATTATTACTATGACAGGAGTCAAAAGTTCAGAATCCAAATCACTTTTTTTTTGTAGTTGTGGGATTAGATCTATACGGTGTTAGTTTTGTAATTATCAAAGATGTGCATGTGCTCTTGTTTTTTTGATAGAAGGAGAGGCAAAAGCCTTAATTCACAGGGCATAATCGAGGGAACGCAACGCCAAGTGGCCAACCCTATCCCAGAGATGTACTCTTGCTACATAATAAATTTAATTTTTAAATAAATTTTGATTTATATATACATTTTAAATAAAATTTGATTTAATAATTAGAATATATTTCATTGAATCATTATTGTTTGTTTCTATTTTATTTTTATTTTCAAATTTAATTAAAAGTTATTTTAATTTTTTATTTTGATTTTACAATCTAGAACTCTTTTGGAACATCGGGGAAGTCCTTGAATTTATATGGTTGTTTTTATGGATATATTGATTATAAATGGAGTTCGAAGTGGCAAAATTTTTCTTTTGTGAGAACTGCTCTCTGGATATGAGCTGAAGTATTCGTAGGAAGCATTGGATCTAAGTTATAAATTAAATTTAAGTTAAAAATTAAATTTAATATTTAAATGAATTTTGATTTATATATAAAATTTGATTTAATAATTAGAATATATTTAATTGAATTATTATTGTTTGTTTCTATTTTTATTTTCAAATTTAATAAAAAATTATTATTATTATTATTATTATTAGTTTTGGTCTTACAATCTAGAACTCTTTTGTAACGTCGGAGGCGCCTTTGTACTACTGAAAACACTCCCAGCATTTCCATTTTTATTTTTTTATTTTTAAATTTAACAAAAAATTTATTTAAATATTTTATTTATAATTTAAATTTTGATTTCACAATGTAGCACTCCTTTGTATCATGTTATCGGAAACGAAATTTTTGTATCTACTAATCTGTATTAACTCAATTCTCTATCCGTATAAAAATGCATGGGATTGATATCATTCATTTGCCCATCACATCATAGACGTCGTCCTCTGACTTTTCTCAGAAACAAGTAACAACACCAACTTTCCGCATAATCTGTAAAACTGGGAGTCTCCTAATCTCGCGAGGGCGAGACTGGGCTAAAGTCTCCCAATCTCCGAGGGCGAGGAGATTGGGAGCAATCTCGCGAGGGCGAGCCCTCGCCCTCGCGAGATTAGGAGAAATTGAGCTAATAATAATATTTAACGGTAATTATAATAATAGAAATAAAATTAATAAGTAAACTTACGAATAATAACAATAATAGTAATAATAATAATAACAGTAACACTAATAGTAATAATAAGGAATTTAATAATAATAATAATAATAATAAATTTCATTAATACTCAACAAGAAATTTAATAATAATATTTAACAGTAATTATAATAATGAAAATAAAATTAATTAGTAAATTTACGAATAATAATCATAATCATAATCATAAATAAACTTTATAATAATAAGAAATTTCATAATGTAATGAATAATAATAAACATTTTTAATAATAATATTACATTTGTTAATAAAAACTAATATACAGTAAAATCTGCCTCAATCAATAATAATAATAATTCCAATAATAATATTATTAATAATTAAATTAATAATGCTATTATTATGATTAATAATATTATATTAATCAATAATAAAAATATATGTTTATCCTTTGTTACGTAAAGCCATTTGAGAATACCGATAACGTTTCTTCTATATAAACTGGCTTTAACTTACTTTATCAAATGACTTTAAAAACGGCATCAGTAGAAGGATGGATGCGCGCCTCTCTAAATTTATATGAAACTGACGTCGTTTTGATACTGGATAGAATAAGACAGGGTAAACTTAGACAGAGGATCCGGACTCGAGTTTGGGCATAATGCGGGAATTGGGGCAGTATCGTGATCGCGAGGAGTCGCGATCGCGAGACGCCCGTGAGAGGGTTAGGAGTCGCGATTGTTCCATGTAATGATCGCGACTCTGGACATGTGTGAGCCCGTCGCGATCATTCCATGGAACGATCGCGACTTTGGATATGTGTGAGCCTGTTGCGATCGTTCCATGTAACGATCGCCATCTTATTCTTATTATTTATTGTTATTAAATATATTTAACTGATTGTTATACTTATAATTATAAAACTAATAATTGTTATTAAATTGATTATTATTAATAATTTGGTATATATTATTATTATTAATTTCCTTTATATAATTAATATTATATAATTATTATTATTATTATATTCGTTATTATTATTAAGGAATATATTAATTTTATTTCTATTTTTATAAAAATTTTTTTCTTATAATTATTTAAATTATTAATCTCATTAACTTATTATTGTTAATGAAGTAATGAAATATAAAGAAAGTCAGACCCGTGACTTTTTCCACTTCTTTTAAAGAATAACAAAAATTTAATAATAAATACATTATTATTATTATTATTATTATTATTATTATTATTATTATTATTTGTCACGGCCGTGACTAAAATTTGTCACGCCTGTGACTTTTGCACTTCTGAATTTTTGTTTCAACTTCTACTGTTCCACTTATATAATTTTATCCTCATTATTTTTAAGAACAAAATTAATAATAATAAGGAATTTAATAATATTATTTAATATAATTAATAAATAAAACATTAAATAATAATAATAATTTAAGAAAAATAATAATAATTAATAATCAGATGATTTATAATATTAATAAGGAATATAAAATTAACAATAAGGAATATTATATTCGTTATTATTATTATGAATAATATTATAATTATTTATAATAACGTTATGTTTCTTTAATTATTCTTATTATTAATAATTTATTTATTTATTAATTATATTAAATAATATCTTAGAATTCCTGATTAATTTTAATTTTGTTCTTAATAAAAATAAGGATAAAAATATTTGTTTATTTTTGGTATCATCCAAATAAAAAGAATTAAACATACAAGCAAAAATTATTTACCTTGTAGAATAAAAAGAAATAAATAATAATGTAAGTTTTTTATTATAATTAATAAAAACTAAAATTTAATTATATAAAGTCATTTTTGTTACTGTTAAACATGAAGTGTTTTTAAGTAGTTTTATATAAAAATACCGGCGGCTTCGGCTTAACCTAAAAAATGACGTCAGTTAGTGGGTCCAACCGGTAACTCTGCAAACTTGAGAAAAAGCGACGCTATTTTGTAATTAGACAGAATAAGACAGGCTAACGTTAAACAGAAGATCCGGACTCACTTAAACAACGTTCTCTGTTGTAGGATTCTTTGAAAAACTTTTTAAATGGGCCCCACGAATAGAATTGTTTATCCAGACTTCTACATGCAACAACTAAAGCAATGGTGGCCCCATGAAACGTTTTCATTTAATTAACAGAAGTGATCGACAGAAAGGTAAAACACTAAAACCAACGCCCAGAATGAACAACAATGAGAAACGTATACACTGTATATCGTCTTCAACCTCGAGCGGGTCAAGTCCACCGGATCCAACCCGTTTTACAAATTCAAGTTTGGCTCCTAAAATTTCATTTTTAATGATTCAAAAGCCATTTTAAACATAATTAAATTTCTTTCAAATATGCAAGATCAATTTTACAATATAGTGAGTTCAACAACATCAATATATGTAACAGACAAAACGTCTATATTGCAAAAAATCAACTACATCAAGGCCCAGAAAAGTTTGCTCTGATACTAAATAGAAAGAAACAGGAATGCAGAATTTCGATCTCATGCCTCTTGCCATTGATTTTGGGAGATTCAAATGAGTGAGATAGCTCTTCTAAGCTTTAACAAATTCAATAAGATGATGTATCAGAAAAATGTCGACCTTAGGGATCCAATAACTTCTTTTATAGAATTTATATTTCTTGTTGTCTTCCATCAAAACAACAAAAGGTGGTAGTCAATAGACATGAGGTTTTATCAGAAAAGCAACATAAATGACCCATCTTAAATGGTGCAAAACGGACAACATCTATTACTCCGATGTGATACAGTTGTTCGAGAATATGATGGACTTCTGTTTTGGCTTCGTCATCTTTCTCTCCCCCCACCGACCTCGCTACTTTTCTTTTCTTCTGATAGAAAAAGGTATTTTCTCTTGAATTCCTATGGATCCTATGAGTGTTATTGTCTTTTAGTATTTACGTTTTGTGATTACAAAATCTTGGCCAAAGTTTCAGATTCATACGATGTAGTCTTTACCAACGTAATGAGATTAATTCTCGGGCCAACGCCGACATACCAGAAAAACATAAAACAATTCATACCTACTGAAGAAGAATTGCATTGTAGATCTCTAGGAAGTAATATGAAGGGAAATCAATGCATGTAGAAAGATAAAGGAAAGTTGCAGTTGTGCTAAGAACATGTCAAAATTACATAAGCATTAAATTACACGAGGAGGTAGCAATGTAGTAGTAAAAATATTTGGACTAACCTGGTATTTATGCTTATAAACATGGAGGGCACTGGCATGAGAAAGCAGCATACGATGAGCAGCAATGTAAGGTTACCAGAAGTGCAGTTCCCAACATAAGAGGAGCATCTACCAGGGGCGAAGGTACCTCAGTTGTACGCATTCAGGGCATAAGAATACGGCCCATGCATTGTACGCAAACAGGAAAACAACAAACTAGCTAATTGAATGGTCGAATCAATATATAGCTATCTTACACAACTTTGGGGCTTAGAAAAGCCCCCATTTTCTGTCTCAAGTGCTAGCTGAGGATCAAAGTTATGAAAACCGAAGGAAAAGAGGTTCGATTAAAAGGCAATGTAATGTTTGCACCATGGCTATGCTGCAACTTGGATAATGGCAGCAATGGCCAACAAATTGTAAACGGGCTTGATATAATACTACAGTGAGGTCTATAATCTTATCCCATATATATTGGGCTGGTATCATAGTTAACGAAACAAAATGAATTAACAAGTAATTAAATGACTTTAATCTAAAGTACTAACATTTGTACCAAAGATTTGTATTTCGTATCATACTTGTGGCATTTTGTACCACTAGACCATGTATTTTAAAGATTTATCGATTACGAGGGACCATCTATTTCAATTTCAATTTTCAAATATGTCGTTTTTGTCTGTACGTATTACTTTTAGTTTGTTCAATTCTATTTTCCTTATTAAAAACAATTTCTTGGCTTGAAATAGTTGCTTTGATGTCAACTTTCTAATTAAAATTTAAAAGGTCTTACCAATCTTTTCTCTTTTAGAACAACCAAAAAAATAAAATAAAAGCAAAAGCTTAAAAAATAACTCAAAATTTAAAATTAAATCATTATTTCTAGTACATTTTAGTATTTTGGTAACTTAAAATTTTAGTTTTTGAAATTTCTAAACCTAATATTATCGATAAGAAGTCAAATACAAATATCATGGAGATGTTGCATCACTTGTTATCCACCAAATATTAGTCACTATTCTAACCAAGAATAGTAGTGAGTTGAATAAGTTCAAACTTTATTAATTCGATTTAGTTTGAAAATTTTATATAAAATTTTAATTTGTATGAGTCATTTTTTTAAATAATATTATTTTAATTTATAAAATTTTAAATTTATATATTAAGGCAATGATTTATGTGAGACTTAGACTATCAAAATTTTTGGGTCAAATTTTCAAATCATTAACCAAATAATGAAGTTGGACTAAAAATGTTGTCTTAATTATAGTTTTGCAACAAACTAATATTTTAAAAGACACACCCAAACATAAAAATAATTGAAGAAGTGGATAAAAGCCATAATCAAAATCAAAGTGCGATGTTATATAATCTAGTTTTTGTTTAATTGGGTGCCAAACACTTGAATACCTTTTCTCGAAGTCGTTTTCATAATATTAAAAATTGTACTATAATTTTGAAATATGGTAATTCATTAGGTTTTAAGCCATCTTTTCTTAGTCAATATAGCTATCTCAAGGAAAGGGCACTGATTCGAATAACACGACCCCAATCAGATAAAGCCTTTTCAATTTTCAAATATTAAGGATTGTATTATATTTTCTACCAGTCGGTTAATTTCTGAGCTGTACATTTTTCAAGTAACAATGAAGTTTGTTCGCTTTTGATGACCTTTTATTTTTATTTTAAAAATAGCACATTAAAGTATAAATAAAATTTAAAATGTGAATTTAAGAAATTATTTATATATAAAATTTTTTTAATTAATTAAAAATTATTAAATAAAATTAATTAATTAATTTTGATTTATAATAATTTATTAATTTAGAAAAATCTACCAATTAATTAATAAAATGAGTAATTTTTAACAACAAAAGTTATTAAAATAAATTGAACCGAAAAATTAAAAAATCAAATAAAAAATTTGTCATTTAAAGATTTTTATGATTGAAATAGCTAATTGTTAATTTATTGTCTATAAAGTGTAGTTTTATACGATGACTAAAAATTAAATTGGTTCGATCAATTTAATTGTAAAAATTTTGAACTTGTTAATTTTTTATTCAATTTTTTATTTTTTTATTTGAATTATTTTAATAATTTTTATTGTTAAAAATTAAAATATTTATTAATTAATTAGTTATTTTTTTATAAAAGAATAAGTCATTATAAATTAATTTAATTTAATTAATTTTTATTTAACGAGATTACATTCCTAAAAACTTAAAAGGTTATAAAGATAAAACTGAGAAATAAAAAGTAAAAGAAATAATTTTGAGATGTTTAGAGAAGACGACGTCGAGATCTGAACAATCAAAATAGATAGGATGAGCACTTGATTTGTTGGTCGGTAGCTTTAGCACAAACAATAAAGACTATGTGTGCGGCTTGATTTGCGGCACCGGCAAAATAAAATCATAACTAATCATGATAGATCTATTTTCTTAATAATAATTTGTAATTAAAAATAATACTTTATTTTTAAATCAGTCTAATTTCAAATTAATAAATAAAAATTTTGATTTAAAATTTAAAAATTCTATTGAACTCTAATATGAATTTAATAACTTGAATTAATCAGATTTCAAATCAAAACTACACTTATTTTAAATTTAGAAGGAAGTAACCCATATTAATTTAAAACTATCAATTAATTGGACACCAAAAGCCAAAGGAGAGAATAAATGTTGCCTCGTCCTATAAAAAACGTGCTACGTTTTAAACAGTTAAACCAACTATAAGGATCATCGTTGCAATTAGAGAGCTTGTGCCTGTCGCGTGATGCTTAAGGATCATCGTTGCAATCTCATGAATTGTTAAGACAATATGTGGAATAATTTGGACTCCATAGGCTGGAATACAGCTGATCCAATCTTTACCCCCTCTGGATGCCTTAGGAGGTACGAGTAGGACCTTTGTCACTCCTCCGCATGTGAGCACCGACAGATCCAGCTGTTAGGTGTTTTATCCCCTACTCCCCACTCCCACGGTACCATCTAACTGACATCCTGTAACCATCTGCCACATCAACAACTATCTGTAAAAATCACCAGTTGCACACTTTGTGAAAGGCCGTGTGTCTCATGGAAACATCCCCCCACGCGCAATCACCGCACATTTATTATTTAAAATTATTAAAACTTTGATGATATTTATATATACGCGCTGAGGTGCTTACACTTTATCTTCACTCACATTTTTTCATTTTCTGGTCGGATTAGACATGGCCAGAGGAGCAGTGTTGTTGTTAATGGCTCTCTGCGTACTTCCGGCGATTGTGACCGCCGGTCGCCCCTTTAGAAACCCATTAAAGGTGCGGGGTACTGTGTACTGTGACGCTTGTCGAGCTGGTTTCGAGACCTCCAAAGCCACCGGCATCGCTGGTACGATACGGCGCTCTATTCAAATCCCTTTTAGTTTTTAGTTCACTGGATTGTCTACATTGTATCGTATATGCTAGATCTGTTTTTAGTCATAGGTGATTGACTAGTAGTAACCTATTCTTCTAGATCTGGGCAAAATATAAATGTTTAGTATAACCTGGACCTGTAGCATTATACTAATTATAGTTGAAAAGGAGATGATTGGTTGACAAGGTTTTTATGTGAAGTATCCCCGATTTGATGTTATATATGTTGTATGAAATTTTGGAAATTGATTGAGAACTACTGTAATCTGGGTTTAACAAGATTATATCCCAAGTGGAACAGATCTTCTTTCTTTCATCACATTTCTCTACTGTGTTTTAGAAGTGAATCTACTGTATTTTTTCATAGGTTTGATGTGTTTTAGAAGTGAATCTACTGAATTCTTGTCATAGATTTGATGGGTTTTAGTCATAGCTATGATGTGTTTTTGAAGTGAATCTACCGAGTTCTTTTCATAGGTTTGATTGTGTTTTTGAAGCGAAGCTACTGAGTCTTCTCATAGGTTTTTAATTATACATGTAGTGACTGCTTTTGAGATTACAAATAATTGCTAATAGTGATGATTGGTTGTTGTATTTGTGTAGGTGCCAAGGTTAAAGCTGAATGCAGAGCCAGGAAGTCCATGGAACTATCCTTCAGTAAGGAAGCAACCACCGATTCTAAAGGATCGTATACATTTGAAGTTGATGAGGACCATGAGGATCAGATTTGTGATGTGTTGCTGGTTAGCAGCCCCCTTGAAGGATGCAGCAAGCCATCATTGGGGCGTGATCGTGCTCGTGTTATCCTCACCCGAGAGAATGGGATGGCCTCAGACGATCGCTACGCCAATGCTATGGGGTTCATGAAGGATCAACCGGAGGCTGAATGCACCGAGATCCTCAAACAGTATCAGGAATTCGAAAATGAGGACTAGGTTTTGCATTGAGTTGCTGTAAGACATAGTTGCTTTGTGCTTGTGCTTTTACATAATACTGTTACTTCCATCGCGCGGATTGTCTTTGTTATCCAACTGTTTAGAAAACCTGTTAATTTATCCTCGTTAATGAACTCAGCTTGAGTTATAATATGCCACGGTTGAGAATCTCTTAAGCGCGTTCCTTTCTATTGGTTGATTTTCAGCTGAAAGGTCAAGAATAACCTTAATTTTACATTTGAATAAAACTTAGGTCTTAATGCTAACTCTACAACTTAAACTTTATCAATTTTAAAGAGAGAATTTTGGTAGCATCATATTTTTGGGGTTATAGTGTCGCATGACTCTTTCAAATTCAATATTTTTATAAATATATATATATAATTATAAACTTTAATTTTCTATAAATCAAATTAATAAAAAATTTAATTAAACATTAACAGAACTATTAATTAACAAATTCCTAACTTTATCAATCTGTAACTCTAAATTCTCTAATCCTTAACTTGAGGCCTTATTATTATGTTAAATAACTAACACTTAGTATAAATCTCACTATTTCGTGTGGTTATATTAATTTTTTAACAATAATTTTATTTTGACTTATTGGTACTTTTATTTTTTTTCATAAATTTTTAAAAATTATTTTATTTTATTTCATTGATAATTTTTTCTTATCATAAAAATTAGAAAAAAAATTATCAATAATTATTTAAAAAGTAAATCACATAATAACTAAATATGAATAAAAAAATATTCATTATCATTCGTAATATTTGATACCAAATATTACCAGAATTATTAACTTTATTTAATCTCATATCAAACATATATAATCAATCTTATTATAATTCTTGTCTTTTATTTTGTCAAACGAGAACTTAATGTTATTACTTCTTCGAGTCACTATCGTCGTCGTCCTAAGTTGCCCGTGTTCTCTTAATTCTCTTGGATTTACACTCTACACGTTAAGACTTATTTTGGAGAGAGCGGTGATAGTTGATAACTTTCTGAAATTAACTTATTGAAATAATCGATAAATACTTGTGTGTTTGAGATTGTTGTTATAGTAACTGTTAAAAAATGAAAATACGTGTTTGGCAAGTGTAGTCGCGGTTGCTAAAAAGAGATAAAATGACTAAAAAGTCCATTAATTCAATAAACTATTAATTGTTGCATATATAATTAAAAAATATTATTAGTCATATAAATTTAAAATTATAAATAATAAAATATTAAATTAAAATAAGAAAATATA
>JANIIA010000002.1:8635508-8647871 GCA_027478495.1 Erythroxylum alaternifolium
TTATTATCAATTAAAATATTAATTAATTAAAATATTATAATTAATTAATTAAAATATTGATTAATTAATTAAAATATTGTTTGTTTTAGGTTTCAGATATTACATGAGGCTATTTTCGTCTTTTCTTCATCTTGTCCTTCGGACAAGAATTTCTGTACCTCATTTTTGAAAGGAACAAAAATTTATGTCCTTGTTCTCTCAAGACGGAACAAAAATGGGTGAAGACAGCAAGCAAACAGGACGAAGGACAGAACTTTTGCGTCCTTGTCCACTGTCCTCACTCCTGAGGACACTAACCAAACACAGGGTTAGTCTGGACCGTAATGGTATGGTACATGAAATAAAAGCTTGTGGGTTCTTACAAATGGGCCTACTAATTTCTCTAAATGCAAGCGGTTTGCAATTGGAATTGCAACTACTAATTCTTAGTTCTAATGCGAGAAAATCCTTACACCTGTAGATACCTCCCAAGGTATCCCAAATATCAACATGATCTAAATATTTCATCTAGTTTATTATTTCTTCAAAACAAAGATACAACAATTTTTTTGGTTCAAACTTAGTCAGGAAGTAATGTCCCTTGTATTCTCCTAATATCCTAATATCTTCGAACAAGTCACTCCTTTTTATACTATGTAGTTCTTTTTTTTATGAAATTTTGGTGGATATGGATGAGTGATTGCCTTTTATGTGCAGTAGGGACCATATAGGAGGCATGGAAAAAATAAACAAAGAGGATGGAGGTAGAGACAAAATAGGCATAGGCACAATATTTCCACATATTGGAACAAACAAAAACAAATATAAGTTTAAATATATGTGCAAAATATTGTAGAACTATGCAAAAAAAAATGAAAATAGAGAAGTGGAAAATATTTCCAATTACCACAAAAGAGAAGGGAAAGTTAAGTTGCATAGAGGGAAAGGTGATGATAGTAGCTAGTGACAATGAAGATGGCGGCCGACAACTCTAAAGATGACTGCTAGTCACGGGGAAGATAATTAGAGATAGTAATGAGTCAACTTAGGAGTCATAATTCTAATTTTTTTAAAATAATTTTTAAAAAATTAAGATGTAAAATAATGTCTATTTTTTTTTACTTGAGTTTGAGTTGATATGTCAAAAATAACCCGGCTCGATTCAGCCTATTTTTGACCTGCATTGATCGAGTTACGAGTCGAGTTAACCGGCTCGTGGCTCATAAGTTATTTTAAAAACGACGTCGTTTTTAATTTTCTAATTTAAAAAAATGACAGGCCAGGTTGGCCCGGCCCAATAGGTCTATGGGCGGGCCACCGGTCAGTCAACTCGTGGGTGGGTCGGGTTGCGGGCCAGCTCTTTCGGCCCACGTGGGCCATGAGTCAGCCCGCGGGCTATCATGGCCAACGCCGGGGTGGGCCGGGCCGGACCAGTGGCAGCCTCGGCCCAACCTATTGATATCCCTAAAATTGAGCCTAAGTTGCCCAAGTCTAGGCCTACCAAAGAACCTAACTCTTTTAAGCAAAATGATGTGTTGCCCAGGCCTAAGCTTGCCAGAGACTTAACTTTTCTACATAAAACGATGTCGTTTTGCATAAAAAAAGTTTGATCTCCAATTAGTTTGGACTTAGTTTGGCCTATGGATTAGGCTATTAAAAATACCTAAATTTAGGCTAACGGAGAAACGTTCATCCCTAAAGGTGACAACTACTGACAATGAAGAGGAATAACATTAGTGGTTTTATTAGGAAAATTGGGAATTTTGGAGTTATGGATTGGTAAAATTAGGCGCTTGTTAAATAGGGTCTTTGTTTATATTTAATTAAAATTTTTAATTGTAATGTTAAAAAAAAGATTAGGTTCATAGAGCTATGTGGTGCACATGTGACACAGTGGGTCTAAAAAAATTAAAGTATAATATATTTTTACCATATTACCAATGATGTGACATAAAATTGATGGAGTCATATCTTCGTTGTATTTTTCATTTACATAGAGTTCGACTTTAACATTTTTAAAATAATTTAATTTAATTTGAACACAGCAAGAAGTTAAAGTTAAACTTATGATAAGGTATAAAAGTTAGAATTATTTTAAGTTAGAATTATTTTTATCTCTTTGACCATTCATTTTCTTATGACTCCTAATTACAAATTTTAGGTCTTAATAAAAATGGGGAGTCAACAATACTTATCAACCTTTAAGATTTAACTTCACTTTAATAAGATAATTTTAGGGTGGAATTAAGCATTGGTCTAGGCAATGGTGATAAAATAATATGTGTGCTTGTTGGCTGGTGGCTAAAGACCTAATGGGCCGAGATCTAATCAAAGGTTATACTTGGTTCAAGGTGATGTAAGGAGCCTTAGTCTGGACCATAGTGATAAGGTACATGAAACGGAAGTTTATGGGTTTGCAAATGGGCCTACCCATTTCTCTAAATGCAAACAGTTTGCAATTGGAATCACAGATACCGGTTCTTAGTTCTAATGCAGCAAAGTCATAACTTGCAATTGTGGATATTGCCTAAATACCAAGTTGCCAACATGATCTACATGACACATCACCTAGTGTAATATGTCTTCAACATAATTATATTGCATATTTCTGGTTTAAAGTAAGTAATTTATTTATAGTAAATTAAAATTAATTAATTATTTTAATTTTAAATTTAAATTTTCAAAAAGAAGATTGATTCCACAAAACTATGTGATGCACATGTTTGTACCAAGTTACCAACATGGCATAAAACAGCCATTTTTTGTTGTATTTTCTATGTATGTAAAGTTCTAATTTAGTGTTTTTAAAACAAGAATTTAATTTGAACATAGTAAAATGTTAATATTAAACTTGTCTTGAGATGTAAATGTTAGGATTATTTGTCTCTTTGTCCGTTCATTTTCTTATTGACTCCTAAATTACAAGTTTTGGGTCTTAACAAAAATGGGGATTGGAGAGAACTTGTCAACCTGTAAGATTTAAGTTCATAAGAGAATTTAAGAATAGAATTACGTGTTGGTCTAAGTTGCTGGCGGAATGGGAAGACAACAGTGATAAAAGAAAAAAAAACGTGTGTTCGTGGCTGGCGGCTGATGAAAGGGTGTCTTTGGTTCGAGATGATATAACGAGCCTTGGTTTGGACCGTAATAATAAGGCACATTAAACAGAGGTTTGTGAGCTCATCTTTCTAGAAACAAGCGATTTGTAATTGATTCTTGGTTGTAGTGGAGCAAAATCCTAAGCTACAAGTGCTGATGGTGCCCAAGTAACAAGTTGATCTAAATGTACACATCACCTACTTTAATGTGTCATCGAAATGCCGTTTACCTTTTTAATCGCGACAGGGCATCACTATCCACTAGTTCAAGCGGAGAAGACTAAAAAATACCAAAACCAACACCTAAACGCCTCCTTCACGGACATATTTTGATGAGTATATTCCTTGGCTAACGATTATATTCCTTAGCTAGCGATGACTATGTGGTATTTGCCACGTGACTTTGAAGATGCGATGATATAGATTTTAATATGAGATCATTTTCTCTCGTGTCATGTGAAAGGAGGATGTAGGTGTTGGGTTAGGTGGGTGCTGAAGGGCTGCCTCCGTGTTGGTTTGGTGGCTATGGAGGTTATTATTCTTTAAGACAGGTAAAGGGTTAGAACTTAGAAGGGACTTGGAAATGGTCCCTAATGCTTCACCAAGGGTTGGAGTTTGTTGAAGAAATTCCTTTAATGAGACTTGTTGCTGCACCACCACCTACTTCCCCCACACAACATCATTCATGCCGGTTCATGGTTCTGTTTATTTATGTGCGTCTTTTTGCTGCTGTGTAAAGACGACTCTAATTTTTTGTTTTTTGTAAAAAAGGCTATTTAGACTTTTTTTTAAATTTATATTAAATAAATTATGAATATAACTGTACCAGAGTAATTACGTTCAATCTTTTGCTCAGAAGTCAAGAATTCAATCTTTTGTTCAGAAGTCAAGAAAAATACTTATAATAGCAGGTAATTGGGAAGAAAGAAAGAAATATGTAAAACTAAAAAGAATATGATATTGCCAAAACTCAAAAAGGGCATTGAAGAAGTTCTGAAAGTGCCACCTGACCACGTAACAATAAATTGCTAGAACGCAGCACCAGGACAAAAGAAAACACAACAAAACAGAGAGAAAGCGAAAAGAAACAGAGTCGTCAAATCCCAGGAGTCTTTAATTCAACAAAAGCCCACACAGAAAACTTCCGTCCCCTGAGTCCTGCCAACTGGAGAAAAGGACACTTACGTTGTTCCCCCACGTTATTTATAGTTTTCTTACGAAGACAAAGCGCATCTAAACTACATACCAACGAGTTCTTCTACAACGCTACCTCTCCACACACACACCATGGGCATTTCCGCAAGATTAAAATTTTTTGTTCATCTTTTTGTCTGATTCGTTGCCTGTGAATTGAAGTGGAAGCGTAAAGCTCGAAACTTTTATTGCGTGGGACGGGTTTTAGGAAGTTCCCGTCATTCTCCGTCAACTGTTCTCCTATTCCCTGTCCGTCCCCACTCACACTTTCTGATTTTCCTCGTTTTCTTCGCTTGGCAGCTATATAACCAGGTGATATCAATTTACCTGTTATTTTATGTGAAGCTTGCGTCTTTCTTGCTTTCCGTTCTCGGCATTTCTGTTTCTGGGTTTGTTCTATTCTGTTCTTTTCTTCTCCTTGTTGGGTTCTTCTGAAGGCTCATCTCGTTTTTGTTATGTGGGTCATCTTATTGGAGCATGTACTTCGTTTTCGAATTACACTTATTTGTAAAGGGTTTCTTGTTTGTCTAATTAGAGGTTTGTGTATTACCTGGCTCTTTAATGCCTTATTTTGACCTTTTTATTTTGTGATTCTGGGAGCTAATTTCTTATATAGATCTATCATTATTTTGATAGTTCGTTTTGCGTACTTTAGCAATTGCTGTTTATTTTAAGTGCCATAATATAGTCATTGAAGAATGAAATTTTGCTTCTGGTAATCACCTTCTGCGATCTCGTTGTATATTTCTCTTCTGCGTTTTGCTGTTCATTTTTGACTTGTGGGAAAAGGAATATGCCTTGTTCTGTCCTCTTATGCTATTTGAACAAGTATAATGATTTTAACGGCGCTGCTTTTACTAAAATTATTAAGAAGACCATTTGCATATGTACTTTCTTTCTTAAATTAATATTTGGTTATCTTAAATTTTCAGTATGGCCAGCATTGTATTTCACCATGCTGTGGGGACTCTTCAGTCTCATCGAGGTCTTCATGACTCTGGATTAAGGTTTAGTCATGATCTTGGGTTCTCGGTTAAATTGATTCCAAAAGGTCTTGAAGCCCATATTGGACTATCAAGAAGGAGTTTAAATGGTGGTGAGAGGAAATATGGCGTTATTAAAGCCTCATCAGCTTCTCCAACTTCGGTGGCTGGTCCAATTTCATCACCATCAAATAATGACACTAATGAGTTGCAGAAGAAATCGAGTAAGCAACTTCCCCATGATTCCACCCTCATAAAATCAACTCCGATAAGTTTTTGTCTGGAACAAAGTGGCAATGTCAATCGTACTGCTGCCTATAAAATTGAGACTAAGTGGAGGCATGGACTGAGTATTGTAACTGAAATAAAAGTTAGATCCTTCTGAATACTTGGAATTCAATTTGATACTTTAGGTGAACTTTTCTAATCAGTTATTTCTCTTCAATTACAGGTGAAGCAGCTCTTATACTTGTGAGACATGGGGAGTCATTGTGGAACGAAAAAAATCTCTTCACAGGATGTGTTGATGTGCCTTTGACAAAGAGGGGTGTGGAAGAGGCAATTGAAGCTGGTAGGCGAATTAGCAACATACCTGTTGACATGATATATACATCAGCCTTGATTCGTGCACAAATGACTGCCATGCTTGCAATGACTCAGCACCGACGCAAAAAGGTTGTTTTGACAAACAAACGTTTAGCATATAAAACTTTAATGTCTTGGTAGAAGTAATATACCAACAAATTGGCTACTTTAACCAACCTTGTGGGTCATCGGTTACTAGTTAGGTTGGTAATATAAAGCTTAATTTTTGAATGATTTAGTATCATACCTGACAGTCTGACACCCTGTCTTTAATTGATTTATCTACCTTTTAGTTGCCTGTCTAACCTGTTCACCGTCAACCTGAGGCAGGTGCCAATCATTATGCATGATGAGAACGAACAAGCAAGATCTTGGAGTCAAATTTTTAGTGAAGACACACTAAAGCAGTCTATCCCTGTCATAAAAGCCTGGCAATTGAATGAAAGAATGTACGATAACTTTTTTTGATAACCTAATGGCTGTAACAGTTATTACACAACTTAACTACTGTCTCCCTCATAGGTACGGAGAGTTGCAGGGTCTCAATAAGCAGGAAACGGCAGATAGATATGGGAATGAGAAAGTTCATGAGTGGAGACGAAGTTATGACATACCTCCACCTAATGGAGAGAGTTTGGAAATGTGTGCTAAAAGAGCTGTTGCTTACTTCAGAGATCATGTATAACCCTTTTTGCTCTTAATTCAACTGTTTTCTGAAGACTCATATGTGATAGATCATTCATTAGGATCTGACTGCAGAAGGGTTGTGCTGCAGATTGAACCTCTACTTTTGTCTGGAAAACATGTAATGATTGCAGCTCATGGGAATTCTCTGAGGTCAATCATTATGTATCTTGACAAATTAACTTCTCAAGAGGTGATAGAGTAATCATGAAATTCCGATGCTTTATGTGCGTTTCTCTTCTTTGGCTTTACAACATGTAAAATTATGTTATTAAATCTTCTTGACAGGTTACCAGTTTAGAGCTATCAACCGGAGTTCCTTTGCTTTACATATTCAAAAAGGGGAAATTCATGAGGAGGGGAAGTCCTGTGGCACCGACTGAGGCTGGGGTCTATGCATATACAAGGGTATGCCAGTTTTGTCATTCCTATTTATTCCTCTCAATTCTATGCATGCACGTTTAAATTGATCTGAAGTTTATATCTGCATACCTGTGCGCATGCATTGGATGGTACATTTCAAAAGTGTGGACATAATTCAAGAGTGTACTGAATTTACCATCTACAATCTAATGTATAATGAGCATAAAATTAGTTACCTTTCCCTCTAATCTTGAGCTTATTTTGATGTGTGGAATTGAATAACTTGCATTCTTTTATTCTTCTCCACACTCGTTGTGTCAATTAAATACCTATGTGCAGAAGAAAGAGATTCTAGATGTGCAATGACCATACAGATTTTGCAAATTGAAGACCTTTAAGCTTTTTTGGCCAAAAATTTGCCGATGAATTAAACTTTATCAGATATTCAAGACCATTACCTACGATTTTTCAGTTTAATTCTTGGCACGAGCACTATGAATCTAGTAATTAAGATGTCAACTAAATATGCAAAAAATGATGAAAGAACTAGATTTTCTTTTCATGTTGTAAAAGAGCCTCGAAAGTAGCTCCGTGATCAATGACATGCAAAATTCACTTTCCTTAAAAAAACATTCAAATAAAGCTTTGAGTTGATGATTAATCTTGGGAGCAAAACTCAAGACTTATTTTTACTTTGATCAAATTACTCAACAGGAATGGAAGTTTTCTTCCTCATACTTCAAATATGCTTCTTTTTTTTTCATATTATGAATTAACTTTTGTGGGAGAGGTTGAGATTACACATTTTGAGGGCTTGAGTTTTGTTTCTGGAAGATAGAGCAAAGATATATATTCATTTGGAGTAACAAATATGTATCTGCAGTTTCTTTTTCCTCTATACAACCCTGTCACTTTCTGACATTCAAATTTCGCAATAGACTTTAGCTCTCTACAGGCAGAAGTTGGATGACATGCTAATTTAGTTCCATCGACGTTGGTAAGCACAATTGCTATAATCTTGTACTGCATCAATCTCAACTACTGCTGTTCTTCAATCCTTTCAACTCCTTGTATAAGTCGACTATTTTTGTCTTTCCAGGAAGTTGTATTCTCTTTGCATCACAGATATTATAGCTGTTCTTCTCAGGAATCCAAGGCAGGCAAGTGGACAAGTTACATGCAACATGTATGAGCTACATGGCAACCTCCTCAACCACTAAAATATATAGAGCTTCCCTAGTATTTTTTGTAATTTTGTGGGGACAATCTTGTTTACTTATTTTGAGTTCTTAAAGTTGTTATAAAGTAGACGAATGTTTCTGATAGAGAATTTGAACGGCGTGATAAATGGACTAAAATAATAGTATCTTTGGTTCAATATTAGATGGATAGGTTAAGTCTATTGTAATGTAGATACGATATTATTTTGGCTTCAACCGTGCACTTGCTCCTTTCTTAAATTTTCACTAGCATATTATTGTCATACATTCTCGAGAATCGTTCTTGATTGGAATTTTGGTGATCATCCAATTTTATACGATTAGCTATATTAGTTCAACGGGAGCAGAGGCAGCTAAATTGTAGTGTTCGTGACAACCAAGTGAGTGAGTTATTCCTACAGGATACATGGAAGAAAAAACTTTTCAATTAAACAGTCCTAAAAATTCATTAAGGAGTTTGAGCACAGTTCATCTTCAAATCAACAAATCCTTGTGAATAATTCGTCCGGTACATGCGCCATTTCAATAGGATACCTGAAGGGTACAGCATTACATGAATTTTCAATATATTCTCGACATAAATTCAAGGGATTGAAGTGTCTCAGTACGATAAGTCAGCATCCAGAACCAAAGTAGTAACAGGTTATCCTTAAACAAAGTCAGGCGGCTGCTTTTTGTTCAGGGGAAACAACCCGAATAATCCCTTCAGGTTCTTTAGCTCCAAGATGATCTCCTGCGGAGAGAGTTGCAGAATCCCGACGATCAAGCTGGGAGCTTTCTGTTCTATCGTGATCTGAGGTATCAGAATCTGAAAATAAGTTAAGCGAGTCCAAAGAAGCAGCAGATGTCAGGTCCTGTTGTGGCACTACTGCTGAAGGAGTACTTCCTCTTGTCCAAAAAGAAGGCATCCTCTTGTCATCATCTCTCATCCTCTCTGCATATTTGCTAATATCGAAACCTGAATTGTTTCTTCCTCCAAATGCACAATCGAGTTCATCGATGTCAAATAGGTCCTCCATTATCTTCATGGTGTTTGCTTCACCAGAATACACAAACTTGACCTTGTTGTAAGTCTTAGGATCTAGAAGAGCTTTCGCTGCCTGCAAGAAAGGATCTCCTGACATTAGAAACAAATACAGCGTGTTATACCAGAAACCGCAGTCATACCAACTTCTAGCTAAACCCAGAGAGACCAGACACTGAACTCTTTCATTTGCCCCGAATTGTTGGAATTTCACGCCTTGTCTTATTTATATGCAACTCTAAGAAGGTTACTTGGCCCATTGCCATGTGAGCATTGAATCATTTAAAAGAGAAACAAAATAAAACCCTTTCCTTCATCAAAGTAACTGATTTAGTTGAGCTCCTGCTGCTGAGAATGGAGATAAATATTCGCAATACTGGTCCTACCCAACAAATAATGTACAGGGGAGGATGCATCCCTTCCATTTTCTAACATAACATAGAACCAGTCCAAGTGAAAAGAAGAATGTTAAACCAATATGAAGTTTTCATCTAATCACTATGTGCTTTCTTATCAAAGTTTGAAGGAAACAGGATAGCTTTCAGTACAATAGTCTGCATTGAAATTTGATAAGGAGAGGAGATCTTTTAACTTTCTTGCTAGTAATAAAATCTCTACAATTTTCCCAGGAATAGAACTTTAAAGTATGATGGGATGCAAGCTTAATAATAGGTAGTGCCTTTTTCTATTTTGGTTCAATTTTCTGAAAAATAGGGGAGTACTAATTACCTCATGTACTCTCAATCAAGATACATGGAACCTGGAAAATGCAACGTGAATGTTTTTCCAGGATGTACAGAGATGATTTCATGCATATGATGACATTGGAAAACTTGTAGTATGAAAATGGTTAATGTAAGGAAGTTTACTATGATCTTACCAGCCAGAATGGTTCAAAAAATTTGGGTGCATTGTACAATATCGCCACACCTAGACGTTCTGGGTAGTGATTTTGTAAAACATGGGCCGTTTCCCGTGTCACTTTCAGTGATATATTCGACAAATTGAAACCATGAAAATCAATCAACCAAACCATCTGCTCCTGGTCTGGTGGTAGGTTTAAAACAGCATTCTCCATGCAATATACCAGATACCTTATCTGTCCCTTTGTTGACTTGGTATTCTGCAGTCATTTATCAGAGCAAGCAACATAAACTTCAACTAGATTCTTTGACATTAAACTAACAGCAGAGTCTATGTTACAATGAAACCCACACCATCCCAGCCCCATAAACAAATTAAAGACTTTACCAATGAATATAAAGAAAGATTAATAAAGAGCAGATATATTAAAATCTCAGTGGACAAAACAGAACTTCCTCTCTTACAGGAAGTTATTTTTCTCCCCAACTCTCATCCATGAGTTCATCTGAGCTGTCCCTTAAATGAAGATCATCTAATGATTTAAAGTTTTTAGGGCACAAATAAATAACCCTCTCAGCCTAAACGCATCTTCTCCAATTAGTACACATAAGCAACAAAAGTTTCTCCGATATTTGAGAGATTTAGCTGAACGAGGCACAAATACAGAGAACGATAGAGTGTGTGTGTGTCTGTGACTTTTACCTGGCAACTAGGTCTCATGACAAGCACCGATCTCCCATGCTTGTCAAAGTAATTTGATCTGTAGATCTTCCCAGTCTCTGCTTCATGAGCAATCTCTTCCTACATCCAATATGAACACAGTGAGAACAAATAACCGTTGTTATCTAATTAAATGCTCAACGAATACAATTTACCAGTACTCTCAACCTACACACCTTAAAACTAGTGGAATTTCTCATTGATTGGATTGGAACCAGTTAAATTATTTCAGACTGCACCTTCTCTATTTTCAATCATGATGGTAATGGTAGTTCTTTAAGGTTGTACCTAATTAGTAAACTTATGTAAGAGTGATCATGTTCATATGAGCTGTACTTTTATGTTTTTAGATAAACTTCTCCGATCTTATGCTTGTACGTGGATATGTATAATTGTTATGCACAGACAAGATGAATGTAAATAGTTGCGTAAGTTGCATGTAAAGTATGACCCCATCCAAGGAGACAATGGGAACAAATCCCACCTACATCCTATTTAAGGATGATCTAAAAGCTAGAATAATAACTGATGTAAAGCATGATTTACCCAACGGATCTCTTCTGGTTTGTATTCTGCCCTCCATTTCAAGGTATCTTTCAGCATTTTAGTTGCCTTCTTAACTTTCCAGTTTCTTGCCCTTAAGTATCTGGAGATTGATGCATCCGAACAATAAATGGCCAACTTCTCTGGCAATTGTCCAAGCAATTTTTTCACCTCATTAATCTGCGGATACCAAGCATAAAATGCTTAAAATATTCTCTTTGCATCAAACGCCTCAATTTCATATTCTAAACAAACTAGATGAGCATATTTGTTAGTTTTACCTTGGCCTGTTGCTCTTCAGCTGTTGAAGTCTTCTGTAAACCATTCGAAGAAGATTTCTTTGGACTCTCACTCATTGTAAGCTTCTGGACAACTCTGGAACTCTAGTTCGGGTTTCTATTTCAGTACATTCTCACTTCTAACAAATGTTTGAAACTATATACATAAGCAAATTGTGTAGCGACCAAAATCATTCTTTACATTAAAAAAACATTCCAAAGGATGGTCACAACAAAAGTATGCAAAATAAAAATCGAAACCATCCTTCTTATCTAAGATAGAAAAATGGTCTGTCTTCGCCCTTTTGGACAAACTTAACAGGAACGTTCATATCAAAGCACTAAACTGATTTACAGTAATGAATTGCTTGTTGATCAAAGCTTACTAAGAGGGGAGACTATTATTTCACTCTGCAAAGATAGATCTACATAATGAGGCACGTTTAACAGCTTTATAACTACCTCTGGAGAAAGAATGTATAACATCAATACAGCCAGCAAAGAAAGAGAAAGCAATTTGCTTAGACGGTAAACAATCCTCAAAAATTATTCTGACAAAAGCTGGAAGCAATCAAATTTGTGATAGACTGAAAGGAATGTTCCAAGTTTGTAAATTTAAATTTTCGTGGAAGAAAAGATCATTTTGACAGAGCATCTGAATAAAGTCAGGGCATCGAGAAGCTCAATGACTCCAACTGGATTCCTCCCTAGCATTGAATAAAACCAGAATAAAAATTATAGCTTGACAATGAGGATTTGCACCACGATATACAAATGCATTCTAGGTAGATTAGGACTACTAAGTGAGTTGTCCTTCAGAAATAATAT
>JANIIA010000002.1:8647971-8658983 GCA_027478495.1 Erythroxylum alaternifolium
GTGTGGTAATTTACCACACCTGGACCCGTTCTCTGGTCCGACCCGTTCTCTGGAAACGTGATGTTACAGTGGTTCCATGTCTTGACCAAGCTACTTATCTTCTGGGGAGTGATTGGATAGAAGCATCCAGAACTGACACGACTCTTGTAGGATGAATTTGTATTATGAAAGTTGTCACAAATGTCAATTTTGGTTTCGCGAAAACAACTTCCAAAACTTTCATTCGACATTTTGGGTGTCAGAATGCCTGTTAAGGAAATATATAGCATATGCTTATTACCTGTGCAGACATAAAATGATTAAACTGGCGAAGTAGAATTTAGAGACAGTTGAAGATGAACAATTGGATATGACGATAGTGGAAGCTGGGTCAGGTACGGATAGGGTTGGGAGGGTCAGATCAAGTCTGTTAAAACCAGATCAAGTTATGTTGGGCCAAATCAAGTCGGGGTAGACCGATTCAAATAAGGTTAATATGGGTTTTATTAGATTGCATAGTTTGGCCTAACTTATGAAAAGATTGATGGTAAGATAAAATGCCAGTTGCACTGTTTATTGCCATCAGTAGAAAAGAGTGGGTTGTGGGTCGGGCTAGAAGGAGTCAAATCAGGTCAAGTCGGGACAAATCGGATCAAATCAGTTCAAGTTTATTTGGATCGGGTCATATCTCAGGTTGTGTCTCCGATGGACCCAAAAGAAGGTGAGTTTACTACTGTTTTGGATTAAGGCTAGAGGAAAGGAACGAAAAGGGAATTTATATGACACAGAGACAGTAAGAGATACTACTTGGAACTAATATGTAACCCTAGATTGTAAAATTTGTTTCTCTTGAAATTCTTTCTTCTCTTTCTTATTTATTGTTCTCTTTCAGACAACCTCAAATTCTGAAGAATTTTTCGCTGATCTGGGACAACTTCTGAGATTTTGAGATTTAATATGAAGTTAGAGGTTTAATAACGAGAAGATAGAATTTGAATATGGAATATGTATAGTTAATAGAATTGGTCGTAAGCTTTTAATAGTAGCTATGATTTTTATAAGTTGCATCTTTATGTTGCCATTAGTAGTCTATCAATTTTCTAGTTTAACGACAACTGTCTCTTTGGAGTTAGATGTTGCATCACAGGATCTTTCGCAATCTTTTATGTATATTCCTCAGAGGTAAATAAGGAGGATGAACTCTAAGAATGCTTATTTTCTCAAAGGAAAATATTTAGCCTTTTACTCAAAATTTTTAAAAATGGCATAAGCTAGTGAGAATGCACGTTCCAAAGGAATGCTGAATGATGAATGATGAAGACTTACTCCACTACCTCACTCGAGTCGCTATCCACGAGTCTACATAATTAGCCCGATGCAATTAGCATCTGTCGTGGTATGCACAAAGTTGATGAGTTCGATTCCATTCTTTTATATTACATGCCTATGAGTCAGTTAGTGCATTGATGTCATTTTCAATTCGCAAGGGAGCCTTTCTTATCGGACAATGCATAATTAAATGATTTGGTCTATTAACTTCCGTGTATGATTGATTTAGCAAACTAAACATATGGTGTTGAAGGCATTGTAGACTTCCAAAGTTATTAATCTTTGTATGAGCAGATTTGAAATCATCAGATTGACCTTCATCCTCTGTCGAGAATTCTTCCTCCTCAAAAATCAACTTGACATTCTCACAACCTTTTAGCTCTTCAAAATTCTCGATGATCTTCTTTTTTTGAAATTTAACTTTTGCAACTACCACAACTTTTCTCTATGAAAGTCTATTCATCAGGTTCCTTTTAACATTTAGAAGAAGTCGAAAATCAACTCATCAACAATAAAAGTTGCAACATGTGGAAATGTATCTTCATATATCATCATGAATCGATCAACTTCAACAAACTATATGATTCCTTTTTTGATTTGATCTTAAATAACATACTTGAATCCCTAACATGAATTCGTTGGGCGACTCCATGTATTATGGGACTTGCAATAGTCCATCCTTTTAATTTTTGTCTTTGTGGGAATTATGGGCTCTAATAGTAAAGTAACAAATTTTTCTTACAACAAAATTCAAAGATCTCTTTTGTTTTAGAGGTGTCAAAGTGTACTATATTTGAGTAGTTTTCTTTTGACTTAAAAATTTTTACGTTCTAAAGAGGAACACAAATTCTAAGGATGTTGACTTTAACTATTGTCAAATCTTATTAATTTGTTTCCAAAACATAATTAACCACCAAATTCCTTTTATGATGTCATTCTTCTCTGAGAATTTTTTCCTATTCAGATACCTTTGCTGTCATTTCATAAAAATCACAAAAAGTCTATATCTTGATTTTTTTTGTAATTCAATATCGAGACTCCTTAAGCTAACTTCACAAATTCTATACATTTGCACATTTTGCAATTTAAACTTATAAGTCTAACAAACCATCTTCATTAAAAGAACTCGATGTTCTCATTGAAATAATCCTTAAGAACTCCTCTAGATGTGGTTCCCTAGAAGACTCCTTAGTCATTGACATATTTCTAACATACCATTTACCCTCTTCGTAGAGTTTGTTTTTGCTTTTATTTGAATGCTTCTTCCGTATGTCCATTATGCCAATATAGCATAATTGTTTAGGTAAACTTCTTCTGTCGATTCATACTTTCCTTCTCCTTGATCCTTCGCAACCATATAATTCATTTGCTCCTTACCCATATTCCATTTTGGGCATTCACGAGCAAAATGTGCCCCTTCATAAATGGAACAGGTAATATCTCATTTTTTTATTTCTTGTGCTTGTATGGAGAAGATTCACATACCTTTTCCTTGCCTTTCTCCGAGCCATTCTGTGTATTACCATTCTTCTTGTTCTTATTGTTAGTTCAAATTGGTGGTTACATTTGGAGATCCATCAAGGCATCCACAACCATTATCGAGCTTAGGAGGTCTTTCACGTTCTACCTCCCTATCTCCATTTGTGCCTAACCTTACAAGTCATTTATGAAATTGAGTAACTTGTCTTCCTCATATATGTTTTGCACGTCTAACATTAAAGATGTGAATTTCCTCACATACTCCCGCACCGAATTGTCTTGCTTTAACTTCTTCAAAGCTTCCCTCATGGTTATGCATTTTTGTTGGGTACGAACTAGTTCATTAGCTTTTTCTTCATTTTCTCTCAATTGTTAATTGGAGGTCTACCGACATTAATGTCATTGGGGGTTCCCGTTTTCCATCATAACTTTGCATCCTCTATCATATACATAATCATGATTGAAACCTTCTCTGAATCAGATACATTTGTCACTATAAAGTATGGCTCTGTTTTAAAAAATTTTTTCAAGCTCCTTGGTACTCCGTTTGCTATCAAAAACTTGGGCCTCTCGTACCTTCACTAAAATGCTTTTAGCACGTCCATCATCCAATGTTGCAATGACATACCTTAGGATCGTGATCTCCAATTTAGAATCCTCTTATGCTTTCATCACTTCAGCTATTTGATAAATTATCAGATCTTCGCCTCTAAAATATCAAACCGAGATGAGTAAGAAGTGACCTCTTCCTTCTTTTCAGGAATTGGCCCTATGAGTGCCTCCATTTTATTGACATGTTCTGTCAAATTGCTGCCTTCTGCCATATCAATATTTTTGGCTCTGATACTAATTGCTACAAAGGTTTTCCTAGATTCCAAACTTATACCAAAGTCACACCTACTCCTTTGCGTGACACTTTCATTTAGTTCCACTTAAGCAATACTCAATCTTCCCACATGATCATTAACTAACAAAACCTTATTCTTGAATGCGTCACAACCTTCGCAATGTTTAACTCTCACACTTGAGTAAGAATACTACATATACAATGAATAATCAAAGACAACAATAAACACACAAAAGATACGGTAAAAATAAACTTTTATTACTTCCTAAAAGTATACAAAGGAATGCTTTGTCAATGTGTTTAACTCTCTCAATATGTTCCTTTGCCCTCTATCTCTATTCTAGGATAAGACTCAAATAAGCTATTTATTGACACCTCTAACTTTACAATGCAGAATCTTAATTGAATTGAAATAACTAAATCACCTTTATCCTTATAAAATTACCTTATACTAACTAATTGGATGACACCCTCTTCTAAATAGGACTCTATTTGATAGAATTTAGTGACATCACAACTAATAAAATAAGATATTACGTTTAATTAAGAAAGATACATCCATATCTATGAAGAACTTCACTATCTTCAGAAGATCTTTATTTTTTAGAGCTGATGTATACTATTGTGATCTTATCCGCTACATCATCCAAAATCTCCCCTTAATCTCTATATATTAATGATGAGTTTTTGAAGTTCAAAGTCTTTCATAGCACATTAGTCTAATCCAATGCTAATTCATGTCAAGTTTATTAGTTATGGTCTATCTATTTGAACATAAATTAAGTCCTTAGAACTCTCACATGTCTCCCTTATGCATGTGATTCGTCTAACCTTCAATCCAAGGTGCATCTCAAGTTATCTTTTGGTCTCTTATCTGAAACTTGCGTGTCATCAAAGATTTCCATCCTTAAGCACTAATGCATTGCTAATTCATCAACAATGCCCATTTTCTTTACCTATTTGCAAGTCTTTGTCTTGTTCTGTTGTCCTGAGTGTCGAACATTAGTTAAGACTCACCAATACTTGTACTATTTTGCAATTTAGATTTAAGGGTCTAACACTAAGCCGATCTCAACCCAGATATATCTTCCCTCTTCGCAGATGCCCATTATTAGTTATTCTCAAGTCTATTTCATGCTTTGACTATCCGAAAAAGAACATTTAACTTCATGAACATAAATCTACCAATTCTCAATTGAAATGGGTGTAAATTGTAATGGACAAGATTTCTGTTGTCAGACCTGAGTTTTTTGTGGGCTAATGTTCTTCTTTATGATTTATAGGGGAATGGAGGACTGAGTGGCAATTTTTAGGTGCAAAAAAGAGCTTTAATAGAGCTATCATGTTTTTCCTAGGCATGGTTTAACTGGTGGTGGAAGGTTTATCAACTATCAATTGCTTCCCACTTCTAACACCTCAAAGATTTAAGTTGCACAAATTGACATCACTAAGCAAAAAGTACTACATCTCTTAATATTAATTGCCTCGAAATTGTTTGCTTAACTTTAAATTATTATTTTATTACATTATTAATTTAAGATTACGTATATTCAATTATTTATGCAACATGTATTTGAATAATGGCGATATTATGATAATTTACTCAATATAAACTCAAATAGGAACTACAATTTACTTGATATTGCATTCAAATAATAGCAATTTGTGAATTATATTAATATAAAATAGAGTGATAATGTAGAAAAATAGTTATATACTCTTCAATCATATGATTATAAAAAATAGAGCTACAGTGTAGAAAAAATAATTACCGTTCACATAATAACAACATATATTCTTTGCAAAAGGGCCTAAGCTGGTGAGAATGCACGTTCCAAAGGTATGCTGAATGATGAATGATGAAGACCTACTCCACTACCTCACTCGAGTCGCGGTCCACGAGTCTACTTCTACTTAATTCGACCGATGCAATTAGCTTCTTCCACGATATAGCAAAGTTGAGGGGCTCAATTCCATTACTGCGCGCCTATGACTCTGTTAGTGCATCATTTTCATTTTCAACTTGCAGGAGAGCCTTTCTTACTGGACACTACATAAGTTACTGACATGTTCCTGATGGCCAAATGGTCGAAGTCAATATCTTATTATTACCAATTCTTTATGCGCATGGAAAGGTGGTTCCAGGAACAGAAGTAGGTTAATGAGTAGGTTTTATACAAGGTCTGGCAAGGAGTTACTTCAACTTGATATAAGAAACCTTGTGAAAAGAACGCACTTCTTGTTTGACGTCTCTTCAAATACAATTTTCGCTTGCCTTTTGAACAACAAACATAATTAACTCACAGAAAAAAGAAAGTCGATTTCAATCATAACACCTTAATGTTGCAACTGACCGACAAATTAGCATCGGTTTCCTTTACCAGCTGTTAAACATACCGGCTTAGAAATGAGCGTCCCTTTTCCCTTCATTACAATTGGAGTTTTCACACTTCGCTTCTTGATGGTGGCAAAATTGAGTGGCTTTTATGATCAACAACGGCTGAGAAACCAACATCTCCACTCATTCATGTGAATCCTGCCCTTAACAAGGACTTTACGAGACTTTACGAGGCTTCCAAACTAACTGGAGATTGACTTAGTTGACTTTCTAAATTACTTCTGTTTGTGGGAAAATGAAAACAATGACTTGCAATCCTAATTTCCTTCCTTAATTTGAAGTGACTTATTAGAATTAAAGTCCCTAACCAGTAACCACTGGAACTTATTAGAATTAAAGTCCCTAACCAGTAACCACTGGAATTAACGGATGGAAGCTGTAATAAACTTTCCTTAATGCTCCAAGGGATTTTAAAAACCATTCGATAGGTAAAGGACTTGAAGTCTCTTGACCAGAACTTCATCTAACTTAATTCATTTTCAGAGACATAAGATGTTAGACCCTAGCTCTCAACAACCCACCCAACGAATAGAACACAACAATAAAGTAGTAACAGAGCACACCAACAGTCGTAGGAAAAGAGAACAACAATATATTGAATGGTAGTAATAAAAGAGACAAATGACAATGGAGCCTCTAAGAGCTCTCCACCCACTTACGGTTGCAAGCCTCAATCCTAGCTAATGGCTTTCAAAAGGAAAAATACACGACAAAATTCCTCTTCTCCCACCCTCATTGACCTAATAGTTTTTGTTATCTTTATTTGCTAATTAGTTATTCATTGCTATTTGGTTCCTCTTCTCTCATTAACCCCTTTTTAGCCTTCCTAGCGTATACTAATAGAGGCTTAGTTATAAGTCCCTAACACCCCCTATCTCAGACACTGCCTTGTCCTCAAGGCAGCAGTGTGGAAATTATGACTGGATGTACTCAACATCTTCCCAAGTAGATTCCTCTATTAGGGAACTCTTCCATTTAATAAGCCATTATGTTTTTGCCACATTGTCCTCTACAGTATTCCAAGTTTGTAGGATTCATTCAGGCTTATAAGGGAAGTCATTAGCTTCATCTAACTTAGCTAGGAGAGTGGGTGGTGTAAGAGGGGCCCCAATGGCTGGCTTCAAGGAGGAGATATGAAAAATTGGGTCTACTCGGAAATTGGTTGGCAATTGGAGCTTATAAGCAACAACTTCTATGCCCTCTTACACTTGAAAAGGACCATATTATTGGGCTTCCAACTTAGGATTGATGCGGGTGGCCATTGTGGTTTGCCGATGAGGACACAACTTTAGATATACCCAATCACCCCCTTTAAACTCCCTATCACACCTATGTTTGTTAGCCTGATTTCTTATACAGTCTTGAGCACTCTTTAGGTTAAATTTGAGTCGTTTGAGGGCTTCATCTCTACTTTTCAATTCTTTTGCCATTACTTCTACCAAGATTTCCCCTGGAACATATTGGTGGAGGGAAGGAGGCTTCCTCTCATAAAATGTCTCAAAAGGAGAGCAACTCGTAGAAATTTTAAACGAGGTGGTATACCAATATTTAGCCCAATGCACACATGTTACCCATATTTTGGGCTGCTCAGAAGCAAAACAAAGTAGGTAAGTCTCAAGTATTCAGTTCACCACTTCAGTTTGTCCGTCTGTCTAGAGATGGTAGACTGAACTCATCTTAAAAATTGTGCTTTGAAACTTAAAAAGTTCCCACCAAAACTACTTATGAAACCAGAATCTCAGTCACTAACGATAGACTTAGGAACACCATGAAGCCTAATAATTTCCTTAGTGAACATCTCAACTACTCTCTTTGTAGATGCTAGCTGCCTTAAGGGAACAAAGTGACCATACTTAGACAATCAGTCCACTATCACCAAAACTAGTTCTTAACCTTGTGATTTGGGTAGGCCCCCTATAAATTCTATAGAGATATCCTCCCACACTTGTTGAGGTACTCCAGGTGGCTACAACAATCCCATAAGAGAAATTTCCATATATTTCTTCTTTCGAAAAACCGCATAAGCCTTCACAAATTCTTGAGCTGATCTCATCCCCTTCCAATACACATTGGCTGCTAGTGGTTTGTATATCCGTAAGAAACCCGAGTGTCCACCCACAGGAGTAGTATGAAACTCATGCAGCAAAATAGGAACCCATGTGGAAGTAGACGATAGAACCAACCATTGCTTATATAACAAAATATCTTGTTTCAAAGAGAAGCCTAGGCAAGATAAGGGATCTTCTTGTAATTGCTGCACAATGAGTTGCAACAAGAGGCCTTGTTGGGCCTGTTCCACTAATTTCTTACTATCCACCCATAAAGGAGAAAAAAACTGTCATCTTCAACTTTGCCTCTTCTTCCATCTTGGACAAAGTATCAACTACTCTATTATTATTCCCAAGTTTATATATCACCTCAAAATTATACCCGAGAAGTTTGGCCATCTAACTCCAACTCTGTTGGGTTGGAGTAGTTATCCTCTGTTGTAGTAAATGCTGTAAAGGTTAATGATCGATATGAATTGTGAAATGACGGGCCTGTAAACAAGCCCTCCAATGCTGAACTGTTGATACTAATGCCATTAATTCTCTCTCATAAGCTGATTTAGATGATCCCCTTTTTGAGAAAGCTCTACTGTAAAAAGCAATAGGTCTCTTGCCTTACATCAACACTACCCCTATATCTTTTTCCTGAGGCATCACACTCTATTTCAAACTCTTTAGAAAAATCAGGTAGCATTAAGAGTAGGGTAGTAGTCATTATCAACTTCATCTTGTCAAAAGTAGCCTATGTGTTCTCATTCCAATAAAACCCATACTTCTTAGTCAACTCTATTCAAGGCTTTGCTAATTGTCCATAATTATGAATGTACTTATGGTAGTACCCTGTGAGGCCCAAAAATTCACAAACCCCTTTTACTGATTTGGGTGTTAGGCCATTCCATAGTATCCTTAATTTTCTTAAGATCCACTTTAACTCCTTGGGGTGTAATAATGTGCCCTAAATATGCGACTTGTTGTACCCCAAATGAAAACTTCTTTTGATTATCCACCAAGTGATTAGAAAGTAAGGCATTCAAGATTCTGATCACCAAACATAAATGACCTTGCCAATTTGAACTATATATTAGAATGTTATAAAAAAAACTAACACCCCTTTATGAAACAATGGCTTAAAAATATTGTTCCTGGTACTTTGAAAAGTAGCTGGAGCATTTATGAGACCAAACCACATTACCAGAAATTCATAATAACCTTAATAAGTCTTAAAAGTTATCTTTGGCACGTCACTCTCTTTCACCCTAATTCTAATAGTACCCGGACTTGAGGTTTATCTTGGAAAAGTAACATGTCCCAAAAATTTCATCATGCAACTCATCAATGACTAGGATAGGATACTTATTTAGGATTGTTACCATGTCGAGTGCCTTATTGTCAATACAAAATCTTCTACTCTGATCCTTCTTTTTCACCAATATTCCAGGGCATGAGTAAGGACTAGAGCTGGGTCTGATTATTCCCTAGGTCAGCATCTCTTGCACTTGCCGCTCAATTTCCTCCTTCTATATATGATCATATCTGTAGGGGCACACCCTAATTAGGGATACACGCTCTCATAGGACAATAGCATGATCTGTTGGTCTAGCTAGTGGCAACCCCTTTTGTTCAGCAAAAACCATATGGCGTTGTTCTAATAATTCCTCTAACTTCTCTTTTCGGATCGAAGTGAGCTCACTATCTCCCAATACTAGTGCCAGACCCTTATTGATCATAATTAGGGATGGCGGTGGGTTTTCAACCCAAATAATATCTGCACCACCCAACCCGAAAAAATAGATATGGAGGCTAAAAATGGATTTTAAATGGATGCTTAAAAATAGATGTGGATATGGATTTACATATGGGTCTAGTGATAACCCGAACTGATGGATACCCTTACCCTACCCGTTTTTTATTAACTATATTTTTTCTATTTTTTCTTGAATATTTGTAGTTAAATATAATAAAATATTAATATTTTATAAGAAGAAACCAAATGGCTTTAAAATCAAAGCATTATTTTAATTAATTCCTTCACATTTTCAAACAAATCATTTGGTGTGCCCTATGCTATCATCGACATACTCTTAAAAGCTAAGTTGATTAGTTTATTACTCTTTATCTTGCAACTCTGCCCTATGCTATTAAATCAATTATCTCTGCTACTGACAGAACAAGTTGTTATCTCTACAACTCTGTTGTTTTCTCTACAACATAGCATGGACATATCTCCGGTAATAGCCAAAACCCACATATCTTACCAATCACCATATATCCAAGTTCAAGTTCAGTGTGTGTAATAGCCAAAAACCCACGTTACTGTGTGGGCACATCTGTGGAAAATCAAAGTTCATGTGTAATAACCAAAAACCTTGTCGAGTTCCAAAGTGCTAGATATACACATCACCGCTCCTTTCATTTTTTGCTTCTATCTTCTACTTATCTCATTATTAGGAAAATAATTCTAAAATGTCCACTTACTATTGCGTGATGATTTTTAGTGACTTTGAATTTATAATGCAGTCATATAAATAAATATCAATTTTCTGCATGCTTTCCCCTAGAATCTTTGTTGTACACATTTTGTGGTATTGGGAACATCATGTAATGTGATTAATTTTCAATGCTACTTTACTATTTTATTCCTAACTGAAAAATTAAAATTGTTTATTAGAGAATAATAGCAATTAGTCAAAAATATATTAATCTTATAAAATGTAAGAGATGAGGTGAAATTGAAATAAAGGCTTTCTTTTATTTGACGTTTATTTGTCAAAGTTAGCCCTGAACAACTAATCATTTACTAAGTTAATTTTTTAAAGTTGTTTTCTTTGCAACTTATAAGTTAAAAGAGATAATGTCTGAGAATCATCAAAAGATCATTAATAAAGGAGTTGAGAATCATACAGCAAAGAAATTTTCTAGTCCACCTCATGAC
>JANIIA010000002.1:8666838-8676884 GCA_027478495.1 Erythroxylum alaternifolium
AGAATGTGAATCACCACTGGAGCCTGGAGTGGATGATAAAGAATGGCTACTTCAAGCTTTAGAATTATCATTTATGTCGCTTGAATAATTAAGCCCCTCACTTAACGAATAATTTGGGTTGTTGTATGTCTGCCTATGAATTAATGCATAACCTGGCTTTGCGTTAAAGAAGCCTCAAAACATTCCAAACATCTAAAGTTATATTAGCATCCTAATATAGCACATTAGCTCTGTAGCATATAATATTATATACCCTTATATTTTTCTCATTAGGATTATTAAGACTCGGACATATGCAATGGACCTAGTCTTCAAATTAAATAATAAGTTTCCCTAGCTGAGTTTTTGAAACACCTGAAAATCTGAGCCCAAACTACACCTGCCCCATTACTTACCAATAAATTAACTAACTAATCAATAGCGAAGAAGAAAGAGACAAATGCGAAAGGGTAGATAAATTTAAAAGATTATTAGTCTTGCAAATTAGGGATGCCAAAAGTGTTTGAGTTCGACTGATAAAAAATTAATAAATTATATTTAATTTAATCAAATATCGAACGAAATTTTAAAACTTCAAAATTTAGTATCATTCAATCTAAAAAGTTCAGATTAAAAATCCCTCACTCGTCCTCACCACCAAATACGCCGGTTTTAAGCATGGGAGAATTACAAAAGAGAACAACAAATGGTGACAATCTCGACATCTCAGCTTCATGTGAGCTGTTCACATGTGTGGATACCCAATCTTACGACACTTTGCTCATTTTGAAATGGTCCAACGCATCATAAAGTACTATTCTGGCAATCATTCTTTATTTTGTCGTATTAGTGAATTACGCGTTTCTAGTCAGCCATTGATGAGAGACTAGCCATTGATGCCGTCTCTCATACGGTAAATATTTTCAATTCATGCCTTCTCAGCTCATAAGATGATCAATCTTAAATCTGGGAAATTTATTACAACTTTTCTTAATTTTTTGTTATATATATATATGGTGCTGTCCGTCCTAACAAACAAAACCTGTGGACTCTTCACTCTCGACGAGTTTTCACAAAAACTTCATCTCATAACTTATTCAGAAATGCATCAGCCTTATTACAGTAGTTCAACCTCTTATGGAAACGGTTCCTTAATTCCAAAAGATTCGTTATTTCGCGGTTAGTGATAAAGAATCGACTTGGTACTAAATGCCGCTTGTTCTCACCCACGAATAAAACTTGTCTACTTTGTCATTCAGAAGGGAAAGACAAGAATTACTTGTTTTTTGTCTACGAATACTCCAAAGTTAGTGCGGAATACAATCTTATACATACTAGAAGCGGCAAATTTTAACTATGAACGGGAGGACACGCTGAATTAGGTGATCTGTAAGCATATTCTAACATATATTCAACAATAATATATATTATAATAAGCAAAAAAATAAATGTGGAAGAAAGCAAAATTACATCTGCCATTGTTGTTTGTTCACGAAGAGTTGCGTATTTTTGGAATTCTTCTTAGCTCTCAATTCTCAAATACAATGGTGTATGTTAATCAATAAAAAAAAGAAGCTTAGGGACCCAAAATCTAAGAAATCAACCTATACAAATGTGCTTCCATCAAGCACAATATCAATTATCATAAAATCAGGAATTCATACCCATTAACTTACGTAACATTTGGACCATTTATGACACAAGAAGAGGAAAAGTTCTCACATTCTCTCACTTGGTCCATACATTTAACTTAGTATCAAATTCTAATTTGATCCAAGTATATTATATGAATCATAGTAATAGGTCCTTTAGTAGTTGAGTATTATCTTCCATGTGTTATGGTATGTTTATTCCATGTCCAAAATAATCAATTTTCTCAAAATTCAATAATGTACAATATAATATGAGAAAATATTATAAGATTTTCATGAAAATAACATTGTCCATAAAGTGAAAACTATATAATGGAACTCAATCTTATCATAACAACATGATCCTTTGAACTTCACTGGTGGCATGTCTTTTGTTAAAGAATCAGCTATCATCAATTCAGTACTAACGTGTTCAATGACCACTTTCTTGTCTTTAACACATTCCCTTATAGATAAAAACTTAATGTCGATGTGTTTACTTTGACTACTACTCTTATTGTTTTTAGCTAGAAAAACAGTAGCTAAATTGTCACAATATATTCTCAATGGCCTCGAAATGGAATCTATAAGTTTAAGCTTATATATAAAACTCTTTAGCGATACACCATGTGATGTAGCCTAAAAAAAACAAACAAACTCAGCCTCCATGATGAAGTAACAATCAAAGACTGCTTGGCATTCGTACAAGATATGACTCCATTGGCAAACATGAAGATATAACCTGATGTTGAATTCCGTGAATCAACATACCCCGTAAAAGTTGAATCTGAGGACCCTGTTACCTCTAGATTGTCAGTGCGTCTGTACGTAAGCATGTAATCTTTGGTCCTTTGAAGGTATGTAAATACTTTCTTTACAGCTCTCCAATGATCTAATCCTGAGTTACTCTGATATCTGCCTAACATTCCAACAATAAATGCAATATTAGGTCTTGTACAAACCTGAGCATACGTCAAGCTTCCGACTGTAGAAGCATATGAAATGTTTTTCATTTGTTCCCTTTCAAAATTATTTTTAGGTCATTGGTCCACATTGAACCTATGTCCTTTTACAATGGGTGCTACATTAGGTGAACAATCTTTCATCCTAAATCTCTCTAAAATTTTATTAATATAGTTTGCTTGAGACAAACCTAAAATACAATGGAATTTGTCTCGATGTATCTTAATGCCAATGACATAAGACACATCACCCATATCTTTCATTTCAAAATTTTTAAAAAGAAATTGTTTCACATCATGTAACAAACCCCTATTATTAGTTGCAAGTAATATGTCATCCACATATAATATAAGAAAACAAAATTTACTCCTACTAACCTTCTGGTATATACATTGATCTATGACGTTTTCCTCAAAACCAAATGATGAAATAATATCATGGAATTTCAAATACCACTAGTGGGATGCTTGTTTCAATCCATATATGGATCTTTTAAGCTTGCAAACCAAATGCTCACTATTAGTAGAGGAAAATCCTTCTGGTTGTTTTATGTAAACCTCTTCCTCTAGGTCACCATTTAAGAAAGCCGTTTTCTCATCCATTTGATACAATTCTAAATCAAAGTTAGCAACCGATGCTAAAATTATACGAATTGAATCCTTTTTAGACACAGGATAAAATGTATCTATGTAATCAATTCCTTCATTTTGAGTGAATCCTTTAACAACGAGTCTTGCCTTGTATCTCTCAATGTTACCTAATGAGTCTTTCTTTGTCTTAAATACCAATTTACAACCTATGGGGTTTTGCTCCTTTAGGCAACTCAACAAGATCTCAAACATCATTATTCTTTATAGAATTCATTTCTTCCTTCATAGCATAATCATTAGTAATAGCTGATTTTCTTATTCTAGTAGATCTCCTTAATGTTGCACCAACATTCTCCTCTAGAGTCTATTGTTCAACTAGTTGCTGAATGTTGTTAAGTAATTCCTGAATAACTGGATCTACTAGATTATCAATAACTTATGGAATTTCTTGATTGTCATTTATGTTTACAGTAAGTTGTTGAAATTCAACAAATAAGTATACAACGTCTATTTGAACTTGATGATCGTTATGAATGACAATCACAATACTATTTGAGATGGAAGGCTGAGTATCTATATGGTCATTATCAGAGACAGTATCTTGAAATTGATCCCTCCCACTAATCAAGTGATTCTCAAGAAATTTTGCATTTCTTGATTCCATAATTCTAGTATGATGTGATGGACAATAGAACCTATATCCTTTAGACCGTTCTATATATCCAATGAAATACCCACTTATGGTCCTCGGGTCCAATTTCTTCTCTTGTGGATTATAAATTCTTACTTTAGATGGACATCCCAAAATGTGTATATGTTGCAAACTCAGTTCCAACATTTAAATAACTCAAATGACGTCTTTGGACTAACCTTAGTTGGTACCCGATTTAATATATACACAGTCGTCTTAAGAGCTTCAGTCCATAAGGACTTGGGAAGTTTGGAACTACTTAACATGCTCCGTACCATATCCAATAATATTCAGTTTCTTTTTTCTGTCACACCATTCTGGTTCAGAGATCCAGGAATAGTGTATTGGGCTACTATCCCATTTTCTTGAAGATACCTTGCAAAAGGACCAGGTGCTTGTCCACCTTCAGTATTTCTACCATAATATTCCCTACCTTTATCAGATCTCACAATCTTAATTTGTTTACCGCATTATCTCTCTACTTCTACTTTGAACATTTTAAAATCATCTAGTGCTTCATTCTTGTTTTGAAGCAAGTAGAGATACATATATCGTGAACAATTATCTATAAATAAGATAAAGTATTTTTGACCATAGGAGTCCATATCTGGATTACAAATATCTATATGTATGATTTCTAATATGTCTGAACTTCTCTTGGCACCTTTCTTTGATTTGTTTGTTTGCTTTTCCTTTATGTAATCTACAAAAATATCAAAATTAGCAAAATCCAAAGTATTAAGTACTCCGTCAGTCACCAATCTTTTAATCCTTTCTATGGAGATATGTCCTAATCTCTGAAGCCACAATATTGAGGAATTTTCATTCATGACACAATGTTTTGTTCCAACATGAACATGTGTTGCATTGTAATAGGTATTATCTTATAAATTAAAAAGAAAAAGATCATCAAATAATGTACTATTCCCAACAAATTCAGATTTATAATGTAACTTTAAAGATTTGTCTAAAAAATGAAGGAACATCTAAACGGTAAAAGTCTTGAAACTAAAATCAATTTCCTAGAGAAATTAGGAATATAAAATTTCTTTTCTAGATTTAAAATAAAACCAGTACATAAAATTAAATTACAATCCCTAACAACCTCTACACGTGAACGTATCTTGTTTTCGGATAAGATATACTGCTCACTTCCCACTGGCTTCCTCAGGTTTTGCAAATCCTGCAACACATTTGTAATATGGATTGTATAACCAGAATTAATCCATTATGCGTCATGACGAACTTCAGCCATATTAGGTTCAAACAAACTAGTGAGATTAGATTACCTTTCTTTTCAAACCATTCCTTACGTTTGGCACAATCCTTCTTCATGCGTCCTTTCTACTTGCAAAAGAAGCACTTGGATTCCTTCTCAATGTCAACTTGGATAGGTATTTGACCTTTTTCCTTTGAGTTGGCTTGATTTTTCTTCTTGCCTTGAACAACCATATGTGCACTCTGCGAACTCTTTCGCTGTTCCATCGATAATCGCCCTTCCTCTTGGACACACATGGTCATTAATTTATTTATTGACCACTTATCCTTATGTGTATTATAAGAGATTTTAAAGGGTCCACATGATGGTGGAAGGGTGTTCAAAATGTAATGCAAGAGGAAAGAATCAGACATCTCAACCTTTAGTTTCTTTAACTGAGCTGCAATGTCCCTCATCTTCATGATATGCTCACACACACCTCGGACAACGGTGAGTCTTGTAGATGAAAACTTCATAATTAGGGTGCTTGCAATTTGAACCGCTCATCAACAGCCTTCAGTAAAGCACAAACATTGTCATGTTGTTTTACAGAACCACAAATGCTAGTAGAAATTTTTGTTTTAATGAACATCACACTTAGGCGATTAGATTGCTCCCAACATTTATAAAGCACAATTTCTATTGTAGTGCTGGCCTCCATTACCTTAGGTGGTTCCTCCTTTTGGATAGCATAATCAATATTCATCCACCCCAGATGAAGAAGAATTCTCTCCTTCCAAATCTTATAGATTTCACCCCTTAGTTCAGGAATTTCACAACTTGTATCAGAAAAACTAATAGATTGAATGGCTGCATAAATTAAACATACATGCTACTTATCAATAAATTGAGGCTAACAAACTATAGATATGTATTACCAATGTAAAATATATGTTAAAAGACATAAATCAAATGATATTAAAATTCCCTGTGGGCTAAATTTTTAATTCAAACAGATTTATGTTAAACTATATGATAAAACTATCAAATTATACACCAATTTCTAATACCTGTGGGTAAATTAGAAAAATAATTTGATATTTCATCCTAATTAATTATTCAAATATAATAAAAAATTTTGTGGGATAAAATTTATTATACTAAAATAATTAATTACAATTAAAAGTCTCTAAACTTTATGTGATTAATTACATAAATATATAATTAGGATTGCTGTGGCTAAGTCCTAATAATTAATGATTAAAAACTTTTTATCCATGATTTTATTCACAAGGCAAAAAAATAGGTATAATAGCCACGTAATAATCTGTTGCATGATTAAGAGTTATTCAAATATAATACAAACATATAATATATACAGATATAAGCCATCAGTTTAGATGGCTGAGGCCCACCATGCCCTCATTGTTATTTTTAATAAAACAGAACGCATAGCATAGCTACAATCAAATTAAAAGACGCAGTCAACACCAACAGATGAAACGTTGTAGTCCAACATCTGATTTTGATTTCAAAACACCCACAAAACGACGTAGTTTAATCCGTATGGTTCTTCTTCAACCTATAGTTGGGTCAAATCGACCCAAGTCACGACTCATCGGATGCTCCATAAAATCAGGCCAAAAAAACCACAAAAATGCATTGTTTAAATGTAGAAACGCTTCTAAAACACTTAATGGAAGATTTCTACCATTAATATAAAGAAAAACATCCAAAACAACTCTAAATCGAAAGTTTTTAAATATGAAAAATTTTCTAGAATTTTGAAATTCACCAAAAACTTCAACAAGACAGAGGCTAACCTTGCTCTGATACCAAATGTAAGCACATTCTAACATATATTCAACAATAATATACATTAGAATAAACAAATAAAATAAATACTGAAGGAAACAAAATTACTTCCTGTCATTGTTGTTTATTCTTGAAAAACTGCGTTTTTGGAATTCTTCTAAGCTCCTAATTCGCAAATACGATGGTGTATGTTAACATAAGAGAATAGAAGCTTAAAGACCCAAAATTTGAGAAAATAACCTATACGGATGTAATTCCATCAAGTACAATATCAATTACCATAAAACCAGAAATTCATACTCATCAACTTACATAATGTTTAAACTATAGGAAGAGTTCTCGCATGATCCACCAAAGCCATGGCAACGCTATCATTCCCAAAGTAACATTTATCACTACCATATATATGTTATGGAAGGAACGAAATAATAGACTGTATAAACTCATAGAAGAAGACAAGCATAAGTTGGCAGATAAAATTGTCAACTGGATTCGAGCTGTTATCATTGCAAAAAGAACTGATCTCCTGCTACCTCCCTGCATCAAAGTCACATGGCACTTATGATAAGATGTAGCGTCAACTGATGGGATCCAGCCCCATTCATGGTCGACAATAATCAATTTGAAGAAAATTTAGTCCAAAAGCAAATTTGGACGGAGCTGCAAACTTTAACGAAAAAATTGAAGGATTTGGAAGGGCAATGATTTCAGCAAAAACCCGTGAATTTAGTTCACATTTTTGGAGAATGTCTATAAATAGGCATCGTCTCCAACATTTGCAAAAAAAAACACATAAAGAGCATAGCAAACAAGCAACTCAATATATAATGAGTGAGTTTAGCTTTAGATTTCATCCACAGAAAGGTGTGAAGTAATAATAGAGTGGTAAAATTTGAGAGTTGCTAGAATTGTGATCATATTCTAACTTGTGGGAAATTTGAGTGATTGTAATAAATTTCTTCACATATATAGTAAAATTTTTACCAGCTGGGTCTCGTGGTTTTTCCCTCTAATTATTTAGGGGGTTTTTCACGAAAATCTTGACGTCCCTATTTTTATCTGGCATTTACGGTAGTTATTAGGTTTTTACCGTGGTTATTATTTATGGTGGATTCAGTAATCAAGTAATTATTGGAAGTAAATGTGGTAACAGTAATTAAATATTTACCAGCGTTATTAACTTTTTACCGTTGATAATTTTATTTTACTTTTAGCTTTAACATTTCACTGTGGGGCCCACTCAGGATTGGAGCATAAATCTCAGCAATTAGTATCAGAGTTCTTGATTCAGCAAATCCAGGAGCTCGGTATGGTTATCGACGAGGTAATGATCAAGTTGACGGATTCGAATTACTCAATGTGGAAATCCAGAGTGGAGGATTACCTCAATTGTAAAGATCTCTATGATCCAATTGAAGGTGACGGTGTTAAGCTAGAGGATATGACTGAGAAGCAGTGGGACAAATTAAAGAAGCAGATATTGGGTACAATACGCCAATGGATAGATGTTAGCCTATACAACCACTTGAAGAATGAAAAAGATCCCCAAGTTCTCTAGAAGAAATTAGAAAGTATGTATGAGGCTACTAATGCTCAAAGAAAAGTGTTCATGATTAGAAAACTCATGAACTTGAAGCTGTTAGAGGGACAATCAGTTACACAACACCTGAACGACTTCGAAGGACTTGTAACTGAGTTAGCAGTTACTGGTATGTCCTTGGATGACGAGATGCAAGCATGCCTATTGTTGGGATCTCTGCTGGATAGTTGGGATACTCTTGTAGTATCTTTGAGCAACTCAGCTCCAAATGGTATAATAACGATGTCTACGATAAAGAATCCACTACTCAAGGAAGAACAACTGAGAAGAGACGTTGCCAGTACCAGTTTACAAGCCCTTGTCACAAAGAATAGGGGGCGGAGCAAGAATAGAGGTCAAGGGCATGGAAAGTTCAAGGATATATCCAAGTCCAGGGAGAAAAGACAGTGTTACCATTGCAGTAAGACAGGTCATCTCAAAAGGAATTACTCTCTTCTCAAATAGGAGAATGCAAACCAAAATTAGGAAAATGACAAAAACACATCTGCTACAGTCTTGGTGGACGATGGCGAGGTAACTCTAGTTTCTTGTGATGCACATTGTTGTCATATTGCAGATGCAGATACCGAGTGGATAGTAGACTCCCGTACTTCATACCACTTTATTCCAAAAAGTGAATACTTTGCCACTTATAAAGCAGGAAATTTTAATCATAGTGTCTCGCAAAATAGTAGGAATTGGTAACATTTGCGTGAAGACCAGTGTTGGGTGCACGTTAACACTCAATATGTATGGCATATTCCTGATCTTCAGTTGAACCTAATTTTTGGTAGTGTACTGGACAAGGAAAGTTATCACCATCATATGGGTGACGGTAACTGGAAACTCATCAAAGGATCTTTGGTGGTGGCGAGAGCAAGATTATGTTGCTCACTGTATAAGACGCACGCAGTGATATGTGCAGGTCAATTGAATGCAGTTGAGGATGATACTTCACCAAATTTGTGGCACAGGCCACTTGCGCACATAAGTGAGAAATGGTTGAATATGTTGGCTAAAATGTCCCTCATCCCACTAGCCAAAGGTAAAATAAACCTTTATTCTTATTGTATCTTTGGGAAGCAACATCGTGTTTCATTTCAGAAGAACTCTAGATAGAGAGACAATAAGTTGGAGTTGGTACACTCTGACGTATGCGGTCCTATGGAGGTGGAATCTCATAGAGGTAATAGATACTTTCTTACCTTTATCGACAATTTCTCACGAAAAACATGGATATATTTGTTACACACGAAGGACCAGGTATTCCAGCATTTTTAGCAGTTCCACGTGATGGTGGAAACGGATATTGGAATGTCATTGAAGTGTCTGTGCATTTATAATGGTGGTCAATATATCTTTAGGGAGTTCAAAGATTATTGCAGTAAGCATGGTATCAGGCACGAGAAAACAGTTCCTGTACACCTTAACACAACTGCATTGCTGAACGGATGAATCACACAATTGGTGAGAGAGTCAGATCTTTGCTCAAAATGGTTAACTTACCTAAGTCGTTTTAGGGAGAAGTTGTCGGTACTTTTGGCTACCTAATCAACCGACTACCTTCAGTACCTTTGAACTTTGATGTCCGGAGAAGGTC
>JANIIA010000002.1:8761342-8772911 GCA_027478495.1 Erythroxylum alaternifolium
CTTCTCAAAGAGTTAGGCATGAAGATGCTTGGTAGCTTTTTGAGTGGGAGGGTCCCAGTTTTTCTTTTAATGGATAAACTGGCCTGTCGTCACTTAGTCCATTATAGATAAGAAAATAATCGTCGTATAAAGATTTATTTTTTAAATTTTGTTAAATTTATCATCAGGCATACATGCAACATGATTTTATATAAAGTTCCAATATTTTTGACCAGTATGCTTATTCTTTAATAATTTATATTTTAGTATAATCACCACAATATGAATCCACTCACAATGCTCTTAACTAAAAACAAATTAAAAAATGGAGAGAAATTTAATAGATGGAGACATAACCTTGACATCATTCTCCAATATGAACGAATTTTATAGGTATTAACAAACAATGAACCTACACCTCCAGGTGACAATTTAACTCCTGAGCAAGTCCAACAACATGAGCAATAGAAGAATACTGATAAGACTACAAAGTGTTATATTCAGACTTCTGTCAGCGTAATGTTGCAGAAGCAACTTGCAGGCATACAAGATGTCGGTTTAATGATCTCTCACCTACATGAGATGTTTGGTTTGAGGACCAAGTCTACAAGGGTGAAAGCTATCCAAACCTTTTACAATCTCAAACAAAAGCCTGGTGAACAGGTGCGAGATTACATACTTAAGGTAATATCTATGGGTACTGAGGCTAAGTTGGTTAGGGCAGAAATGGATGTGGAAATGTAGATGATCATGATCATTAATAGCTTAAACTCTTTTTGTAGCTGTTTAAGTTGGACTATATGCTCAACAACAAGGATTACAGCTTGAGTGAGTTGATGAATACCCTTCAGAGCACGAAGCAGAAATTAAATATCAAGGCCAATGGGCCAGAGGCTTATGTCGCATCTTCTTCTAAGCCTAAGGGTAAGGGAAAGTAAAAGAAGAATGGTGCAAAGAAAAGGAAGGTGCAAATAGGGGTCAAGGCCCAACCAATGAAAAAGAAGGCCAAAGAAGACACCAAGGGAAAGTGTTTCCACTATAGTGAGAAGGACTATTGGAAAAGGAACTGCATGGTCTCTACCTTGAGACCCTCAAGAGCAAACAAGGTATAGGTTTCCTAAGTTTGTTTGGAACTAGACAAGTGGCAGATTCATCTAATTCTTGGATATTAGATTCATGAGCCATTGACCTTGTTTGCAATCCTATGCTGGGGTTCTAGTAAAGGAAAAGACTACTTAAAGGCTAGTTTCAAGTCAAGATAGTAGATGGATCCTATGTTTCAGCAGAAGTAGTGGGAGTAGTAATCTTAGACTTTTCTAGTCGTCATAGGTTATATTTGGAGGATGTATATTACATCCCAATGGTTGTAAGGAAAATGATTTCTGTTTTTTGTTTAATAAAATCTGGTTATTCCTCATATTTTGAAAATGTTGTTTCAATATATGAGAATAAGGATTTTATTTGGAATGTGGAAATTAAACAGGGATTGTTCTTTATAAAACCTATAACTGGCTCACTAAACACCTAGAATTAATAAGACTAAGAAAATCCAATGACTAGTATTAATTCAAAATATCTATGGCACTTAAGGATGGGTCATGTCAATCAGAAAAGACTTGATAGGTTAGTGAAGGATGGGATCCTTACGGGCTTGGACAATGGTCCATTACCAACCTGTGAGTCTTGTATTGAGGGAAAGATGACCAAGGCCTCATTTCCTTCCAAGGGAAATAGATCTGAATCTACGTTGGACCTAGAACACACTGATGTATGTGGGCCCATGAACACGCAAGCTAGAGAGGTTATAAATACTTCATAACCTTTATAGATGATTGATCTAGACATGGCTATTTGTATTTGATGCACAAAAATAGTTAGTCATTTGAAAGGTTTAAAGAATTCAAAGCTGAAGCTAAGAAGCATCTAGGCAAGCCATTTAAACAACTTCGATCGGATCGAGGTGGTGAGTACTTGTCTAGAGAGTTCCAACAAATCCTAATTGACAATGGAATTGTTTCCAACTTGTCAGCTCCTAGAACACCTTAACAGAATGGTGTAGTTGAGTGAAGGGATAGGATCTATGGGAAATGGTAAGATTAATGATGTCATACGCTAGCCTTCCAGAAGCATTCTAGGGATAAGCCATACAAACGGCAACTTATCTTCTTAACTTTTCTTCATCTAAATTGGTGCTTAAAACACCTAAGGAGTTGTAGATTAGAGGAGTGTGTTCATTGCAGCACTTAAGGATTTGGGACTGCCCAGCCTATGTTCTAAGGCCTAAATTCACAAAGATGGAACCAAGTTCAAAATTATATTTTTTTGTAGGATATCCTAAAGGTGCAGGAGGGTATTATTTTTGTAGTCCTTAAAAGAGGAAGGTATTTGTATCGATAAATGTGACCTTCTTAGAGGAAGAATTTATGAGAAATCATAAAGGAAGAAGTGAAGTAGTACTTAAGGAGTTAGCTATTTTATCCAAACCAAGAGTTGCTTCGGATATAGTAGAATAAGATGTTGAAATGGATTCAAGAGTTGAATCAAAAAAATAGCCTGAATGTCAAGTAATGCCTAAACGTAGTGGGAGGGTTGTGAGACAACCAGACAGGTATCTAGGTCTAGGAGAAAGCATAATTGCCATCTCAGACCAAGAAGTAACGGATCTCATTACTTATACACAGGCTATTAATGATATTGATGCAAAAAAGTGGCTCAAGGCAATGGAAATGGAAAGAGATTCCATGTATGCCAATAAAGTCTGGATCTTTATAGATCTATCACCAGGTGTAAAAGTTGTAGGGTGTAAATGGATCTTCAAAAGGAAGAGAGGGTCTGATGGAAAGGTAGAGACCTTTAAAGCTAGATTGGTAGCTAAGGGTTATACTCAAAAAGAGGGTATAGACTATGAGGAGACTTTTTCTCTAGTTGCTATGCTTAAGTCCATCAGAATTCTTTTGGTCATAGCAGCCTATTTCGATTATGAAATATGGCAAATGAACGTCAAAATCGCATTTCTTAATTGGGATCTTGAGGAGACCATTTATATGGCCCAACCTGAAGGATTCATTGAGCCAGATAATGAGTATAAGATATGCAAGTTACAAAGGACCATTTATGGACTTAAGTAAGCATCTAGGTCTTAGAACATTAGGTTTGATAAGGCTATCAAAACCTATAGGTTCATACAAAACCTAGATTAGACTTATGTCTATAAAAGCATGTAAAAAGGCAAGGTTACTTTTTCAATTTTGTATGTCGATGACATTCTGCTCATTGGGAATGATGTTGGAATGTTATCTATGGTCAAGGGATGACTGAACAAACAGTTCTCAATGAAGGATTTGGGAGAGGCTAACTATTTTCTAGGGATCAAGCTTATAAGGGATCGTAAGAACAAGCAAATAGCCTTATCTCAACTAACCTACATTGAGAACATACTCAATAAGTTTTCCATGTAGGATTACAAGAGGGGTTTTACACCTACTAGATACGGAATCAGACTTTCAAAGAAGTAAGCACCTAAGACCCAAGAGGAGTTCAAATGTATGCGTAACATTCTATATGCTTCGGCAGTTGGAAGTCTAATGTATGCCATTCTTTGCACTGGACCAGATATCTGTTACGCAATAAGACTGGTAAGCAGATTCTAGTCTAATCCAAGAATAGATCATTGGACTACGGTTAAGTGCATACTGAAGTATCTTCGTAGGATGAAGAATTTAATGCTTGTTTACTCCGAAAGGGTTCTTATTCATTTTAGGTTAAGACACCTTTTTGTTTTGGGCTAACCCATGTTAAAGCCCGAGTACTTATTATTAAACCTAGGTATAAATAGATGCATTAGGGTTATTGTTAGGGATTTAGCTATTATTTCTGGATTGTGTCGCCAACTATAGTGAGGTTTATTCGTCTTGTTCTTGTTTCAACACGAATCAATAATTTACTTATCAATTTTCCCAAATTGTGGCGTGTTTATTTGATTCAACCTTCTTGGTTTTAGTTCCAATCATCTAGGTTGCTCGAATCATGTATTCATGAGGTTTAGTACGGATTGAACCTTGCGTATCCTCTTATTTTGTTGAATTTCAAATTTTGTTCTTCCTTGTCCTTTCTTGCCAAAACTTCCAAACATCTACAAACCCATCAAGCTGACGATATCATCAATAACTTCTGAGGATTTTCAGAAAACCTTTCATCGAATCACCTCCGTGTATGCATCAACTCCCTCCTTATTGTATCCTCCATAGCTTGATGCCCATCAATCCCCCTCTCCTCAAAAGGATTCATCCTCGAATCTTAATCACTTACCTCAAAAGGAGAAAGATCAGCAACATTGAAAGTAGCACTGACATTATACTCACTTGGTAAATCCAACTTGTAAGCATTGTCATTGATGCATGCAATAACTTGAAGGAAATCTCTCCTTCCTTATGTGCAACCAGACCCAATCTTCTTGCTTAAAGAACATCTTCTTTCGCCCTTTGTTGGCTTGGTTTGCATACTGCTTCGTTTTCTTCTCGATTTGGTGCCTAACTTTCTCATGCGATTGTTTCACCAATTCTGCCTTTTTCTTTTCATCTAAACTAGCATACTCATCAATAGGTAAAGGTGAAAAATCCATTGGGGTTAACAGATTAAAACCATATACAATTTCAAAAGGAGAGTAGTTAGTAGTAAAATGAACAGAACGATTGTAAGCAAACTCAACATGTGGCAAACATTCTTCCTAATTCTTTAAATTCTTTTGAATTATAGCACGCAATAAGGTAGATAAATTTTGATTGACTACCTCAGTTTTCCCATTAGTTTGTGGACGATAAGTTGTTGAAAACAAAAGCTTTGTACCAAGTTTCCCCACAATGTTTTCCAAAAGTAACTCAAGAACTTTGCATCTTGATCAGAAACAATGCTTCTTGGCACTTCATATAGTCGCATTACCTCACGAAAGAACAAATTAGCAATTTTATCGGCATCATCCATCTAGTGGCATGCAATGAAATGAGCTATCTTTGAGAACCTGTTCATAACAACAAAAATAGAATCATTAACCCTTTTAGATCTTGGTAAACCTCAAACAAAATCCATAAAAGTATCAACCCAAGGTTCATTTGGAATTGGCAAAGGCTTGTAGAGCCCGTGAGGTAAAGATTTAGATTTGGTCTGTTTGCAAGTGACACAACTCTCACAAACTCTGTCAACATCACACTTCATATGTGGCCAAAAGAAATGATCAAACAGTACTTCCAAATTTTTTTTAACATCGAAATATCCCATTAAGCCTTCTCCATATGTCTCTCGAACAAGCAACACCCTTAAAGAACAAAGAGGTACACACAACCTCTTTTCATGAAATAAGTGTCCCTCATGCCTATAAAACTTTCCAAAGGCAGCATGTTCACAAACCTCAAACACATTTCCAAAATCAGAATCAGAAGAGTATAAATCCTTTATGAATTCAAAGCCTAATAACTTAGTGTTCAAAGTGGAGATTAGAGTGTACCTTCGTGACAATGCATCTAACACTACATTTTATTTACCTTGTTTATACTTGATCACATAAGGAAAGGATTCTATGAACTCCACTCATTTGGCATGTCGTTTGTTCTACTTACTTTGACCTTTCAAATGCTTTAAGGATTCATGATCACTGTGAATAATAAACTCCTTGGGCCACAAATAATGTTGCCATATTTCCAAAGCCCTCAGCAAAGCTTACATCTCCTTATCATAAGTTGGGTAGTTCAAGGCGGCCCCATTGAGCTTTTCACTAAAATAAGCAATTGGGCAATTTTCCTGCATTAGAACGGCTCCAATACCTATACCTAAAGCATCACACTCAACTTTGAAAGTTTTAACAAAGTTAGGTACAATAAGTAATGGTGCTGAACTTAGTTTTTCTTTGATCAAATTAAAAACCAATTCTTGTTCACTACCCCTCTTAAATCCAACACTGTTTTCAACTATTTCAGTTAATGGTGCAGCTATGGTGCTAAAGTCTTTGACACCTCCTATAGAAACTAGCTAGCCCATGGAAGCTTCGTACCTCAGTTATAGTTCTAGGTGTAGGCCATTCATGAATAACCTTAACCTTTTCTTCATCAACCTCTATTCCCTTAGCACTAACAACATAGTCAAGAAATACAATTTGATTAGTGCAAAATGAACATTTCTTGAGGTTTGCATATAACTTTTCAACACGCAAAACAGTTAGAACCTATCGAAGTTGATCAAGATGTTCATCTAAGCTTTTGCTATAAATCTAAATATCATCAAAGTAAACAATAACAAAATTACCAATAAAAGCATGCAAAACATGGTTCATTAGTCTCATGAAAGTGTTAGAGGCATTGGTTAAGCCAAATGGCATAACAAGCCACTCATACAAACCATATATTATTTTAAATGCAGTTTTCCACTCTTCTCCTTCCCTTATACTTATTTGATGATATCCAAATTTCAAGTTTATTGGAGAGAAAATGCAAGAACCATGCAATTCATCAAGCATATCATCTAACCTAGGAATGGGATGGTGATACTTTACCTTGATCTTGTTGATAGCCCTACAATCAACACACATTTTCCATGTTCCATCCTTCTTAGGTACAAGTAAAACAGGAACTACACAAGGACTCAAACTTTCTCTAACATATCCTTTGGCCAACAAATCCTCAACTTGCCTTTGAAGTTCCTTTGTCTCCACGGTATTACTTCTACATGCTAGTCGATTTGGAATTGGTGCTCCAGGAATGAAGTCAATTTGATGTTCTATCCCCCTAAGTGGTGGCAATCCATTGGGAACTTCCTCAAGGAAAACATCATCATACTCCTGCAAAAGAGAAAAAACAATACTAGGAAAAGAAGAGTTAATATGGTTAGAACTAAAATTAGCCTCTTTGTACAAGAGTACAAACAAAGGTTGATTTGCATAAAAAGCTTTTTTTTACCTCACTTTCTTTTACAATAAAACTTGTTTTTCTTTTCTCTTTGTCTTGAGGCCTTTCTTTATCTTCTTTTTTTAACATTTTTCATCTCCTTTTCAGATTCTTTTTCATTCTTTTCTCTCTCATTTTTTGCGTCATCTTTCTTTTTTCATTTTTTTTCATTCTTTCTTTTCTCATGATTACTCCTTATCCTTGTTCGGTCTTCACAAACCTATTGAGGTGTTAAAGGTACATAAATCCCACACTTTAAACATATAATAACATAGTCATCTCCAAAAGAGAGTTAATAACAACATGACCAAGATTAATCAATTCCCAACATGTTCACCAGCGTCGATATCCCCTTTAATCTAAAAAGAAGAAGATTAGCTTCCCATAGCTCTCAAAAGGGAAACGAATCTACCTCCTTTTATCTCTAATTTTTACACATCCTATTTGGCCTCTTAATTTTCCTTTTATAGTGTAAAATTAAGGTTAAGTAGTCATACATTGTTAGATATACAAGCATATAAGTGACCATGTTTGTTAATTTAATAGAAATCACAGAGTTATATGTTCTTAATGAGCTATAAAGCTAAGATACACAACTTTGTATCTCACTTACGTAGTCATGTAAGTCTCCGCATTAGCATGTAGGCCAAAAGGGTAGTTGAAACAAAGTCTTCAAGTTTGTTCATGTTTACAGTGAGTTACACATTCCTATAAATTATCATCTAAGTCACAATGACTACAATTCTTCCATTCTTTGTCCTATCTTCACCCTAACTCATCTCCTTCTTTGTCCATGAAGGCCAATCAGATGAAACACCAACAAAATGTCATCAAGGATGAGAATTTAGCTCGTTTTGTTCTTTTTCCTCCAAATTATACCTAAACCAAAATATGAACAAAATAAGTATATTAGATACCTCATAACATTAATAACAAAGCATTATGGCATGAATATTAAATCAATCAAGAACCTACCATCTTCCTACTAGTTTAAAGGGGATATCGAGGTCGGTAAACATATTTTGGCATTGATCAATCTTATTGATGTTGTTCTTAACTCTCTTTTGGAATTGATTATGTTATTTTGTGTTTAAAGTTCACAATTTATGTATGAATGATTTAGATAAGCCCTTTAAATCATTCATATAAGGATTTATTGCTAGAATCATGATAAAAATATATTCTTATTGTTTATATATTTCAACTATGGTAAACTAACGATCATTCTTTATTAGCGATAACATAGCATCATTCAAGTAATCTGAGCTTGTATGATTATTGCTTAGACTAACCTATTTTCCTAATCCTTAATATGATTTATCATACTAAATCCAGAGAACTTATTTTGGGTTGTTTAATAGCTATACCTAATTAGTTATAACCTAAGGAAAAATTAAGATTAATAGAGCTTTTATTAATCTATGGTTAATAGTTTTAGATAGAGGATAAAAAATAACATTAGAGTTAATTATGCACATTCATGTGAAGGTTGGTATTAAACTAAGAATTGGACATAAACCTATTAGCTACTCTTGCAATTATGTACTGTTTGATTCAATTTGTCTTCCATAATTCATTTTTATTTAATTGCATCAATTTAATTCATCCAAAAGCCCATAATCTCATTACACAGATTTGTTCATTACAAAAGCTAGTCACAAATTCTTTGTGGATGATTTTTCTTACCATTACTACAGGTTCAGTTGTGCAGAGTTAGGTCTTATTTTTTAACATGTTTAACAGACTTCAAAGGTTCATTTTATTGAATTTATTCTTTCAATAGACAAGGTTTGGATTTTAAAACCTTTTTTTCCTCAAAAGAAGTAACTCTAACATATAAACCAATTCCATGTGATAGTTTTAAAGTTTTTTTTATAAACAGTTTAGTAAATTGTATGATTTTGATACAATTCTTTTTCTAGTAATTGATTCATATTTTATTTATTATAGATTGAATTATACTAAAAGGATATTCTCTTAGGATACTTTCATAAGATTTGACAAAGTAAAATTTTCAAAAGAATAAAGACTTTTAGTTTTATATTAAAACAATATTTTCGACATAAGCAAGTTCAATAAGAAAAATTTGTAAATTTTTAAGTATAAAAGTGTTTATAATAAATATCAGTTATGCAAGTAATGTTCTAGTGTCATTATATTTCAACAGTTCTTAGTTAATATAAAAAATAGTAAACAAAGTTTAACATTAAGTTAATTCTATATAGACTGAAGCTTGTTTTGTTGCTTTAAAAAGTTCATGCTATACAATAATTTTATAATTTTTATATTGTTTTTACTTTATTTAATTGACATCTTCAACGTATGAAGTTTGGATTGGAAAAAACACTTGATTATTTTTATCAAAATGTTTTTTACATAAATAAATTACATAAGGTAACGGTAAAAGATTACAGGTAATTTGATCGATCATTATTATCTTAAGGGTAACAACTTATAAAAAATAAGGAGGGAAACCACCGCCTCTTGGTTTATAACTCAATTGATGAAGACAAGGGAATCATTTTCTCAGTTTATAGAATGTAGAATAAGGAATGAAAAAGATTCATATCTTGGGTTTGATAACTAGAGCAAATTAGGTGAGATTTATAATTGGAAATGATAATTTGTTAATGAAATACAAACTTAATTGGATACCAAATTATTCTTTTAGTGCTAATAAGAATGATTCTTACATCTGGTTAACACGTCTTTTAGTGAAATTTACAAATGCTTCTTTTATAAAAACCTTTCAGCTATAACTCAACATCCTAGTAGAAATCTCATTGAGATGCAGGTTTTGAGAAGATACAAAAGTATGCAGCCTTACTCCTAATAAATAGAGAGACTATTTTTTATAGATCTATAGGAAAAGGAGAAAAAATAGAAAAAAGTTTTTGAGAACTGTTTAAAAACACTGCATATATAATAAAATTGAAATAAAATAAAATAAAATAAAATTAAAGTCAAATAAAAAGATAAAGAAAAAATAAATATGTAAAGTATATAAAAATGAAATAAACTAAATAATAATATAATATAATATAATATAATATAATAGAGATAAAAGGTAAAGAATAAAAATATATGATATAAATAAGTAAATAAATAAACAAATAATAAAGAGGACGAATAAATAAATAAAACAGACAAGCAATTAAAATAAAAAATACTTAACTAGAATGGTTAAAGGGGGAAGCCCTACAAATATAACTATTTAGGATAAATATAAGACATAATAATTGAATGAAAATGTTTAAAAGACCTACGGAAAGTGAAGGACCTCTCTAAGGGGGAAGAAGCTTTATAGATATAACTATTTAGGCAAAATAAAAGACATAAGAATTAAAGGAAAATGTTTAAAAGACCTACGGAAAGTGAAGGATCTCTCTAAGGGGGAAGCATTATAGATATAACTATTTAGGCTAAATATAAGACATAAGAATTGAAGGAAAATATTTAAAAGACCTACAGAAAGTGAAACACCTGTCTATGTAAGATCCCTTACCTGTATCATAGTTTGTCAAATTTTACTATTGAGGGCCAAGTCTTCAGTAGGTTGTAACAGAGTTGTATCATTCCTAGTCACCTCTCCCCCAGTTCTTCTTATGACTTTCTCTTTTTATCCTCAGTACAATCTTCTTGCCTCTTTTTACTAGGACGTCAGGATGTCTTCTCTTAACATGACTGTACCACCTAAAGTGAGCAATTATAGATAAGCTGAAGTTCATGAACGTATCCCCTACTTGTAACCTTTGTAGCTTTAAGAATGAGTCTCTAACCAATTTTTTTCAACTATGAATACTCGACCTTTATATGGAATTGATGTGAATGTTACTAAGAGTAGTAAGATCCAATAACCAAAATTGATAACTTTTTCTTAGGATCATCTAAAAAATCTTACTTATTAAAGGAACTTAGACCTATTGTTTGAATGATCCAATAAGAATCTAAGTTATAAGAAAGATTGTAGGCCCAAAACTTAAAGATAAGAAGAGAAGGTGAGTGATAAGTCTGAATTATGAACTCCATAAGGTTAAAGCTTGATAAATTCAAAGAGTTTAATAAAGAACTTGAAAGAGATGGTAACTCTATCCTATCTAAGTATAAAATGTACCTTTATATAGGAAAGCATAAAACATTAAAAACCAAACTTAGATCCAATTATAACTTGGATATAGAAATATTTAGCTTGCCCAAAATAAAAGAAATTCTATAATCAACTTAATTCATTAATTTTCAACTATGAGACAAGAAAATAAGTTCAAAACATATGCAAAAGAATAAGGAAAACAAATACAACTCATAATTGGCAAGAAATCGTCCAAAATAGGAATAATACGTCAAAAAGTCAAAACTACCTCATCATTCTCTTGTTTATATTGAATATTCAAATTCCAAGAGCCATAACTTGTGCTACAAAGCTCCTAATGACCTTATTCTTAAATCTTTGGAAAGATGAAAGTGTTTCCTACAACTTTTTAGTTTTGATAAACTTTAAATCCTATCACATTATTACATTGTTGAAGCAAAATATTTTACTGCTTCATTTGCTAAATTAAGTTAACTAGTCTTAAATTTGAGAATTTCCTTAATTCTTATGAGAACCAAGGTCAACATGTTCTTGATGGAAAGCTTGCTGCCATAGATGGAGGATTACA
>JANIIA010000002.1:8827725-8844506 GCA_027478495.1 Erythroxylum alaternifolium
GACCGCCAAAAACGAACGAATCTTCCAACACAAGCAGATCCCAGTACTCGCCTTGCAAAATAGAGTCAAAGCATTAGTCCATGAAAATAAAAGAGCTTTTGCAACCGTTCACAATAGACATACTGCGCTGGACTTAACTGACCATGATCAGGTTGAGGACGAACGCGGTTTACTCAGCCTGGGCCACCACTGCCTCCATACTGACGGAGCGGTCACCCGATCCACAGGAGACGCGACCTGCGGTGGCTCCATCGCACAACCAAATGGCGAATGGCTCCTGGGTTCTCTCACCACTTGGGAACATGCTCCCCTCTGGAAGCCAAGCTATGGGGGATCTCCAAAGGACTGGCCTTAGCAGTGGCACAAGGAATCTCAAAAATGATAGCCCTCACTAACTACAAGGAGGCCTTCAACCTATTGCAATCGGCGCCCACCCCACGCTTCACTCCACCTCTGGTTTTCAAAATCAAAACTCAGCTCTAGCATTTCCAACAGCTGGATTTCCAATTTATCCGCCGAACCCGCAACACAATCGCGAATCTCCTAGCCAAACGGAGCTTCCAGTTGCCTACAGGGGAAACAACAATACACAGAACCCCTTCACCCTACGTACCTGAGTCGGCAATGGGAGACACTAGAACAAGAGCCCACTTGCTCCCTCCGAACATTGATCATCAGGAGGCCACAGTTAGCAGCTCTCGTCAGCATGGCGACGCAACGCCACAGCTATGTTTCTTTGGAATAGCGGGTAACAAATCCCCCTAACACTTCCCTTTCCGCCCGCCTTAATCACGGGCTTTTTGTATCCTTACGTTTTTCTTGGCCTATAGGCCCTCCCACGTATTAAAAAAAAAAAGTTACCATTACCTACTAATAAGATAGTACTATTAATTAGAAAATAAAAGATGTTTATTTAGTCACAATTCAAACTCAAGATACATTAGAGTTCAAAGGACTATCAGCTAACTAACTATGACTATAGCAAATTTTTAACACTACGTAGTTACCAATAAATTCCCAATATAATTATATAGTTCGTGAGCCAACATCAAACAACACAAGTGAAAGTAACTCTACTAAAAAAATAGAAACTTTGCAACCTCAAGAAACCTTGTGATCTAGTCTTCCAATTCCCCAAAACAGACGCATGATTGAGAACTGGTGGTTTGATGTTCATTTTTCTAAGGACTAGGATAGGATGCTGGATGCTCCCCTCATTACATTAACTAAACCTTGAGCACCTTAGAATGATGTATCCTTTGATTAGTTATTCAATTTTGTGTTTAAAAAGATCAAAATTTTTAGACCTTATCGACTAATCCATTAAGTTGGATTTAACTAATGAATGCAAACAACTCTGATTCATTTAAAATTATTCCGTATTTTTTAAATACTAATTTTTAACAATGAATACGAAATGCACAATCAAAGTCAACATAACATTTCAAATTCCTTGGAAGGGATTTCTTTCCCAAAATGACCCAATGAACGTAGAATAGATAGACATAAATGCTCTTATCAAAATCAATAAGGAAGGCAAGGATAGACCTAACCTCCAACCATAACCGAACTTCCTTATGGCAAATTAATATACCCAACAATATTTCATATTAATATTACCAGTCAAACCCTTCTTCACCTATATACATACTAATCAAAATCAATGCATCACAGATTCTTTTTCCTTTTCTATCCTATTTTCTTATTTCATAGGTGTTTATAGTATAGAAGGTAGATGTGTTCTCTAATCCTATACCTCTTTACCATATGAACAGAAAAAGAAGGGTTGGTCGACGACACCACCCAACTCACAGTCAAGACCACCCTATAAAAACCAACGTTTGACAATACAAAAGCGTTTGTTTGTTGGTTGATGTGGGATGGGATTGTAAGAAAACCATGTAACAAACCTAAATTTCCATTAAATACGTGGTACGTGGAGAACATAAAGAAAGGCAAAAGATTGAAGTTATTCTTTTTTTTCTTTATTTATTTAGCTGAAATTTAGGAAATGGGAAAACGTCCAGAAAGTAAAAAAGATGGGACCTTTTTAGCTTGTATAATGCTTTTGGTTGTTCTTGTTTGTTTGCTGAACATACTTAACTAGTGAGATGGGGGTAGATGGGAACTACTCCGTTTGAACTTTGAAGAGAAGAACTACAAAATGAGGTGGTGGTGTGGCAGGGGCAGGTACCACGTGCAGGGTCATTAAAAGCCGTTAAAACTTGAAGACCCACCTCTCTAACTCGTACCTAACTACCTGCAAAATTTCACTTAAAAAACTGGTTCACTTAAAACACACATACGAAAGCATACCAAGAAGATACAACAATGGCTTCAAGGCTGTGAATGGACGTTACATAACAGGAAATTTCTTGCATCCCTCACACTACATAGAAAACTCAGGAACATATGTCCATTTTCCCTCTCCCTCTCTCCTTTTCTTACTTTGCGACGGGCCGGCGTGTTTAGATTCTCAAGATTGATGCTTTGTTACCCCTAATCACAGTTGGAGTCCAACTTTAATAACAAGTTGAATTTTTCAGGTTCGTATGTCAGTTTGAGATTCTGTTTTGAATTGGGTGTTGCTCCTGTATCACTAACGACCCTGCTGTTTGAAGTCTCATATGGTATTGGTAAATTGGAACTCTGGGAGGGCGGCAGCGTGCTGTTGTCTTGCTTGTCGGCCTTTTGATTAATGTTTAGTTTAATAGAAATCAAAGTCGTAATTTTCACTCCCTATAGTGGTATAGTTAAACTTTTCGTACACGTTTTTATTTGCCTGATTAGGTCCTGATGATACTACACCCGAGATTATTACTTGTATGCGATCGGTTGCTTCCAACTGGTATCAGAATATACTTGGTCTTAGTTCTCCTAGAAGTTTTTGTGAAGCAACTATAAAGTCAGAGCAATAGCTTCATGATAATGGCTTGATAATTGCTCACGAAGCTCAATTTTGAGAAGCTAGTCGGAGTCTCAACGTAATTGGAGCTTGTCTTACCTTTTTCTTTCTTTGCTTTTCATCCGATATTATATCTTATCACTTTAAATAGATATTCTTCGTTTCTGTTGGTCTTTGGGGTTAAAAAAAAAAAAAAAGGAACATTAGCACAACTTAAGGAGCCTTAAGTTTTTGTGTACTGTGCAGTATGTCAGAAGCACAAAGGAGACCGTCGTTATCTGTGGCTACTGGTCGTGGAAATGGGTATATGAATGGAGTACTTCCACTGAGGAGCCCAGCTGTTATATCTGAAGTGGATGAATTCTGCCATGCTCTCGGAGGAAAGAAGCCAATCCATAGTATATTAATTGCAAACAATGGGATGGCCGCTGTCAAGTTTATACGTAGCATTAGAACATGGGCTTATGAAACATTTGGAACAGAGAAGGCAATCTTGTTGGTTGCCATGGCTACGCCAGAAGACATGAGGATCAACGCAGAGCATATCAGAATTGCCGATCAGTTTGTGGAAGTTCCTGGTGGGACTAATAACAATAATTATGCCAATGTACAACTCATTGTGGAGGTATGCCTATTAATTTTTAACTTTTTGATCATTCAAATTCTCTCTTAGCTTATTAGTTCAAATATAGGAAGCAATGTACAAAAGAAGGATATACTCAATGTCGCACTTTCTTCAGATATAATTTTGCACGTCATATCTACTCTTGGCGTAGTTTGAATTTCAATGGCATTCCTATTCTGAAGCTTCAGATAATAAATTATTTGTCATTAACGAGCTGAATTTTCTATAAATTTTGAGAGTCCACTTTGCTTATTTATCTCGGAACATTTAGAAGATCAAGTGCCCACTAACTGATTCACTCTTTCCGCTGTGTCTTCATTAGTTATACATGCAACCAAATAAGAATGGTCAATGTACTTGATTCCAGTCTGAAAGATACTATGACCCCATTTCGACAAACAAGTTCTGTACTTGTATAGTGTATAAAAATTCACGATACTATGTTTGCAGATGGCAGAGATAACACATGTTGATGCGGTTTGGCCTGGTTGGGGTCATGCATCAGAGAACCCTGAACTGCCAGATGCATTGAATGCAAAGGGAATTGTATTTCTAGGGCCTCCTGCAACATCTATGGCAGCATTGGGAGATAAAATTGGCTCGTCTTTAATTGCTCAAGCAGCAGATGTTCCTACACTTCCATGGAGTGGTTCTCATGTAATAAAGTTGTACCAGATGCTATGATGTTATTCTTAATTTTCAGGTCATTCCTCATCTAACCATGTACTGACTTGCTGATCCTAGGTGAAAATTCCTCCTGAAAGTTGCTTAGTGACAATCCCCGATGAGTTATATAGGGAAGCTTGTGTGTACACTACAGAGGAAGCTATAGCAAGTTGTCAAGTTGTTGGTTATCCAGCAATGATCAAGGCATCTTGGGGTGGTGGCGGTAAAGGCATAAGAAAGGTTTGTCTCATATTGCAATTTATGAACGATTGAATAACTTCCTAACTAACCTTCCTGGGAACTTTTCATATTTTTCATCTGATTTAAGAAGAGCGTCCTTATTGTATTGTTCAACCTAGATCTTCGTTTCTAAATTGTAAAAATGGACCAATTTTGCATCTTCTTTTGAATTCTCTAGGTTCATAATGATGATGAAGTTAGGGCATTGTTCAAGCAAGTGCAAGGTGAAGTTCCAGGTTCACCAATATTCATAATGAAGGTTGCTTCCCAGGTTAGTCTTTTACTGTCTGTTACCTTTAATGATGTACTTTTCTCATGATTAAGAAGTATGAATCTTATTGGTGACATTTTCCCATTTCACCATCAGAGTCGACATTTAGAAGTCCAGTTACTGTGTGATCAGTATGGAAACGTAGCAGCCTTGCATAGCCGTGATTGTAGTGTTCAGAGGAGGCACCAAAAGGTAAACTCGTTTGTAGTGCAAGTTTTGGGACAATTTTGCCTATTTGTCTTATGTGTATGCCAACATTGAAGGATCATATTTTGCCTTCAAATTAATAGTGTTCATAATCAGCTCTGATATGTTTTCTATAAGGTTTGACGTTGTTATCGATGTAAATAGATAATTGAGGAGGGCCCAATTACTATTGCACCACTGGAGACAGTGAAAAAGCTGGAGCAAGCAGCTCGAAGGTTGGCAAAATGTGTAAATTATGTTGGAGCAGCTACCGTAGAATATTTATTCAGTATGGAGACTGGTGAATACTACTTCTTAGAACTCAATCCTCGGTTGCAGGTATGTAAAAAATTTCACCCTTTTCTAAAAAATTTCACCCTTTTCTTTCTGATTCCTTGTTAAGTGATCATTTTCCTTCCAGTTTAATTTTTCATTTTAGCTAGGCAGTAAAATGGATGACTAGGTTGAGGTTGACAACGGCACATTATGTTAGCTGTCTTTGGGAACCTGTTATGTTTTTTTAACTCTGACAAGTTCCTTTGGAAACAAAATATCATTTGAAGAAATTTACTCATTTTTTTAAATGAAAACTTGTCTTGATGATTTAGAAATGCATGCTATAAGGCATTGATATCATTGAAGAACAGTTCCACACCTCAACTACGTTATAGTATGCGAAGTTTTGATGTGAAGTTTCAGATGATTCATTCCATTCTCGAAGCATATTCCTGCTTTTCTTTTTCCTTTTTCTAATCACCTCCCAATAAACTAAATGTAGGTGGAACACCCTGTCACTGAGTGGATTGCTGAAATAAATTTGCCAGCAGCTCAGGTTGCGGTTGGGATGGGAATACCTCTGTGGCAAATTCCTGGTATGCAATAAAAAGGTTTTGGAATTGGAAAAACTTGTTTTCTTTACTGAATATTTATATTTCTGACATTCTTTATTGTTGCTATTCCTTAGAGATAAGGCGTTTCTATGGAATTGAACATGGTGGAGGTTATGATGCCTGGAGAAAAACTTCAACTGTTGCCACAGTTTTTGATTTTGACAAGGCAGAGTCGACAAGACCAAAAGGTCATTGTGTCGCTGTTCGTGTGACAAGTGAGGATCCAGATGATGGTTTTAAGCCTACCAGTGGGAAAGTACAGGTGCCCACTTGAGCTTTGCTCGATGTTATTTGAAGTTCGTAGTTTTTATAATGAAGCTGACTGAGTTAAGTAACCATGGACAGGAGCTTAGTTTTAAAAGCAAGCCAAACGTGTGGGCTTACTTCTCCGTTAAGGTATTTTCCTTTCATATGTTTTACTTGTTTGTGATATTTTTCAGCTGACAGATCTTGGGTGTTCTAAACTTAGTTATTTGTCTTGATATGTAGTCTGGAGGAGGCATTCATGAATTTTCAGACTCTCAATTTGGTAAGCATGTGCTATCAATATAGATTTTATTCCACTTTACAAGTTCAGTTCTGTTTATGAAATTCTTCTAGATACTATAATTGTTTTCGTTTCTAATCTGAAGAATTTTCAATATTCAGTAAGAAGAATATCCCTAATGTTCCTTATTGACCAGAACTCATTTAAGGATTATGTAGTTGAAAGAATATGGAGCAATATACATATACTGTTTACTTTGGAGTAGTTTTACCTCTGTTTAGAACCCAGTGATCAACATCATTATTTTAAGATTTTCATACTTTGAATATGTCGCCAGTGGATGGATGATTATGTTTCTTATAGGAGGTTTCATTTCCAAGTTCTAACAGTTGTTAGGCAAATTATCCTGTGAGTTGCATATTAAATTAACTCGTCTGGAAAGTTTTAAGTGTTGATCAATCTTAAGGCTGATCATTTCCCATCAATTATGATATTTGAAGAAAGTCACTGAAATTCTCCAAATCATTCCTCAGGACATGTTTTTGCTTTTGGGGAGTCCAGAGCTTTGGCTATTGCAAATATGGTCCTTGGGCTGAAAGAAATTCAAATTCGAGGAGAAATCCGTACCAATGTTGATTACACAATCGACCTTTTACATGTAATTTCTTTGAGCATTTATCTTCATTTTTAACTTTAGGAAGAAAATAAAAAGCCATCCAGAAAATTTCAACTAATCAATAGCAATGCTATCCAGGCCTCAGATTACAGAGAGAACAAAATCCACACAGGTTGGTTGGACAGTAGAATTGCCATGCGGGTCAGAGCAGAGAGGCCTCCTTGGTATCTCTCAGTTGTTGGAGGGGCTTTATATGTAAGAAGCTGCGTAAAATCCTTGCATTTTTGACTGCTGAAGTAGAAATGGAATGTGCTTACATTTGCACATGTCAGAAAAGCCATTGATTTATTTTTCTTGTGTTTGCTACAGAAAGCATCTGCCAGCAGCGCGGCTATGGTGTCTGATTATGTTGGTTATCTTGAAAAGGGACAGATCCCTCCCAAGGTACAGGGGCAAAGAATATCATTTTCCATCATGTTAGATATTGACTTGATCTTTGAAGTGCTGACCATGTCAATCGTTCCTTTCTCCAGCACATATCCCTTGTTCACTCTCAAGTTTCACTGAACATAGAAGGAAGCAAATACACAGTATGTTCTTTTCCAAGCTCATTTCATTTCATTGGCTACTCCAATACAAATTCTCTTTTTCTCCTATTACATGTTCAGGAAAGAATTTTGGCTCTTCTGTGGAATTCTTTGTCACCAATATTTTTGATTGTATACAGATTGACATGGTTAGAGGGGGACCAGGAAGCTATAGATTGACGATGAATGAATCAGAGATTGAAGCAGAGATACATACTTTACGTGATGGAGGGCTATTGATGCAGGCAAGTGTTCATTTTTCCATCAAAATTTTAATCCCTGTGAGACTTCTAATAGTATGGGTTCTTCCATGTTGGCACAGTTGGATGGCAACAGTCATGTGATTTATGCTGAGGAAGAAGCAGCAGGAACTCGTCTTCTTATTGATGGAAGAACCTGCCTGTTACAGAATGATCACGATCCATCAAAATTAGTTGCAGAAACACCATGCAAGTTACTGAGGTATTTGGTTTCAGATGGCGGTCATATTGATGCTGACACTCCTTATGCAGAGGTTGAAGTCATGAAGATGTGTATGCCCCTTCTATCACCTGCTTCTGGAGTTATTCATTTTAAAATGTCTGAAGGCCAAGCAATGCAGGTAAATCATATTGCATACAGAAACATTACTCAATTTTGGTATGATGTTCAAAAGGTTTTTTTTTTTTTGGTAGGCTGGTGAGCTTATTGCAAGGCTTGATCTTGATGATCCTTCAGCTGTGAGGAAAGCAGAATCATTTCATGGGAGCTTCCCTATCCTGGGGCCTCCTACTGCTATTTCTGGTAAAGTCCACCAGAGATGTGCTGCAAGTCTGAATGCAGCCCGCATGATCCTTGCTGGTTATGATCATAATATTGAAGAAGTAAATTTCTTCTCGCCTTATTGCAGTATTCAGCGTCATTATTTTAAAGGTCTATTTTGATAGTCTTACGAATATTTGATACTGAATTTGACAGGTAGTGCAAAACTTGCTTAGTTGTCTTGATAGTCCTGAACTCCCTTTCCTTCAATGGCAAGAGTGCTTGGCTGTTCTAGCAACCCGACTTCCCAAAGATCTTCGAAATTCAGTAATTGTTTCTTTTGATCTCTCTCTCTCTCTCCCTCTCTTGTTTGTCCTTTTTCTTGCATACTCGCCTAGTGAATTTAAGAAATGTGACCTAATTGTGCCTTGCCACAACCTTTCAGTTGGAATCAACATACAGGGAGTTTGAGGGAATTTCAAGCGTCCAGAATATTGACTTTCCTGCCAAATTGTTGAGGGGTGTTCTTGAAGTAATTCGTTATTTCACGTTCTTTATTTGAACTCTTTCTCACTTCACTTGGGAATTAGTAAACTTATTGTGGCATGCTTCCTGCTATAGGCCCATTTATCCTCCTGTCCTGAGAAAGAGAAAGGAGCACAGGAAAGGCTTGTTGAGCCATTGATGAGTCTTGTGAAGTCTTATGAGGGTGGAAGAGAGAGTCATGCCCGTGTTATTGTTCAGTCACTTTTTGAAGAATATCTCTCAGTTGAAGAATTATTTAGTGACAATATACAGGTAAGCAATCCAGTAAAATACAATTCGTTATTGGATCAGTGGTATCTTACCGCTACTAACTTGACCTGACTATGTCCAGATGGTTCACCTAATCTTTCGACATTCTGTAAAATCATCATAACTCTAATTTGAACTTAAAATTTAATACAAGATTTAAGTAACACCTTCCGTGATTTATTAATCCTTAAAGTTAGTTCCTAATCTATTTTCTCTGGGATGAATCTGATCTTTTATCTCAAGTGTTGATCTTCCTTCTAATATTCATGTTTATCTGGTAATAATGATTTTTTGCTCCTTGTCTCCATTATCTTTTGACATGAATCTACGATCATTATTAACCACAAAAATTTGATGTACATATCTTGTGCTTTTGGCAGTATGTAGTTGCCATTAAGTCCGTCGTCAAATTTCATAGAGTACAACACTTATGGTCAACATTCTCCAAGCTTAGTTTCCTAGTTTTCTTTGGGTAGTTCTACCAAGAGTTACTTGTGGACCATGTTATCCATAAGTCTATTTAGTATTATGTTTCCGACTTTTATAATACTTCTGATCTTTTTGCTTCAGGCTGATGTGATTGAGCGTCTTCGTCTTCAGTATAAGAAAGATCTATTGAAAGTTGTGGACATTGTGCTTTCTCATCAGGTCTCATATCTATGACATGCTGGCCATGGTCACTTCATCTCTGTGGTAGTACTAACAGCATCTATGTTGTGGTTTGCAGGGTGTTAGGAGTAAAAATAAATTGATATTGCGGCTTATGGAACAGCTGGTTTATCCAAACCCAGCTGCATATAGGGATAAACTAATCCGGTTCTCTCAACTTAATCATACAAGTTATTCTGAGGTCAGCTGTTGCACTTTGTCTAATTGTCAAATTATGAGCATTTAATCCGTGCTGCTCTACTTTACTCAAGTTTTGAAAATGAGTCAAGGATTTTAGATGTTTGTACATTGAAGATTGGTTGTTTGTGACATTGTTTTCATGGTTATTTCTTTCTCCTTAAACAGTAAATTTTTGGTGTGTGCAGTTGGCACTAAAGGCAAGTCAACTGCTTGAACAAACCAAGCTGAGTGAACTTCGTTCCACCATTGCTAGGACTCTTTCTGAATTAGAGATGTTCACTGAGGATGGTGAACATATGGATACTCCCAAGAGAAAAAGTGCCATTAATGAACGGATGGAGGATCTTGTCAATGCTCCATTGGCAGTTGAGGATGCTCTTGTGAGTCTATTTGATCATAGTGATCACACCCTTCAAAGACGGGTTGTCGAAACTTATGTTCGTAGGCTATACCAGGTACTATCTAAAATTTTTTTAACCTTCTGCTTGTTCTTCCTAATAAATAGTATTTTCTTAAATTGACTGTTTGTACATACCTGCCAGCCCTATCTTGTGAAAGGAAGTGTCAGAATGCAGTGGCACAGATCTGGTCTTATTGCATCATGGGAGTTCTTGGAAGAGCATCTTGAGAGAAAGGGTGGCTCTGAAGATGTATTGTCAGATAAACCACATGTTGAGAAACATTGTCAGAGGAAATGGGGAGCCATGGTTATCATTAAGTCTCTCCAATTTTTGCCCACAATTGTTAATGCCGCTATAAGGGAAACAACTCATAACCTTCAAGGAGCAGTTCCAAGTGGATCTGCAGAATCAGTTATTTTTGGTAATATGATGCATATTGCACTGGTGGGCATCAACAATCAGATGAGTTTACTTCAGGATAGGTATGTGGGGTGTCTATGACTGACTTGGATGCCCTTTCATGAATTTGAATATCAATAGCATTAAAAACAATCTCTAGGTGGTGCATTTAATTTAAATGCTATATGTATATGGTGTAGCTCAGTAGCAGGTCCCGGTTTAAAGATTCAAATTATTAGGTTTCCAAGTCTCTTTTTAGAAACTTAAGGGAAATTGAAAAATTTTTAAGGTATACTGAGAAAAATATCAGGCTATTGAATGCAACCTTCACTGGGTCCATTCCATTCTTAGCAATGCTGTACTTTGACTACTCGCAGCGGTGATGAGGATCAGGCCCAGGAAAGAATTGAGAGGTTAGCCGAAATACTTAAAGAGCAAGAAGTGGGCTCCAGTTTACGGACTGCAGGTGTGGGGGTTATTAGCTGTATCATACAGAGGGATGAAGGGCGAGCTCCTATGAGACACTCTTTTCACTGGACAGCAGAAAAGCTCTATTATGAAGAAGAGCCTCTGCTGCGACATTTGGAGCCACCGCTGTCCATCTACCTTGAACTGGTATGCTTATTTGGAAAAATGAAAGAAGTTAAACAAAAATTGGAGGAGAACAAGACAAGATCATTCTAGATTTTGATGTAAAGTATGATATATATTGTTTTGATGCAGGACAAGCTTAAAGGATATGAAAACATACAATATACTCCATCCCGAGATCGACAATGGCATTTGTATACTGTAGTAGATAAGCCAGTGCCAATCCAGAGGATGTTCCTTAGAACACTTGTCAGGCAGTCAACTAATGAAGGATTTGCTGCATATCAAGGGCTGGGTATGGAAGCAACCCGTCTGCAATCAGCTACATCCTTTACTTCAAGAAGCATTTTGAGGTCATTAGTTGCTGCAATGGAGGAATTGGAGCTTAATTCGCATAATGCTACTGTCAAATCAGATCATGCTCATATGTATCTCTGTATCTTGCACGAGCAGAGAATAGATGATCTTGTGCCTTACACCAAGTATTTGCTTCTACAATTTTTATTATATTCTTTGGTGTTTGTTGTTGTTGGATACACAAAGTTCCTTATATTTGTGGTACTGTCTTTCAGGAGAGTTGACATAGATGCTGACCAAGAAGAAGCTGCTGTTCACTCAATTTTGGAAGAACAGGCTAGGGAAATTCATACATCAGTTGGTGTCAGAATGCACAGGTTAGGTGTTTGTGAATGGGAAGTTAGGCTCTGGATGGCATCATCTGGACAAGCAAATGGTGCTTGGAGGGTTATTGTCACAAATGTTACTGGTCACACCTGTGTGGTACATGTAAGTTATCCCATCAGATAAATTCTTTCATGAAAAGCTTTTGATTAGGCTTGGGAACTACTGACAGAGCTTTTAAATGAATTGTGACTTGAAGAGGAATGGATAAACTCTCGCCATTCTGTTCACTCTATAGAAATTAGACTAGAAGAGGAATGGAGGTATATATGCACCAATTGTGTGTAGACTCCTCCAATGCTAACTACTTTTCGAATGGAACTTGCTAGAAATGGCGTCGTTCCCCATGGTGGAAAAACTCTCCTCAATAAGTCAATTCCGTAGAAATTGGGGTCAGATGTTCAGTGGGGGATAGTAATTGGCCTATAGACACTTTGAATCAGCTTGTTTAGTGTCAAAATGTATATTAATGCAAACATCAGTTCATGCTCTTGCAATTCATTATCATCATGCGTCTTACAGATGTAGGTGACCAATGAAGTTACCATCATCACTAACTTCCTCAATACCAGAATCTATTGGTTTTTGGTTTTTGATCTGGTTTAAAATTTTAGTTTTCTTATGGAAACTAAGGTATCACTAATGTATTACTGACTGATGTTCCATTCAGATATATCGGGAAGTCGACGATACCAGCAAACACAGTGTGATATATCATTCTATCTCCGAGCGTGGTCCTCTGCATGGTGTAGCAATTAATGCACATTACCAGTCTTTGACAGCTCTCGATCGGAAACGTCTGTTGGCAAGGAGAAGCAGCACGACCTACTGCTATGATTTTCCATTGGTATGTCTGATATTTTCTGCTTGAGGGTATTACTATTTTGTTATTGATCCCAGAAGTTTAGAAAATAAAAGCTCTGTTTACACTGCTCAAATTTTCTTTCAGGCATTTGAGGCAGCCTTGGAACAAATATGGGCTGCTCATCTTCCAGGAACTGGGAAACCCAACGGTAAACTTCTCAAAGTTGCAGAGCTTGTATTTGCTGAGAGAAAAGGTAGCTGGGGTACTCCTCTTGTTCCCATTGATCGTCCAGCGGGGCTCAATGATGTTGGCATGGTAGCCTGGACCATGGAATTATCTACGCCAGAGTTCCCATCAGGGAGGAAAATTTTGATAGTAGCCAATGATGTTACCTTCAAAGCTGGATCTTTTGGTCCGAGGGAGGATGCATTCTTCCTTGCAGTGACTGATCTTGCTTGCACTAAGAAACTGCCTCTCATTTATTTGGCAGCCAATTCTGGTGCTCGTATTGGGGTGGCAGAGGAAGTTAAGTCCTGCTTTAAGATTGGTTGGTCAGATGAATTATGCCCTGAGCGTGGTTTCCAGTATGTATACCTAAATCAGGAGGATTATGCACGAATTGGATCTTCTGTAATAGCACATGAGCTGAAATTGGCAGATGGAGAAACTAGATGGGTGATAGATGCCATTGTTGGGAAGGAGGATGGTTTGGGGGTTGAGAACTTATCTGGAAGTGGAGCAATTGCTAGTGCCTATTCTAGAGCATACCAGGAAACCTTTACCTTAACATATGTGACTGGCAGAACTGTGGGAATTGGTGCTTATCTTGCTAGGCTTGGCATGAGATGCATACAGAGGCTTGATCAGCCCATTATTTTGACGGGTTTCTCTGCATTAAATAAACTTCTTGGTCGTGAGGTTTATAGCTCTCACATGCAACTTGGTGGACCTAAAATTATGGCAACTAATGGAGTTGTTCATCTGACGGTATCAGATGACCTTGAAGGTGTATCTGCCATTTTGAAGTGGTTAAGCTGTATTCCTCCCCACATAGGCGGTGCACTTCCCATTGTTAGTTCCTTGGATCCCCCAGAAAGGCCCGTGGAATACTTCCCAGAAAACTCGTGTGATCCGCGTGCTGCTATTTCTGGCATTCTCAATGGTAATGGGAAATGGCTCGGTGGCATTTTTGACAAGGATAGTTTTGTCGAGACACTGGAAGGCTGGGCAAGGACAGTTGTTACAGGAAGGGCAAAGTTGGGAGGAATTCCTGTAGGAATAGTAGCTGTTGAGACACAGACTGTTATGCAAGTTATCCCTGCTGACCCAGGACAGCTCGATTCTCATGAGAGGGTTGTCCCTCAGGCTGGGCAAGTATGGTTTCCAGATTCGGCAACAAAAACAGCACAAGCTATATTGGATTTTAATAAGGAAGAGCTTCCACTTTTCATTCTTGCCAATTGGAGAGGCTTTTCTGGTGGACAGAGAGACCTTTTTGAAGGTATCCTGCAGGCAGGTTCAACCATAGTTGAGAACCTTAGAACATACAAACAACCTGTTTTTGTATACATCCCCATGATGGGTGAGCTTCGAGGTGGAGCATGGGTTGTGGTAGATAGTCAGATCAATTCAGATCATATTGAAATGTATGCTGACAGAACAGCTAAAGGCAATGTTCTTGAGCCAGAAGGAATGATTGAGATCAAATTTAGGACAAAAGAACTGCTGGATTGTATGGGTAGGCTTGATCAACAGCTTATCAATCTGAGGGCAGAGCTTCAGGAAGCCAGGAATAGTGGCAATTATGGTACACATGAATCATTACAACAGCAGATAAAGGCTCGTGAAAAACAGCTCCTTCCAGTCTATACTCAAATAGCTACCAAATTCGCCGAGCTTCATGATTCCTCGCTAAGGATGGCTGCTAAAGGAGTGATTAAAGAAGTGGTGGACTGGGGTAGGTCCCGTTCATATTTCTACAGAAGGCTACGCAGGAGAGTTGCCGAGTTTTCAATGGTCAAGACTATCAAAGATGCATCTGGTGACCAACTGTCGCACAAATCTGCACTAGAGTTGATGAGAACATGGTTCTTGAGCTCCAGTGTTGCCAGTAGCAGAGAAGTAGCTTGGATGGATGACGAGGCTTTCTTTGTATGGAAAGAAGATTCGGGAAATTATGAAGAAAAGCTACAGGAATTGCGGGTCCAGAAGGTATTGCTTCAACTCAGAAGTATTGGTGAATCTGCTTCAGACTTGAAGGCTCTACCTCAAGGTCTTGCTGCCCTTTTAAGCAAGGTAAATGGTCATGATCTTTGCTTTGCCTTTAAGGTGATACTTGTCATTATCTGAATCATATATAACAACAGTTCACAATTCGATGCAGGTTGAGCCATCAAACCGTCTGCAACTTGTCAATGAACTTCGTAAGGTACTAAGTTGATTCTCTGTATACGGGCTCGCCGGTAACAGCAAATATATTCCCCTGTAGGCACAATTATGCGTATACAGGCACATCCGCTGATGCATGATGAAACGTACACCTCTCACCAAGTTGGGGATACAGGGGGGAGTTGCCTGTCTTTGGTGCAGCCAACTTGAAACTGTGTGAATTGTGCGAGGAGAGTTCCACAGGTCACCTCCATGAAGTGTAAATCTTTCTTACGGCTGAAGTAGGGGAATAGGTTGGTTGCTATCATTGTGAGCTAAGATTGGCCAAAACTGGTGGTGACCAATGGCTGATCAGACCACCTGCTTGTTACTGATTGTTTTTGTAATAATATGTAACATGTAATGACCGCTTCCTTTCTAAATAAAAACAGGCCATTTTTCAGTCAAATAAATTACTTACAAAAGGATATTGATGAATAGATAATTGAAATTTTAGGACATACACACCAATGCAACCCCAAAAAGTAGACGGGGGCTATAGCGACATAACACTGCTCCATGCATTAAGAAGACTCGACTTCCCTATGTTCGGACCCCCAAGTATAGCCATCTGCGAGATTTCATCAAGAATGCCATGAATTGAGGATCTTGTGCAGCAGTGTTAATCTTTTCTCCGATGCAGGAATGAACTAAGCAAAATCCACTTAAATTTAGATCATGCATCGGATTTCAGTATGACTAGGCAATGAAAAATATTTAACTTGATAACTATGTGCCAGGCGAATTCAGCAGTCAAAACACTGACTGGGGAAGCCGCCATATTTCTTAAGAGGACGATGAAATAACTATACTGTAAGATGACCTCACCTGTATGTAGTCCACCCATCTACTGTCACTCTCTTTGTCGCCCATCATACCCGATACTCATGATTTTGTCTCTGTGATGGCCATAGCATAATAAGGTGAAGTGGGTTTAAATGATAATGTTTTTTGTCCCTATTCTCACTACGCATTTCAGAACATCACACCATCGGTTGAGCTTAGGCAGAGGATAGAAGTTCCAAACTTCTCCAAGTTCTTGCAGATCTTCAGTGGAAAGGCAATGGCTGGAGGTATCCCGTATTGGTTATCACGCTTCCGTGTATTAGTTATGCATGTGTTTTAAGTGATTTTAATCATGTATTCGTGCATGTTTCCAAGGTACTGTTTTATTATGGCATATTTATCATTTGGTATTAGAGTACTTGCTTGCCTATGTCTTGCCGTATATACCTAAGAAATCCACTGAACTTTGAAGCCTCTGTTTTACTCAGTTCTCCGCCGTATATATGAATGTTTGAGGTTATTGAATTTTTCAACATTTTTGGACCTCCTGGAGACGTGAGAGTTAGGTTTCGTGTTGTCTGGAGCACTTGACGTTGTCAAAAATCGCCTGAGGAAGGAGGGACGATGATGGCCGTACGTGAAGGTTGCGTGGGTGACATTTCGGGACGCTGCATGGTCGGTTCTCCTCCGTCTAGTGCACACCGTCTGGCCGTCCTCGTCTCCATGCCACGATTTTCGTCGAATTTGGAGCTCCCTACGTGCCAAACCAGTCGGAGCTCCGACTGGTTCCAGCCGGGTCACGCCCGACCCGGCGGGCGGTTGAAGACGACTGC
>JANIIA010000002.1:8868606-8890883 GCA_027478495.1 Erythroxylum alaternifolium
TAATTCATTTGACCAATGATATTATCTTTTAAAATAGTATTATTTTTATGATTATTTAAATATTTGACTCTAAAGGAAAATGGGTGAGAGTTTTTATCTTTTTTCTAATAATAAGAAAATCATAAGTATTACTCTTGTAAGTTAAATAAATTATAGAGTATCTATATCATTTTTTAAATAAATTATTAAATAATTCAACCAATTTGAATCAAGTTATAAGTTTCAAAATATATATTTTAAGAAATATTTTATAATTATTTCTTTTTCACATTAAAAATATAAAAATTAAAAACTACAACAAAAAAAGGAAGTAAAATCAGAAAGTGTCGAAATTTTTATTAAATAAAGAGAAAATTAATTTATTAATTAATAGTTTACAATCATAAAACTTTCGTAAATAAAATGTAACTATAAGCTAAATTTCTTTAATAAAAATCTATTGTTATAATGAATCTCATTTATCTTCAAAAAGATTTTAAATTTTTTGGTCTTATTATAAATTTTGATCATAAGAAACCGTCTAAATATTAAGAGGATGAAACTAATATGGAATATTTTTATTTGATATTTTTAATACTTTTATAATTAAAATAAAAGTAGACTAAAAATATATTTTAAAGTGTTCAACCTTATGAAAATTTTCAATTCAATACCTAAACTTTTAAAATTTTTAATTGATTAACCAATCTTTTACACTTTAACAACTCCGTTAAATACGTTAGTTTTATTAATATTTCGTTGATTGTCTATGATATGAAAGCGTTTGCCGAGCCCAGAAAAAAGGGCAAAAGCACATGTTTGACTTTTTGATAGAACATAGGGAAGTCTTATCCAATCCAATACGATTGAAAAGTGTTTCAACAATCATCTCATTATTCTATTATTTTGATTATGTTCACTAATCATTATCCCAAACACTTATCCGGTTTCATACCGTCAGCGCCATCTCTTATCACTGATTTCATAATATCATTGTAATTTGTTACATTCTTAGTTATATATATCTATTTTGAATTTGAATTTGAATTTCACTCAAATTTTTGATGATAATCACAACTATAAAAAATATTATATATTAAAAGAGTATAGTCAATTTAAATTTTTGGGTTGCTTTTGATAATCTATTTTTGGTGCAATAAATTAATAGCATACTTGCAACCGGCCATAAGTGATATTAGCATATCATAACTATTTAATATGATATCGGAATCTAACATCTAGCGTGTAGCTAATGTGGAGTAGGATAGGAAGTAGATTGATAGCCAGATGACCAAGCTGGAAAAGGATGTGCTTCTTAATTTTCATTTTAAGTAGGCTCATACACAAGCATACATGGAATTCCCTTATCTCAACCGTATTTCATTCTACGTTTGTGGACTAACCATAGACGACTTCAGAAGACAAATATATCCTTCACACCGCCCTTGCATTATTGCAAGGTTGGAACGTCTAGGGGACGACAGTGCCACAATTAATTAAAGCCCATTATCCAGTTTAAAATGGTAAGGTCACAATTTTTAAAGATTGTTTGACATTGACTAAGGGTTTAACCCAAAAACACTAAACAGGTCTTGAATATGGCTGCTATCTAGCTAAAATTTTGTATATTTCCTTGATACCAAATTAGTTTGGTGCAACATTTTGCAGAAGTTGGCAAATGCCTTTATACTTTACGATTAATTTCACACGTCATAATTGAAAATAAGTGTATGATTAATATTCTGCAGAAATTGACAGATGTATTTATATTTTAAGATCAATTTCAAGACTATCAGCACAGTACATATTTTGTTCTTTTTTATAATTTTCATGATGGTAGAACTTGTTATTAAATATATAATATTTACATAATTATTTATCAAATAATAAGTTTGAACTAATTAATATTAACAGGTCTAACCCATTATCACTCTCAAACAATCGTAATTTGAAAATATTTTGGGTGCCCCACGACCAAATTTGGTTGTCCTGGTTTCACTCTTCTGACTTGTGGCATCGTGGACGATACTTACTACGTAGTGATGTTTTATCACATAATGTGGTGATTGTTACGATTGCAATACTTTCCGTGCCGATTCTTGTGGCTCCAGGAGCAGGAATTTATTGATAGTGCAAAAGCCCTGCATCAGTTTTAATGTTTTGGAGGCATCACGTAGGTTTTGGAATGGAAGTGCCACTGCAACATGAATACGCGGTAATTAACGCCACATTTTAGTTCTATTATTATAAGTTAAGTGCACAAAAAAGAGGTCTTAAATGAAGATAAATACAGTTCTATGTTGAATTTAGGATTTTTTTTCCTAAATTAGATGTCATTTTTATTTATTTAAACTATATCACACTACTTGAATGGATATATATAAGAATATCTTCATGATTTAATATATCTGTTGGTTTAGCAAACTATAATTTTAATGGATTTTCCATCATATCATATACTTTAAAATTGGGATACAGATCATACAATTTAGTCAATATAGTTTCTAATCATCCTAATAGCGAAGATTCTTAGCATCCAATACTATGATACATAAATATTCCCTAAAATGGTTTCAACTATATGGAGTTTAATGAGAGTATAACATATTTTAAAACATTCCAAGAGTTATTTAGAGTCATGATTTTGCACTTAAAGGGATAACTCTTGTTAATTAGAAAGATATTCTTATTTGTTTTCAACAACAATAATACATAAAATGTGTTATATATAATTGGAGTTTAAATGAGAAGATCCATTAAGTTGAAGTTGAACTTAGTATACATAGAAAAATTCACATCCTCCCTATTAGTTATTAAGGTGTTTAATTCACTTTATATGTTAACATTGTGTTCGAAATCTTTGCTAATTCAACTATTATTCTTATTCAATACTCTGAAAACAAAAATTAATATTAAGAACTTCTAATTGGAAGATGGGGAACGACAATTCTAAGCAGTGCATAGAACTGGAAAATGTATTCCTCACGGGGTGGAACGACTTCTTCTATTGAAGATTAATACGTAACTAGCCTGGTAGTGGTACTTAAACATTGGCGTGTTTGTTCTTGATGACATACGAAAACAAAATTAGACAAAAGGTTGGTATGTTAAGTCAGTTGCATGCATTATTTTGGTTTCTTGAGGACAATAGTTCTATTTCGCAATTAAGTTCCCCATGAAGCTCTCGTCTTACCTGAAGCTGGACTACGTAACTCATCCAGCTACCCAAGCCATTTCATAATATCACAACTCTTCCCGAGATGTCGAAGTTTTATTGTACCTGACATTTCAAGATAACCTAATAGAGCCAACCAATTAGTTAAGGATAAGCAACCATAACTTAGCAAATTTTGCTATCATATTTAGTGAAAACTGTGCTCAAATTAAGAATAAAATTCTGATTTAATCCTATTTTCATCTTTTTTAATTCTTAGAAAATACAAGACGTACGTACCTTTATTGATTTTTATTAAATGACCATATCATTTAAATTTGAAAAGCAAAATTACTATTTATTTGAGTTTGAACCCAAATTTCATTGAGTTTGGATAAGTAAATTTGAATTTAAATTTATTTGTGTATATTAAGTATATTTGATAGGGGTCGCCTTTTGGCTTTCTCGATTTAAAGCTCAAATGAAGCTATTAAAAATATAAAAGAAATAAGGTAATTAAAGTTAGTTATATCTTTAAAAATATTTTCGAGTATGTCTACTTAACTCAAGCTTAAGTTTGTTTTCAGATTAAATATATATTTATTTTATTTTATTGACCATAAATCAGAATTCAATCAAACCTCTTGAAGTTGGACTTGTTTCTCTTATCTACACATCTTACAGACGGAAATGTCTAATCCCACTACAACTAGCTTCCGAAACCTCTATTGCTATTATAATTAGTTAACAAGCCCCTCTTGGGCCTCGGCCATATTTGGTCTGAACAATTTAGTTGGGTATTGACGAGATGCTTTTGAGCTGAAGTATTCAACAGTCCAATGATGGTTCAACTTCAAACTTGCCCAGACAATTATATCATTGAGTGTGGTTTCGTAATTCTTACTCGTGAATTAGCTACTGGTCAGTATTCATTCAATTTGTTACGTAGGCAGAATTTGTGAACGCCATCAACTAGGAATGAAGGGGCAGGCCTTGGGTCGTTTATGTATTATAGTAGCCCATTGTTGTGGATCTCGCTATTGAGACACAGTTCAGATTGTGCTACTAGAAATTAGTGCATCTTTATTTAATTTATCTGATTTCAGAGTTCCGGTTTATTTACTTATCATTCTGTTCTATTGTTTTGGAATAGACAAATTTGTTACAAACTGAGAATAAAGAGTTTTATGTTTTTTTAATAAAATCTTTAAGTTGAATAACTAAATATTAGGGATGACAATATATTGGTCAATCAGCCGTTCTTACTAATGTTTTTAAAATTAAAAGTGTAACATAAAGCTTTTTTAATTGAGTCTAGGTTTAAATTGCCTAGGCCCAAGCTCAGGCTCAGGCTTGCCCAAATTTTAATTCTTCTATTAAAAAATTTGAGTCTCGGATTAGTTTGAGCTTAATTTGGTCCATAAATCGGCCCGTTAAAAATATCTAAATTTAGGCCCATAAGTTAGTTTTACTAAATTCTTTTAGGAGAAACCTTTTAATTAGAGTGCTTTTAGAAGATGTTTATTAAATTTAAGTTTATAAATTAGAATATTATACAACGACCTTCATATTTCCAAATTTATAATAAAATTTTATTCTCCAAATTATTTTGTTTTGTTTTGCTATTTATATTTTTTTCTTTTCTTTGTTATTTTCTTATAGTATTACTGTATTAGAGCTCCGTTGAAGCACTTTTACTACTATTTCGATTATTTTGTCTATCAAATTTTATTTGTTTTGTTAGAGAAGATTGCAAGTTGTGAAGAGAAATGGAATTAAAAAATAGGAGAAACGTTTAAAAAATATAGTATGGTATTGAGAAGCTTGTATGGATGAATCATATAAAAATGTAAATGTGAAGGCATATTTTCAAAGTCAAGACTTGTGGAATTTAGTTGATTCCGAAATTCTTGTAGATACTCCAAAAAATATTGAACTACAGAGAAAAAGATTAAGTGTAAGAAAGCCCTCTTGTTTTGAGAACTTCAATTAGTAAAGAATTCATTGATTATGTTCATGAAATAAATATGTATGAGAGACAGTCACTTGAGAGACTGTTTTCCAAAAAGAACAAGTTTATGGCTATTGAAAAATGAATTGACAAGTTTAATATAAGGAGGTATGTCTATATTGTAAATATTTATTGTGGGTTTAACGTATAGATGCAGATGAGAAAATCAATGAAGCAAAGATTAAGAATATTTCTCATTTGAGGATTGAACAAGGAGTACACTTCTTTTGTTACCTCCATTCAAGGATGGGCCAATCTCTGTTCATTTGAAGAATTTGAAAGATTGCCCAGCAATTAAGCAAATGGAAAATAATTTTGATTCAAAGGTTGTTATCTTCTTGAAAGGAAGATGATAATAAGAAAAACATATCAATAAGAACAAGAAAGAATGACCAAATGTAGGAAGGCTAACAATGATAGTTCACAAAATCATAACAATTTCAAGTGCTACAAATATGGTAAAATTTTACATTATCAACAAAAATTATATAGTGAAGTTTTCTAAAGCAAATGCTGTGGGTGAAAATAAGAGATATCGGGATTAGCTAAAATGGGAGCAATGCTTCACTATAGAAATAGTTGTAGGAAGGAACATAATTATTTCTGAATCAACACAAGTTCAAGCTCTTTTTAATAATAAAATACACGAAGATAAATGGATCATTGATTCTAGTTGCTACCGTGATGTAACTAGCAATGGTCCACTGCTCTCAAAAGTGCTTATTGTCACAACTCATAATTTAGCTTATTCAATAGTAAAAGGAGTCGTGAAGTTTGGCACAGATGATAGAAGTATAGTTAAGATGAATGACTGACTAGGATTTTGAAGCCTTTAAAATTAATTATGATTCTCTAAATTTTTGTAGTGGTCGTTAAATCAGGTCGAATTTTAAGAGAACTGAAAATCAGTTTCTTAATTTTAATTGACAAAACAAGGTGAGGTGTATGATTAATTAGCTAATAAACTAAATTTAACAAAAAATTAAAATAAGTCAACTAAGTATAAAAGTAAGAAATTCAATGGTACTTAACTTCGATGCAAGAGAAATATCTCGTTTAATTATAAAATTGATCATTGGTTTAAAAAGATTTATTTTCACAATTTAAACTATTAGTTCGAAACATATTCAGATAGCTATAATAAGTCTCAAAATTTTCTAAATTAATGAGTTCAAACCTAACATTCAAACCAAAACTTACCATTAATTGATTGAGTTTGATATCATTCAATATCAATTAAATGATAGCAATAAGTTTAGAAAAAAAGACTAGACCTTAAATTAAATAATTAGGATAGCTACAACTATTTAATGTAATTTTCTTGTTTTTTGTAAGTTTAATATGCAAATTCATAAATAAACTATTTGCTACTTTTACCAATCCGTCATGACAATTACGATTCACTAAAATCATTGCTAACTATAGAATAATCAACATTAAATTAATTTGTCTAATCAATCAATATTAATTATTCATGAAATATAAGATCACAAAACAAGAACTAATTGAATTATAACATAAATCTAAGTTTAGAACAAAACCTTAAAATGTTACAATTAGAGTTTAAAATCCACTTGAATCAGAATATTCAAATTTAACCACACATGAATTTAGTTCCAACACCAAAAAATAGAAGAAAAAATGAAAGAGTGAGAGAAAAATTACTAAGAAATGAAAAGAGAGTGATAGATATGGTATTGGATATGTTTTTGTCTTCTTTTCTTACTCAAAACCTAGTATACTTCTTTCTTCCAAGGATCCCTATCTAAAACAAATTCAATTCCCTACATAACATGGATGAAAATAAGTTTCCTAATTGAATTCAAACTCTTGGAGTGAATATGACATCAGGCGTAATCTTGCCTTATCTATTGTAGTAATCAGTCCACTTTTTTAAAATTTGTGATTTTGACTCGACTATTAATGCTTCTGTTTGATGTAATCTCCAATTGTCATCTCATAAAACAAAACGAATGTTAATTTTCCTATTTAAGCACTAAAATACAGTCAAAACAAAAAAAAATAATTTCAATTAACATAGTCAAATAATAACTTATAAAATTCTCTCGCACTGGACTCATGCGTGTCCTCAAGCATACCTCAATTCAATACATTAATCATCCTCTTAACAATCTCTCATCTTCTTTTATGTTATCCAGAAATATCCCAAGAGCTAATACACATTAAAGAGTTGGGATAAAATAATAATTGAGAGAACAATTACTCATAAGACACATTTTTAGAATTAAAACATACCATCTTACCAATTCCGTTTAAAACAAATGAAATAAGACTTGAGACCTCTCTTGAATTTCAATCTATACACTCAAAGTATATAGGGTTCATTAAGCTCTCAAATCATCCGTAAGATTGCTCATGAATAATATTTCTACCACTGATAAAAATGAACCTAATGCATAAATCAAAGGGACTTGATAAGGATTGTCACGTGGCTTAGGTTAGCTATGACAAAAAAAAAGTTTTTAGGTTAAATAAATTTAGGGAAATCATATAAACTTATTCATACAAGTTTGAACTTAAATTAACCCAAAAATCACTTGATTCAAATAACATCCTTTCTAATCATCTTTTTTTTCTTTTTCTTTTTCTTTTTAACAAGAACATCAAAGAGGAGACAACTTGAATAAATTAATTTACTTTTCATGGAAATAGTCAAAATCCTATACAAGCAAACTTGATACAATTCCTTCACTTTAGGGGCTCAAAAATCTTTAGGACATTAACAAAAGAAGGATAAAAATGGCTTGTAACAAGGTTAGTATTCAAGAAAAGAAAGGTTAAGGCTCAAATTAGTTTTCTAGGGATAAAAAGTAAGGTAGACTTGTTTAGGACAATAATGGTTATTCTAAGTACCCTTATCATCTTTATGCACAAATTCCTAAAAAATGTAATCTCAATATGTATTCAAAAGCAAATTCTAGCATAAACAAGCTATGTTTGATACCACACAACTAAAAACAAATGTATGAGAATAAATGTGATGAATGTTTTTAGGCTCAAAGCTCACATAGGTGTCAACATGCATCAAGTCTTGTACACTTTCATTCAATAAAACCAATGAGATACTTAAAAGTAATTTAATGAAAAACAGTTATCATGTTTGTCTCTCTCATGCAATATAACTCAAACAAAAAATGTATCCTAACTTAGGGATTATTTATAAATATTAATCATAAAATTATAAGGCTATCATGAGGAATAATCAATATATGAATCATAATATTAATGAGTCCAATTAAAAATCTCAAATTTCATCATAATATATACTCGGGGTCCCTATGCCTAAATCATACATTGTCCCCAATGTAGGCATAAAATTTTCACATGTCACAAAAATAATCAACAAAAATAAAACATAGAGTTGAAGACTCCCTTGAGTTGTGAGCATCTGAAATAAGATGTACTATAGTGTCGGTGGATATGGAGAAATCACCCTTATAAATTAGCATAAAGCATCCAAATTCTTCTTCATTTTCGAAATTTTATGTTTCAACCTCTCTAGTTAAAAATGATGCTTATGTTGAATTCGTGGAGTCAGAAGATACACAGGTGGTGGAGCATCATAATCCTTTTATTGTGTTGATGATGAACTTCTTTAGGGGGATCATATGGTATAAAAGAAAATGTTCTCTTTTCTTGCTCGATTAACCTCATCCTTTTTAAACAAGCTCTGTCCAATAGTTCCATCTCATAAGCGATATGCATATCAGTATCAGTTATAGCAAACAAATTAAGGTTAATAGCCAAATGAGTAATAAGGGAACTAAGGCATAAATTCTTGTTAGAAGAGATAATAATGTTAAATTGTGTTGCCAACCAATCACCTAAATTGATGTGTACTTTATTTACAATACATCAAATAAAAACTACTTCAGTTTTATTGTAGATACAAGTCATAGTCTTCCTTCCTAAATAATTAAAAATCAAGAAACATCACATTAATATATCGAGTTTTGATAGCAGTGTAGTTTTCTTTCTTTAGAGTTGAAAGTGAAATATTTGCACAAGTCTGATTCAGCTGGTGGCAAGATAGATGTATTTTTTGTTATTCGAGCATGATTCCTATGGATACTTGTGGTAGGTCCTATGGCGAATTGGCTTTGCATAGTTGGATTCACTTTAGACTTTTCTTTTGCTATTGTTTAAGTATTATCTTTAAAATGTTCCATAATGATGACAATTATAAACAGAAAACTAATTCAAAAAAACAACAACATAGTAATAACTAAAACAAAAATAAAAATAAAAGCAACTAAAATTAATTAATAAAATTAAGGAAAAATAAATAGGACTTTAACACAATATAATGGGTGTTGGTGGTTGTTACTATGGACTGTTAGCTGGGTGTTGTGATTGATGTGCTTAATGTGTCTGTTGAAACAAGAAACAAAAGACATTAGGGTTTTTTTAAAAATAATTTTATTACGATTAAATTTTTAATTTTATTATTTTATTATTTTAAAAAATTATATTATTTTTTGTTTCTTCTTTCTAATTATTTATGTTTTAATTACTTGTTTAAAAAATTACATTTTTCTAAAATCGAACATACTACTAACATGTATAAGGCATGATTATGTCTTATGAATGTTAGTATTTTAGAATTTTAGGGGGTTCCATTTTAGAAAGTAAATTACATAACGAGTGATCTTGGCTTCTAAGATTTAATATTCTAGAATTTTGAGTCTTTAATCCTAACAACTAAATTATATAAGACGTGATCATGGCTTATGAAATTTAGTATTATGGAATTTTAAGAGCCATTCCCTTTTAAGCCAATAAACTAATGCCTAAAAAAATAAGCAAATGAAAATATATTTAACTAAAATAAAACTAATAAAAATATCATATTTTAGGTTGCCTCTCAAAAAGCGTAATTGTTTAATGTCGTTATACTCGATAAGGATTTTTCTTCTCAAACTTCTATATAATTGCAGCTTTGCACTCTTTCAATATTGCCACTAGCATTTCCTCTTACCCTGTACTCAACGTTTTTGAGATGATTGTAGGTAATGACTCTCCTTCATCCAAATAGACATATTTTAGTTGATCAGGTAAGGCCTTCAATTCTAATTTCAGAGCTTGCAAAATAGAAGGCAACATTTTCTTGTGAGTTATAGTAATTTCAACTTTTAAAGTTTTCGAATATATTAGCATCATTGATAATGATTCTAGAACTTCACAAGTTTCATTAACTTGCTCTTTCACTTATAGTTTAACATTAATCTCTGACTCGTCATCAACACTTGCTTCTTTAAAAATATCCTGCACAAATGAATCCATAATATCTATATGATAAACAGATTGAAAATCATCAGGGTACTTCACTACTTCAAAAATATTAAACTTCACTACCTCTCCATCACACTCAAGGGAAAGAGTATCCTTATCCACATTGATTTTTGTCTTGTCCATATTCATAAACGATCTTCCTAAAAAAATCAAATCTGCATTTAGATCATTGTCTCCATCTATTTTCAAGATGTAAAAGTCAATTAGAAATACCAAACTGTTAATTTGGACTAAAACATCCCCTATAACACTAATAGGATACATATAAGAATGATTAGCTAGTTGAATAATCACATTAGTTTCTTGCAAAGAATTCAGATTTAAAGCTTGATAAATTGAGTATGGCATGATATTAATAGATGCACCTAATTCTAGCATGGCATGCTCAATTTTCTTATCATCAATGACACATAGAAGTGTAAATATACTTGGATCTTTGCATTTTTTAGTAATTTCCCATTTATTACAACTGATACTTTTTTCCCCAAAGCTATTCTCTCCTTATCCTCTAATTTTCTTTTATTTGTGCACAGTTCTTTTAAGAACTTTACCAATTTTAGAATTTTCTTGTTGGCTTTTAGAAGTGGTATATTGATTTCCACCTTTTTGAAGGTTTTTAAGATCTCTCTTTCATATTCCTCTTTTTTGATTTAGCCAATCTACAAGGGAAAAGAGGTACTCATGCATAAGTTGATATCCGTGAAGATAAATCATCTTTTACCTTTATTAAATCTTGAATTGGAAGTTCATCTTTCTTTTCTCCTTCGTTATGGTTTTCTACCTCCATTGGTAAGGAAAATCTAGATTGAACTTCCTTACCACTTCTCAATGTCATTGTACTATATTCTCCTTAGGATTCACCACCGATTGGGAAGGTAATTTTCTTGATGCTTATGTTTCCAATTTACTAATTAAGGTGATTAATTGAGTGATCAAATTTCCTAAGTTCTGAAGACTTGTTCTTGTTTGTTGTTGAAATTGTTGAGTATTCGTAGTAAATGCCTTAACAATTTCATTTAAAAACATAACTAAATTTAAAGATTGAGATTGAGCACATGGAGGAGATTGAGGATGTCTATTGAAATTGTAAGGTTGATATCTTTGTTGTCGTCATAGATTTCCACAGTTAAAGTTCGGATGATCCCTCCATCATGGACTATAATAATTATAATAAGGGTCATATTTTTGTTGAGGTTGACCAAAAAATCCCCCTATTGTGTTAGTTTCTTAAAGGAGTCTTACTACAATATAGGGTATATATCAGTAGGATGTCTAGAGAATGAGCATATTCCACACACTTGTGCCGATTGTAATTAAGCTACAGCCATTTGACGAACCAGAGCAGTTAAATCTAAAATTTTATCATTCAGATTCGTATTAATTACCTCATCCATGTGCTTAATAGCTTTATCCATCCTTATCCCAAATTATTGAGAATTTTTGACCATATTTAATATCAATTGACTGGCTTTTTTTTGGTATTATCCATTGGTAATATTCCTTCATAAAAGTACTGAATTAAAAGATAGTCAGGAATCTGATGGTGTAGGCAGCTAGCACATAACTCCTCAAACCTCTCCTAATATTCATATAATGTCTCTCCAGTGAATTTTCTTATCCCACATATCTCCTTTCTGATATTGGCTGCTTGAGATGTAGGAAAGAATTTCTCCAAGAACAACCTTTTCATCTCACTCTATGTTGTCATTGAGCTAGAGGGAAGATAATATGGTCAATCCTCTGCCTTATCTTTTAATGAGAATGGAAAGGCCCTAAGATTAATTTGTTCTTTTATCACCTCTTGTGGCTTCATTCTGGAACATACAACATGAAATTGCTCCAATTGTTTATATGGGTCATCACCTGTAAAGATTACAAAAAATAGGGAGTAAGTAAATTAGGCCAGATTTATATTTGAAATCTACCTCAACATTTTAAAATCATATGTCAAGGTTGCTAATACAAATTTGGTGCTGCTAACTCCCTCAACGTCCTAGTTTTATGATTTGTCATCTTTTATTCAACTTATTAGAGATTATAACTTTTACAAATTGTTAGGTCTATCTCAACTTTCACTTTTGGAGGTGAATGACCACTTCCTTAAACGACACGTTATATTCTCAATTTATAGGTTATATTACAATTCACCTGTCGGAGAAGAACGAGTCATACAAGATAAGAGATTAGTAGTAAACTGTAAAATAACGAAAAGAAACTGAAAATCTAAAATAATTCTCCAATAGCGACGCCAAAATTTTGATCGAGTTGTCACAGCCCTCAAATTTAGTTCTGATTCTCTGAACTCTTATAGTAGTCATGGAACCAGGTTGAATCCTAAGAGAAATAAGAACTAGTTTCTTAGTTTTAATTGACAAAATAAGGTGGAGGTTTATGATTAGTTAACTAATAAATTAAATTTAATAAGAAATAAAAACAAATTAACTAAGTATAAAAGTGAGAAATTCAGTGGTACTTAATACGGTGTCAGATGTGTTTTTGTCTTCTTTTCCTACTCAAAACCTAGTATACTTCTATCATGTAAAGATCCTTATCTTAAACAAATCTAAATCCTACATAATAAGGGTAGAAATAAGTTCCTAATTGAATTTAAACTCTTAGAGTGAATCTAACATTAGACATGGTCTCGCCTTATTCATTGCAATTTGACTAACAACTGTTTCAATAAGTTATCTAAAAAAGTTTGTGGATGACACATCAGCTTTACAAATGTCAATGAAAATGTAATTTAGAAAGGATGTCAATTTGGTAAGTCACATCGTCTTACTTCCATGAATTCATCAATTTGTAGACCTAACATATTCGAACTAGTTTATACAGACTTGGTAGGGGCAACATAAATACTGAGTTATAATGGATATCATTATATCATGGTGTTGGTAAATGACTTTTCAAAATACACCTAAGTGAAATTGTCTGTTGAATTTGAAAATGCTATAGATGAGGAATTTGGGAAGAAGATCTAGTGCTTCTAGAGTGACAATAGAGGAGAATATATATGATCTCTTTCTATATTACAGTAAAATGTATTTTACAACAAACATGTCCAAATTCCCCTAAACAAAATAGTGTTATTGAATGGGAGTTTGCCTGTCTTGTTTCTGTGAGTCTCTTATAGCTTTGTTAATAAAATCTCCTTCAAAAGCTTTAGGCTAAAGTTGTTCAATATACATGTTATGTAATGAATTACTTACCTTCATAACTAGGTAAAGAGAAATCTCTTTTTAAGTTTTTATATGTTGAAAAGCCAAAAGTAAATTACTTTCAAGTATTTGGTTCAACTTGTTATGTTTATATTTCAAAATATAAGTGAATTAAGCTTAGCTTGAAAGTAAAAAGTGTATTTTTGTTAACTATGATTCATGTAGAAAAGTGTGGAGCTATATGGATTTAGAAACAAAGAATTTTGTCACTTTTAGAGATGTGATGTTCTGTAAGGTATCTTCTTATTTTTTTTATATAGAAAACCTCCTTTTAAGAAACCATTCTTAATGGTGATGAAGAGAATTTACAATTATATCAACAACAAAAAACATAGATGCTTCAAAAAATGATGAGTGTCAAGCTTTAAACATCTCAAATTTGGATGGTGGTGAATAATAAGTTTAAAGGACCTCTACAAGAGAGTAACGACAACCAAATATCTCTAAGATTATAAGGTACAACTTAATCAATGCACTATTACATCATACATCTTTACTAAAGTAGTACATGAAGATCTAATAAATTATAAGAAAGCCAAAGATTGTTCAAAATAGGAAGTAATGATGCAAGAATAAATTGAGGCTTTAAACAAGAAGTAGACATGGAAGTTGGTGTCAATATTAGAATATCACAAGCATATTACCTATAAATGCTTTTATTGTTTTTTAAAATATCAAATAGGAATGTTGATAAATGCAAAGCTAAAATTGTTGCTCGTATAAAGCTATAGGTTAGATTATAAGGAGATATTAAGTCCGTTTGCAAAAATTGTTACGTTAAGATCCAATTTTTCTCTTGTAGATTTTAAGATTTGAAAATTATGGAAACTTGATATAAACAATCCACTTTTTACTAGAGAATGGATTGTGAATTATTCATGGAGCAACCTAAAGGTTATGTTTCAAAACAATATTCTTACCACACATATCGATTGATGAAGATGTTGCATGATCTCAAACAAGCACCATATACTTAGTATAGTAAATTTGCCTCAATACTTTATCTTCTGTGGATTAAAAGTTTCTAAGGCATATTATAATTTGTTCATTAAATTATAATTAAACATGTATTTGCTTGTTTTATTATACTTAGACAATATGAAAATTATTAGAGATAATGAAGTTCATATTTCTATGTTGAAAAATGAACTATCAACTCTTTTTAAGACAAAGAACTTAAGGGAAGTTGGTTGTTTTCTTTGTGTAGAAGTTAAAAGGTAAAATCAAGTGTTCTTCATTTCTTAAAAAAAAATATAAAGGAGCTCTGGCCATATTTTGGCATAGGGGAGTAAAAAAGAAAAAGACACTCCAATGAAGCCACATCTCAAGCTGATGAAAGAACAGAAATTATTAAAGGATAATAGAAAATTCAAAGAACTTATTGGTAGTTTAATTTATTTAACGATCATATGAGCTGAGGTTGCATATTTTGTTGGAGTCATTTCCCAATTTATGCAAAATCCAAGAACTTCGCATTTAGATGCTGCTAAGAGGATTTAAGCTATGTTAAAGGGACTGCAAATTATGGTCTTACATATAAGAAATTTTTTTAAATTGAAATGATATATGATGCAGATTGGACAGGTAATGTAGATGATTGTTGATCAATCTCATGTACTATTTCATTATTGGTTTTGCTATTGTTTCATGTTGCAGTAATAAACAATCCACTATTTCTTTGTCTATCATTCAAACTTAATAAATGACAACAACAATGGAAATGATAGAATGCATTTGGTTGAAGCGTTTGATGGGAGATATTTTTGGTATAATTGATTATGATATATATTTTCAATATAATAATGAAAGTGTCATCAAACTTGCTACAAATCCAATATCTCATGCACGAATAAAGTGCATTGAAATTCATCATCATTACCTTTAAAAGAAGGTGTTGGATCAAGAAATTGAGTTGAAGAAAATTTCTACAAATGATCAAGTTGTTCACATATTTACAAAAGCCTTAGGAAAGCCTAAGTTTGAATGCTTTAGATCAACTCTTGGAGTTACTAACAATAAGTATGCACGAAAGAGGAGTATTACAAATTAGTGCATCTTACTTAGTTTATGTGGTGTAAAAGTTTTAGTTTTACTCTTGTCATTATTATGTTCTTATTTTGGAATAGATAAGTTGGCTATGAGCTATCAATAAAGAGCATTTTTCTCTTCATAAGATTTTATGGGAATATTTGAAATGTTGAGATTTTATTAGAAGTCTGTTAAATTTAAGGTTATAAATTAGAATATAATTTAATGTTCTTCATGTCTAAAAATTCATAATAAAAGTTCATTCTCCAAAATATTTAGTTCCCTTTTTTGTTACCTATACATCTTTCTTTTTCTATGTTTTCCTTATGTACTCTTTAATTTAAACGTCTAATAGACACACTAATTAATCTCACCCTCCACCTATTTATAGGTGAATTTAGCAAATAAATTGCTAACTTTATAGACTCCTAATATACCCCACTGAAAGGCCTTTATAAGTATAGGCTCACCTAGCCATCCATTCACTATCACTGGAATGCACAAAACAAATTTAATTGCATACTCTAATTATAAACAAACACAACACAACAAATTTCATATTGATACCAATATTCCATTATAGGAGGTACATGCATTGCTTATTTTCAAACATAATCTATACTACCTACATACTAGACCCTGTTTAATATGGTTTTATTTGGGATACTAACGATTGACTTAATTGAAGCAAAAGACATAACTTATGGTTTCCAACACTTCCACAACCTTTGGACCATTCATAGGATTACGATATAACATACTCATTTTCATATTCACTCATCATTTCTTACTTTTCATACTTATTAGCTTTCTCGTTGTTTCTATGTGCAAAACTAAACATTAGAAACTGTTCAAAAAGAATAAGTTTAATTATGTAAAGGTATCATATGTTTCAAATAAAAGATCACTTTGTGTTCGTGTGTGCACTTATATAAGAAAGAGTAAAAATAGACCATCAAGATTCCTCCTAAGGTGCATGTGTTTGCGCTTTAACAACAAACCGCTTCATTTGTCTTATTTCAAGGACTTTTTGCAAGAAGGCTTCATTTACCTTATTTTAAAGACAAGCTCCTGAAATAGACCAAGATTTATTGCTAGAAGTTGTCATATTATTTAAGGAAACTTTTTTGTGTTTGGAATAGAAGCAAATTATATATGGATGAAAACAATTCTTTTTTTATTGTCACATATTAAAAGAAAAATTAAAAAAACTAAACCTAACATTTACGTGGGATATTACTCAATATCTAATGCTTAAAGAATTTTTCAATCTCATACACAAGGAAAATTCTTATGCATAGGGAAATGCATTTCATAGAGAATAAGCAATAAAATTGTAATAATACATAAAAGAAATCAATTGTTATTCCTTTTCTAAATTAAGTTGAGATAGTTCATGAACCTCTTGTAAGAGGCACTAAATTGCTCTCTAATATGAATAATAAATGTAATGTTAGTGTTCTTACACTATAAAGGTATTAAGAAGCAGAAAAAGATCCCAAGTTAAGGGTTGCAATACAAAAGGAGCCCTTTATGAACCCAAAAAAAAAAGATTTGGGAATTGGTTGAAAGATTTGAATACAAAAAAGTAATAGGAGTTGAGTGCTTCTTTATAATAAAACTAAATATAAATAACTAAACAACAAATATAAAGTAAAACTATTGGTCAAAGGGTATGTTTCAAGATTTTAGAATAAATTTCTTTGATGTATTTGCTCATGTTGCAAATTAGATACTATTAGCTTGCTGCTAGCTGTTGTAGCATAAAAGGGATGAAAAATCTACCACCTTGATGTTAAGTCATCATTTTTAGATAAATTTATGAAAGAAGAAATCTATATTAATCAATCAAGCTTTATTGCGAAAGGGCAAGAAGACAAGGTTTATCTACTATAGAAGACTTTATATGGTTTAAAATAAACTCCAAGAACTTGGTAAAACATGATTGATGAATATTTATTAAAATTAAGTTTTATTAAGAGTATTGGTGGATCCACTTTGTATATTAAAGGTGATCAAGCTAATTTTATTATAATCTCTTTATATGTTGATGATTTTCTAGTTGCAAATAGTAATGTTGAATATATTCATCAATTTAAAAAAGACATGATATAAGCTTTTGAGATAATATACTTAAAATAAATGTCTTACTTCCTTATAATGGAGATTGAGCATAAAAAAGGATAAAAATTTCATTCGCTCAGAGAAATATAAAAAGGAGATCATAAAGAAATTCATCATATAGAATTATAAAATTATGAACACTCTTATATCAAAAGGAGAAATTGTGCAATGATGGAAGAGTGGAAGAAATGAATAAAACATTCTCATAAGGTTAGTCAACTACTTAATGTATCTCTATATATTTTGTATGTTTTACTCACACTTTTAAGACTTATGAATTGGGAAAATGGATTTCATAAAAAAAAAGATTTCTAAGATAGACTAAAGAAACCTTAAGTTATTATATCAAGTACTGTTTATTACAAAGTTTTTCGGTTGTAAGTTATTTTGATAATATTGGATAAAGTCTTTATATGACAAAAAAAGTACTACAATTCATTATTTCAAGTTTGGATAAGGATATTTAAAAGTAGGAAATTACTACACAATCAACACCTAAAAATTAGAATCCATAATAATTACATCAACTATTAACACCATAACAAAAACGACAATTGGCTAAGAAAAAATTCATCATTAAGTGTCTCAAAATCATCGCTAATGGTCAGTATTTGTGACATTTTAAATATATATTATCATATATAATATTTATAATTTTTTAATTTATTATACAAAAATAATTGAAAACTTGAAGCATTGTATATAACAAATAAAATATCATTAAATTATTCCAACAAAAAGAATATTCTTTGTATACAAGATTTTAATTACAACTTTAATAATTCTTATAGACAAAATAATAAATACAGAGACCAGTTAACAAACTATAAATGTTAAGATTACAAAAAATTACAACGTAACTAGAATAACTCTAAGTTTATCCATGTCTATGAGAGCAATTTCATACATCAGCTATCATATACGAAGAATTAGCCATGAGAATTATGACTGCAACTTCAAGATCTGTACAGTACCTAAAATTAGGCATAATTAAGCTAGTTTGTTTTTAATTAGAAAGGAAAAAAGAGGGTGATGGAATGGAAAAGTAATCTAGCAAAATATTCATTGAAAACCATTAAATACCTTCCAAAGTACAACTTCTTTATCACGTAAGCACTCAACAATCCAACCTGAGAGTAAAACAAAAAGCAAGTGTTGTAACATATATGCATTGGGTGCATCCATAGCTTTAGCAAGGTTAAGAATACTTTAAACAATAAGAATAAAGCTTGATGAATGAAGAAAAACATAACAGTTTAAAAGCACTTCATCTCGATCTAGAGCTCCAGGACTATCAATGCTATCTTATTAGTCACCTGATGAATGCTATCTTATTCGTCATAGTCCAGAAGACTTAAGTTATAGAGAATTTAACAAAGATTCCATAAGTTTATCAACCCAAAATTCAAAATTAAAAAGATCATATGATGACGGTAAATGACATCTTAGACCCTACAAAGAAATTTATGATTAAATTTCTTTTGAGCATCAAAAACTAAATGTTAAATAAAAAAGATGAGAAAAAATAATATAGGATAAAAGTAGTAACTAGCACGCCATGTTTATCAAAAGAAACAAGATATACAGTGGAAACATGTCTAACCTTAAAGCTAGCACATTTTACCAAGCAAAATGGACAAGAAAAGTCTTCAGTAACTACAGCCAAAATCATTGAATGAATGAGAGAAGAGGAGGAAACAAAAGAACTAAAGTAAAGTGGGGTAACCATTTACTAATTGATGGTAAGCATGCAACTTCTAGGAAAGAAGAAAAGGAAGATTAAAACATACTGTACCATAGGAAGATAAAGGGTACCTTCGGTTTTCTGCAATTTATTATTGTAGTACCTATAGTTAAAAATCACATTTCCATCTCTCAATCTGTAAGCAAAGATAAGAAAAGTTTCAATGACATGCAAAAAAAAAAGCAAAAAGAAAAAATCACAAAAATGATTACAAAGAGAAGAATTACCGAATAATATAAGATAATGACGAAGAAGAAATGTCACTACACGTATACAAATGATAAGCAGATCCTTCCTTAGCCAATTTCTTCCACAGATATATTAACTTGCACTTGTTGTGATGAATTCTTTGAAAACCGAAACAATGAAAAGCATCATATACTTGTCAACCTAAGAGAACGAACCATGGTTTCAAATGTATATGGAATTTGCATCAAAACACATTTGTCCTCATCTTAACTCAATTGCTAGTAGGAAAGAATGAAAAAGTGGAGATGAACCCCAGGTGTATCGAATAATTTCTGCAATGAAAAAAATAACGTAAAAGGGTCTAGAAACAAAATTAATACAGATAATCAACTATTTGAGATGAAATAAAATGTGGCATGCCCCTCCTCCTAATAGAACACATTATAGTGAATCCCAAGAAGAAAGAAAAACAAGCTAATTAAAGATAATATTGAGCATACAAATCGATAGATAATTATGTAATAGAGAGAACTCAAAGATGGTTTCTCATTCTTCCAATAGACATGGATTAAAAGAATTCATGCAATAATTAGCTATTTTTACTTTTTATAACTACAGAGAAACTACCAGCCTCCTAGATTTTCTACAAGATATTTACTTACAGAATTGCTTGTTGGCAAAACTCAAAAATAAAAAGCAAACCTTAAAAGGTAAGAGACATGTTATTTATAATCGCAACCATTAAGTTTCAACAACCATTTTTCACTTTCCGGCAACATTCACCGGCTTAACACTCCCCATAACTTCTCCCCGATGAAACTCACTAACCTCCTCACCGACCCTTTTTTCCTTGCCTCCTCATCACCTCCACCAAAGTCGTTGCAACTTTTCCTCTCCTTCACAGAATCAGATTTTGGTAAAGATGGGAGTTCAGGTTTTAAAAACTCCAACTCTGGAATTCCTTAAATTTTGGTAGCTTAGGTATTTCAACCATTTAAAATTAATGAAACTACAAAAACATTAACAGAAAAAGAGAGAAGAAAGAAATGTAAAGGCTAATTAATAGAGTGAATCGTTGAAAGGAGATATCGTTGACTATGGAATGAGAGCGTTATGATTCATAGAGTAAGAGGAAAGAAGAGAGTAGAGGATGAGACATGGGTGTTTTTAGCATTTTGTTTTTTTTAAGCACCCTTCGGTTTATGGGGGAAGAGGAAAGAATGAGCAGAGGATGAGAGATGGGTGTTTTAAGCTTTAGGTTTTCTTATTAAGTGTTATTCTCGTTTTCGTTTTCTCTTACAATTAGTTAGCATATTTGGCGACGACTTTTAAAATTGTCGTCAAAGGCCATTTTTGGTAGTGATTTTTCAAAAATCGTCGCCAAAGGGTCAATAAGGGTTATTGTCACACCAAATCAGAAACTTTTAGTGGCAATTTTTGAAAATCCACATTTTGCTTTAGCGATGATTTTAAAAAAATTTTAATATATAATCGTGGCCAAAGGTTTATTTTTAGCTACAATTTTCAAAACGTAACAAAAAAAAGTGGCCAAATATATACCTTGTTATAATGTAACCAAGTCTTAGTAACTACCAAAAGTTTTAGTTAATTTATGCCTTATGCAAAAGATGAGTATAAGAGGTGATGGTAGGCAATCAAACATCTTAATTACTAGTGGAAGTGAAAGATTTAGTGGCGTTGGGATCTATGAGAAGTAAAAACCACCTCTTTTTTCTTAATACATGGGAAGGTGTGGTTAGAACACCCGGGTATTTACAGAATTACCCCTGTCATAAGGAGTTACACGAAGTGGCCAGTCTGACCTTGATCAAAATAAACCTCACACCTAGCTAGGTGTCTTAGGTCATGAGTTCCCAAGTATGTCACTGTGGGAGAAGAAGGCGAGGCAAGGGGCAAGTGTTGCCCGCTGGTTGCAATACTTGTTACCTGTGGAGGCGGATGAGTAAAGATCTTCAAATCGAAATCCGAATTCGAGAGTCCCCATTTTGTTATCGAATCAGCTAGAGAATTTGCCAATCTGGGGATATGTTGGAAAGAAATGAAACGAGCTTGCTTGGAGATGTTTCTGATCCGGCCAACTAAAGGTAATTCCGACAAGTCGTTTGTGTGAGTTGTGATTAAATTGATTGCTTCTACATTGTCTGATTCCATTTGAAATGCTGTATGGTTATTGAGCAGGGCAAGGTTCATACCATGGTATATTGCCCACAATTCAGCAATGAGTGGGTCGCAGATTCCAATGTATTTAGTGAAGCCAAAGATCCAAGATCCTCGGCAGTCCCTGAGTGCATCGCCGCAGGCAGCGAATAAGTGCGTCGACATACCGCAGCGTCGATGTTGATTTTGAGAGAGCTTATTGAAGGAGGGGTCCAGCGAGTGATACGCAATGATTGAGATAAGACTGACTCCTTGTAATGTAGACGAGATTTGTCTGTATAATTATTTGCCCAAATGGATTCGTTGACCGTAGCGTGAATGATAGGTATTAGTTCC
>JANIIA010000002.1:9082949-9101122 GCA_027478495.1 Erythroxylum alaternifolium
ATGATATGTATTAGTTCCATTCCCATAGTTGGCTTGTGTTGGAAAATCTCTGAGTTCCTCGTAGACCATAGCTTCCAACACATAATTGCAAACCAATGATGCCAATCATCGAGCTCCTGCATAAAATTTAGATTTAGATTAGTTTGCGACCACTGTTGGGGTGATTGCGTTGTCCAGAAATCTGTGGACAGATTAGGATTGAGGGAATTCCAAATGCACCGGCTGCGAAAACAATCTCTCAATACGTGGAGGATTGTTTCCGGTAGTGGACAAAGGTGACAGGGAGAGTTGTCTGCAATGTGTCTTCTGTGCCTCTCTGTATTGGTCCATAAGGCCTGCTTTCCTACTTTCCATAGAAAAAGCTTGATTGTCTCTTGTAATTTGAGAGACCATAAAACCACCTCTTTTTTGATCCTTACAATAATGTCATATAGCGGAAGAATGTGCGAGATGCTTTAAGTGTGTTTCTATTCTAAATATTTTCGAAATTTTGAATTGCAATCAAATTGGAATTAACTCGCAACGAAGGAAAACATTAATGTATCTAAATCGGAGGAGAAGCTATATTTATCATACTTGCTATACATCGTCTGATAGTTGTCTTTTCTTTTGATCTAATATACGCAATTGAATTGAGTTTGAATTTAAAATTTAATTTTTTTCATTGAATTCTATTGAGATCAAATATTTAAATTTAAACTTGATTAAACTTTATTTAATTTATTAATTTTAAGTTAAAATATTTCAATTTCAACTAATTTAACACAACATATTATTAAATGTGAGTTTGAAATTTAGTTTGATTAAACTTAAATAATTGCATAATATATTTGATTATTAAATTTAAGTTAAATTAGGTTGAGACTAAATTAATTTGTTATTTTTAAGTATATGTAATGATATTCTTGATTTTAGTTAAAAGCTTTTGACAATATATTTCAACTAGTCTAAATGGATTTAGCTGTGCATATTATGTTATAGTCAATAGCCGCGATTATTGATCGACACCCTACCATTGTATCGACATCTCTGAGCATTGTAAGATCTGAAGGCCTTCACAACTCATTTTTGTCACACTAATATAAGAAAACAAACTGCACTCTTCAACTACACAAGACTGAAGTGACTAAAATCACGCGGTGGATTGCAACACAGTGACCAAAACTACTCTAAATAATAATATGATTATGAACCTGATAAAGAACGAAATCATCTTACCCATTACCTCTATACTAACTCTATTCTATGCGATCTTATTCATATAAATATATAAGATCTAAAAAAATACATAGATGAAATTGTATGAAACAAAATTGATACAAATTAGTAGATGATTTGATCATAGCTGATAATACCACATAAGACGTGCAAATCTTTGCCTGTCTATCTACTCCTGTGCTAGAAAGTGTCAAAAATTCCAAGTTTCCAACTAACTGCCATATATAGCTTTTAAAGTCTTCGGTGGGTCACGCTTTTGGGCATGCAGATAATGCCAAAAAAAGAGAAGGGGTCTTAAAGTCTACGTTGACTCCGAGACACAGTATTTCACGTCACTTTCAGTATATTTGTCCGTTTGTCGGGCAAATACTGGCATATAATGTAACGTTCGACGGCCCCGAAAAAAAGCTGCATGTTCAGGTGGGAGTATACCGTCACGTGATTAAAATCCGTCTCAAAATTAGCGTACGACAGAAATTAATTTTGACGGTGGGGTTTGTTGAGCACAAGTGACAAGGCACCACTGTGCTCCTGTCCGAATGTAGCCCTTCCAGGGTTAGACTCCGCATTTTGCCTGTAGAACTCGAAACCAAACTTGAGAATTCATAAGCCGAAAGTTCTTTCCAAACGAGACTCTCCATAAAGTATTAATGGAAACAAACGTTGCAAAGTTTTTGTTACCCGTAAATATGCCTTTATATCTATTATTTGATTTATAAGAAAAAAGAAAAAGGAGTTGGGGACACTTTCTGGTTTCAAACAATTTAAAGCAACCGGTATTTTCAACATTTAAGATGTATGAATTTGTGACAAAGAAACGAAAATTTGCTTGCCTCCGGTTTGTCCTCATATACGAATTAGATAAGGATATCAGTTATTGTTAATAAAGGTATCTCTGCAGAAATTATTTTTCGTCAACAAATTCATTATTGTGATAGTGTGTATATATATGTTTTCAGTGGATGAGCAACTCCTTGTTATGTTTACAGAGGAAAAGGTTTTGAAATTATATTGTATATTTGCAGAGAATGTGTACAGCTTTTTATAATACAATTAGGATTAGAATCGTGGCTAAAAAGCAGGAGAAGATAAGAAGAGAAGGAGAGTTAAATTTAAACACTACAACTTTGAATTAAAGTATATCTGATGAAGATTTGAAGATAGCAGCTACACTTGTGAAGATAAGATCGAGCAGAGGAGCATAAGCACATGTGCAAATAGGAAGATCTGCATTTGAACGGATGAAGATGATGATTACCCTTAACACTCCTAACTCCGATAATATTTTTAGCATTAAATTTTGATGAATTTCCTGTTTCTAAACGACTTGATTAATGAACAGTAAAGTGATGCTTATTACTGTGAATCTTTTAAACGTATCAGAAGTGAAACACTCTCATATTCTGAACCCACGTCTAGTTTAATGGCAAGTTTTTTGCTTTTAGATTGTGTGTGCGCGCGCGCGCGCGCGAAAGAGAGAACGAGAGAGGTTCCACACGCATAATTAATTTATTGACAACACTTGTTCATTAGCAGACTAGCTTGAAAGCTAAAGACTGAGTATGTAGAAGACAAGCTTCCCCTTCCACATACTCATTAAAACTACTTCTATGTTATCTCTCACACTCAGACTCCATCCTACCGGATGCATAGACAGAACAACATAAACACAGACTCATTAAACAAAAGCTCAAAACAAAGACGCTTTTCCCATGGCCAACTGAACTTAGGTATCCGATCTTCTACGAGATTCGATTTCACGCATCATCTCATCAAAACGCGCTTGAACTTCCTGAAAACATTTCAAAGGTACATGGTATTAGCTTGTTAAGGAAAGCAAGACCGAGTAAGTGAGAAAATATCGACGCCATATCGTTGATTAAGCGGGTTTCATGCATGCTCACCTCATACCTATAGTTACCAATGCCAATTTGAGGACCCAGATGACATAGAGAAGAAGCTTAACGTTAGAAATATAAATACATCATAAATGGTTATATATCAGATATGAATAAGGGGATTCCGGTAAGGAAGAGAGAGAAAAATAACCAATCAATCAAGAACTGAAGTTCACCACCACGAAAGCGGTCGATGATCCTGTTAGCTTCCTGTTTTGCAAATACAAGACAGTGGAAATATCAATCACCGCAACAGATAATTGAGGACCCCGTACAGAGAAACATTCATCGGAATTGCGGAAAGTATCACCTCCATATTGATTTCTTCGTCTACAATATTGCTGCATGCATCAAGAGAATATATATTAGAATGGTGAGTAAGTTCAAAGGTTTTTATCTTTTCCATAGTTAAAAAGAAAATACAAAAGAGGTACTGAAAAACTTACTGGGTTCCATTAGGAAGCACAACATTGCCATTGCTAAACATGAAAAAGGAAAGACAACGAAATAGGTTAAAATGGAAAAGAAGCGCGTAAGTTAGGTTACTAATCGGCGTGTCAAACGAAGCAAGAAAGTGACAAAATGATATGGAAGACATTTGGGTTGTGCTATACCGGGGTGGCGCTGGCAAGGCGAGCACGTAAGCCGGCCGATTGGTGGTCACCGGGGTTGGGACCGGGATAGGGTTGAGTCTTGTGACTGCACCCGCACCGTTAAGTGTCTCACTCCGAACTTCTTCGCGCTGCTCGGGAGGTTGCACCTGCCTGCTTCCCCTACGCTGAAATCTGGACTTGATCTTTCTCATTGCAGAAAATAACAATAGACCTAAAGGAAGCAAGAGCTTGAATATTTAAGCTGGGTTTGTTTTGGATGAGTGAAAGCCACTGAGAGTGAGGTGCATTTATAGGCAAACAGAAGAGCTGGTTCTGGGCAGTGGGGTCTTGAACATACACATATTGCGATGCAGCTCTTCAGGACGTGTTAAACATCGGGCGGTTCTCTTCTCCGAAGGTTGTGTTAGAGAAAGCCATTTGGACGTTGTTAAAACTCATTTGGGCATTAGGTTTCATCCTGTCCCAAGGGTCATTTTGGGGAAAATGGAGTGAACATGATGTGAAATTTTGACAAAATAATTAAGTAGACCTATTTCAATCTCCAATTTAATTTCGGCCAAGTTTATTTAACAAGTTCAACAAAAGAAAATAAAGTCATCGTCTTGTTTCTTTTATATGTATTGATCGAACGATTTATTTTGAATGGTATGTATTTTAATTTATTATAACTAAGGTTTAGTAGTCATTAATGTTAATTGACATATACAATAAATAAGTACTTTTAAATTATGAGATTACTTCAATATATTTGTAACTAATATTTTGTCGCTAATAATTTATTCACGCACGTAAACGACAATAAAGTACTTTTTAAGTCCGTTATAAATTATCATTCATAAAATACGACAAATAATTACTTTTTTGTATTTACATTCACTCTTATTAGTATTTTAATAAATTATATTTGTAACTAATATTTTGTCGCTAATAAGTTATTAACGTATGTAAACGACAATAAAGTACTTTTTAAGTTCGTTATAAATTATTATTTATTACATACGACAAAAATTTACTTTTTATATTTACATTCACTTTTATTAGTACTTTAAAACTGTATGATATTAAATTGTTGATTAACACCCATAACTATAATGTAGTTTCTTATATTATTATTGTTTTAATGCACTCCATGATTATAATTTGTTGAATTTTTCAATCACATACGGTATTTGGAAAGGTTTTCCTTTCATAACTCAATTTTCTTGTTGAATAAGTTCTGCTCAATAGTTTTGAAAAACATCTATAAATTTTGTATATAATAACTTGCAAAACAAAAACTTACTGAAACTCATCATCTTTTAGAAACTATAGGAAACATAATTTGGTAACGCAGTTCAAATTTGAGTGATCATATAATTATATTTTCGAAAAGAAGAATGTGCATATAGTCCTCAACATTACTTGAAAGGGAAAGGATTACGTCCAAGTAGAAATTATCTTAAAAAGAAACCCATATGACATGAATGCCCCCTGTTTGCCAAACCACCTCACAAAATAGCAAACGTTGAAATTACAATCCAGACCCTCCAAATCAGTCAAATTCAAAGGTGGCCCTGTCCCCACTCACTGGTCAAGGGGTTACTGTGTTGTGTGTTGATGATAACATCCGAAACGGTTGCTGACTCGAGTTTCCTTGGAAGCTAGCTAACAAACACAAAGACGTGCTAAATATTTTCAGAACAGTCCGTCCTTGGACAATTTTACAGAGAGAAGGTAGAAAAGTAGCGCGGTTTTCAAAATTAAGTCATTAATAGAGCAATCCTATGTTGGACATATGGATTGTCATGCAGTGCTTTGGATTGCCAAATGGAATCTGCATGTTGAGTTGAGGATTTATTTTGGATTTACCGTAGAGATAAACCAAATCCCATGACCGTTTTTCTTTGCCATCGACTCTATTTAGGTTTGGTTTAGAGGAGTAGCGGCGGTTGACAACTTACTGAAATCAACCTACTGAAATAATAAGTGCTTATTCTCAATAATTACTTATATGTTTGAGATTGCTATTTTGGTAACTGCTGAAACGTAAAAATAAGTGTTTGGTAAGTGTGGTTGCGATTGCTGAAAAGAGATAAAATAATTAAAAAGTTCATTGATTTAATAAACTATTAATTGTTGTATAAATAATTAAAAAATACATTATTAATCATATAAATTTAAAATTATAAATAATAAAATAATAAAATATAAATAAAATAAATTTAGTAAATAAAATATTTTATAAAAATATATTATTAGTCATATTGATTAAGAGTATAATGGAAAATAATACTTATAATAAATGTTATTAATAGAAAGTAAAATTTTTACCACATAAACAGTTTTCTACTGCAACCCTCTTTCTGCTTATTGATTTTTGCGGTGGCACAGCAGTTTTCTCCAATCTCCGGTTATTCACTGCAGATTCAAACATATGACTGTGTTTGAAAACTGCAGTGAATAAGTACTTATTCCCACCGCACTGCAGATCCAAACGCAGCCTTAAAAATCATCAATATTAATGAAGCCTACAATTCTCATCTTGTTGTTGCATTCTACTTCTTATGTTAACAGTATATAAATTAATCAGATTTCTGTCTTTAATAACTATTATGTTTCTAATTAACAAGTAGCACATCTCTTCTATATATCAAGTTACGTGTTTATTATTTATTTTCACTCAAAGGATAGACAACATGTATACTTGTTCATCTCAAGTTGCTAGGCATTCTTTGAAACCAATAAAAAAATTAGAGAGGGTTAAAATTTGAACTGACAAAGAACTTACGGGAAAGATAAAAATATTGATTTCTTAGCTATTTGTTAACACGGTAGTGTAAGTTACTGTTACATACTTGAAGCTCCTAACTAATTTGAACTAGATAACACAAAGAACTGGAATAAGAATTAAACTATTATTAAGATTATTAAGTGATTAGAGAACAATCATAATTTACAAAAACATAAGATGAAAATCGAAATTTTTTTAAAGAAATCCCTCGAGACGGTGACTTATCTGCCATTTAGTATTTGAGGTCAGAAGTTTTGTTCATCAAACAAAGAAAAACTCGTATCTTTTGATAATTCAGTTTTTAATAATAAAATCATTTCCTTACAACTTTTACAATACATAGGAGGATTTTAGGATAGTAAAATTGAAAAGTACTAATTTCCTATCACTCCGGTAGTTCAACTTAAGATTTGACATTATAATTTACTCAACAAGTTCCTTCCCCAAATCAATATTAATGATAAAACACATAAAATTATGTTGAAAATTATCAAGAATTTATGCCTAAAGTGGCTATAGTTTTATGTTGACTAAATTTCACATTTTATAATTTTATTTTAAATAAACTTCATATTTTAAAGTTTTATTTTGAGTAAATTTTAAGATGAGATGTAATTAATAAAATTTGTTAACTTTTATTATTTTCTCAATAACTTTGATTTTTAAAAAAGTTTTCTTTAATCTTGGTTTAGATTTGGTATACTTTCTATTATTGGATTAGAATACGTTGCCTCCACGCTCGGTTAGATAATATTAGAGCTTGAAAACCCAAAGCTTGATCTTCTTACAATGTCCAATAACACCAATGAAAAAGTTTGTGGGTTATTCAAAGTTTGGAGACCAATTAAAGAATAAAAGGAGTTAAATCACAATATGGAACAACAGTTGACAAAGATAAGAGATAAGTTTTGAGTGTTGTTACAATGAGAAAATAATAAGAGAATTGAGGGTCAAGTTGATAAGGAAGATGGTCCTGCAAGACGTCCTCAAATGCAAAATCTACACCATGGTTCTAGTAATGCGAAAGAAGTTGTTCATTAAAGACATTGTATAGGAGGATATGAATACAAACTAAAGGTAAATATCTCATCCTTTAATGATAATTTAGACGTAGGAGGTGTTTTAGATTGGTTAGCAAAGGTGATACGCTTCTTGTTTATATTGAGATTCTTCTTGAGGAGAGAAAAGTCAACTTGGTGACTATTATATTAAAAGGGAAAGTGTCATTATGGTGAGATTTGTTGAGGGATACTAAGAGAAGAAAGGGTAAGAATCATGTTTCTTCATAGAGGAGGAGGAAAATAGTTACTTAGGGGGAGATTTCTACAGGCAGATTATAAACAATATGTCTTTAGTGCTTACCAACAACTCCACCAAGAAATATAAGTATTCGAGAATATATCACAAAGTTTTTAAGGTTGACAGTCCGGAATCAATTGTTCAAACCTAATCTTAACAAGTTTCAAGATACTTGAGAGCATTGAAGCCAAGTATAAGGGATAAGATTAGGATCTTATTGGTGTTAATAGTTTAAGTTGTTAGCAATTTAGCTATGAAGATAGAATCTATGCTTCATAAGAAGCCAAGGAGTTTAAGCGATGTTACAGAATATGTACATATTAGGTAAGTAGTGATTTAGGGATTGTCTTTTCATAATAGGAAGCTGCATCATATGGATTAATTAGATTTAAAAATTTTCTACAAAGGATGACTAGGTTCTATATATATAGGCTGCTTGTATAAATGAAATACATGTAGGAAAACACTTTTTTATATGTTTATTTTACATAGTATTATAGCACTTGGTATTCATTGGTGTTCAGTGAGAATTCTTTTTCGTGTTCAGTGAGAATTCTTTTTCTCTTAGGTTTCAAATTTTTGCCCTAGCTAACATGATTTATGTAAGTTTTGGCTCACCCTTGTAAAGTGACCATCGAGAAAGGAGCGACTTTATTCGTTTAGCTAGTCCTTAGAATCCAACCACTGGAAAGTTCGCACGTGAGCCATCCACCTGTTCCTCATGCACCAATATGTGTGGCTGTTCCTACCATTAGAAACTTTTTTAGTCACCTTCGATTTGCTGCCCTGATTCTTTACAATCCATATTTATGAGATTCATCACAATCTATCCAGTTATGAGGTCCAATTCTTAACTGATTTAAAATTGGCCTTGTTTTGATGTTGTTTTCAATTGAGCAATAATTGTTATGTTTTTGTCCATTTTAATTTCAATATAGATGACATTAAATCTGTAGTTTTTTTTCTGATTTGATTTCAGTGATTTCTAAGATCACCAAACATAAGATGAACTGGTCTAATTATCTGCAATGAAGTAACACAATATAATTATACTTGTGGGGCATTGATAAAGGTGATCACTTTAATATTCCACTCAAAGATGAGACAAAATAGACATAGTTGAAAGATGACGCTTATTTGTTCCTACATGTATGAAACTCTATTGATAGTGAGGTAATTGGTTTAATCAATCATTATGAATTATTAAGAAGCTAATGGAGTATCTGGATTTCTTATAATTTAGAAAAGGGATTATTTCTCGCATTTATGAGGTGTGTCAATCGTTTTATCATGCAGAAAAATAGGGAAAATCTCTCATAAGTTATTTCATGGATTTTAAGAAAGTCTATGTGGCGCTCAACATGTTATTACCTTTTAGTCTGAATATTAATGAACAATAAGCTCACCGAGAGAAGATGGTTGTCCTCAGTTTCCTCGATTATCTTCCCTCTAAATTTTAAACTGCAAAGTCTAAAATATTTGCTAGTTATGAAATTACTTTTTACATGACATGTTTAGTAGAGTGCTCCACACAAAAAGTACTATATTTCTTTAGTCTAATAGCACCTTTTCTAGTCAAAATAATAAAGGAGGGGGATCAAGCAACTTCGATGATAAAGGATATGGTTTAGGAGGAATTGTATGTCATTACTAGTTATGAAATTACTTTTTACATGACACGTTTAGTAGAGTGCTCCACAAAAAAAGGACTCTATTTCTTTAGTCTAATAGCACCTTTTCTAGTCAAAATAACAAAGGAGGGGGATCAAGCAACTTCGATGACAAAGGATATGGTTTAGGAGGAATTGTATGTCATTACTATCATAACCCTGAACATATGAGACGTGAATGTAGAAAGATGTAAAATAAGAATTAGAGAAATCAGTCAGCTCATATTGCATCTACCATCAATACATTTGAAAATTTTGTATTAATTTTGCAAATGAATTTGCCAAGCCCTCTCAATACTTTTGTAGATGAAGAATCATTAAAGTCTTCATCTATCCATATCACTAATATCGTGAATTAGGTAAACTAAATACATGTCTCATTACTTCCTCTTCCAAATGGGTCATTGATTCTAGTGTCACAGATCAAATGATAGGTAATTTTAGTCTCTTCTCTACGTCTTAGCCACATAAATCTAATTCACTTGTTATTTTAGCTGATGGGTCATCCTCTCAAGTTTTTAGGTTTGGAACAATCATCCCAACTCCATTAATCCCCTTGTCATCTTTCTTACATTTTCCTAATTTATCCTTTAATTTAATTTATGCTAGTAAACTTACATGACCACTTAATTATTATGTCTCATTTTTTCCTAACTATTGCCTCTTTTTGGATTTTATGACATAGTATATTATTCATAAAGGAAATTAATATGGAGATCTTGACACACAAATACCAAAGTCCACTACTTGTTTTGGGGTTGTAACTCTATTTAAGGTACATTGTTGATTGGGGCAACCTTCTCTTCCTCTACTCAAGAAATTGTGTCCTCGATACTATAACTTTTCATCTTTAGATTATCAGTCATATCATTTTGTAAAACATCATCATCTATGCTTAAGTTTTGGTGTCAATAAAACAATTAGTTCTTTTATCAAATTTGTTCATTTAGATATTTAGGGATCTTATCCATTCATGTCTCAAACTAGATATAAGTATTTTATTATTTTTGTAGATGATTATTCTCAAGTGACTTGGTTATATTTAATGAAAAATCATTATGAATTATTTATCTCATTCTTGTAACTTTTGCATTGAGATCAAGATAATTTAATATTACGATTCACACATTGCGAACTGATAATGCTAAAGAATACTTATCAGCATATTTCTAACCCTATATAACCAAGAATGACATCCTTTATCAAACATCTTATGCAGATAACGATCATAAAATGGTGTAGTAAAGAAAAATAATAGACACATTCTTAAGACCACGAGAGCCCTACTATTTCAAATCAATGGTCTAAACTTTTTTTGAGCTGATGTAATTTTTATAGCTTATTTTTTATAAATTAGATGCTTTCGTTTATTAATATATAGTGAGACACCATACAATATTTTTTTTTCTACCAAAGTCAATATTTCTTATTAAAACATGAATATTTAGTTGTACCTACTTTGTTTGGAATGTTCATCCACAAGTCACTAAATTGGATCACAAATCTCTAAAAGACAATTTTCTTAGTGATTCTCAAATAGAAGGGTTATAGATGTTATTTTCCTACACTTGGGTAAGTATCTTGTCTTTATTGATGATACCTTTTTAAAGCACATACCTTATTATCCAACCTCTACTCATATAAATTAGGGTGGGTGATGTTATACTAGTCTATAATGTCACATCTCTAGTTCCAATTCTTACTAAACCTCCTATTATTCATGTTTATTCTCGACGGTAAGGTTATCCTAATTCATGTCTTGAATCAATACCTTTCTCATTAGATTTAATTTCTATTGATGATCTCCTTATTACTTATTGCAAAGGTAAGAATCAATGTGCTTATTATATTTTCTTTAATGTATGTTATAATCATTTTCTTCTTTTGTTCTTTTATTACACACTTGATTCCATCTTCCTTTCTAAGATTGTTCATGAAGCTTTATTTTATTTTGCTATCATAATGCTATGTTAGGGGAAACTAATGCTTTACATGATAATGGTAATTGGAATTTGATACGTTTACCTTTAATAAAGAAGGGTATAAGATGTAAATGGGTTTTCACAGCCAAAGTAAATTTTAAAGGATTAATTGCTCGTTTGAAATCTCGCCTTATTGCTAAAGGTTATACATAGACACATGGTGTTGATTAATTTGATACTTTTTCTCCTATTGCTAAGCTTGTATCCGTCAAGCTATTTATCTCTATAGCAATTGCTCAAAATTGACCCCTGCATCTGTTTGATATCAAAAGTGATTTTCTGCATAGTGATCTCTAAGAAGAAGTCTATATGGAGCAAACTCTAAGATTTGTTGCTCCGAGGAAGAGTGGAAAAATTTGTCGGCTTCTGAAATCTTTGTGGTTTGAAACAAAGTCCTCAAACTTGATTTAGAAAATTTAGTTAGGCAATTTATAAATTTGAATTAAAGAAAAGTAAGTCTAATCACTTTATATTTTATAGACATCTAAAGCTATCATCATTTTATTAGTAGTATATTGATAACATTGTTATTACTGAAAATGACATTATAAGGATCTTACTCTTAAATCATTTCCCAACTCTCAATTTCATAGCATTAAATTATTTAACTAACTGACTAAGACAAAAAATAGGAGCTAAATATACACTCCAATGACTCTTAATTTATAGCTTATGCAAGATGGTGAGCCATTTGAAGATCCTACAAAATATATTAGGTTTAGCTAGAAAGTTGAATTACTTTTACAGCAACACAAATAGATATTGGATAACCTGTTAATGTTGTAAATCACTTTATATCTTCTCTAACAATCAACTATTGGGCAACCTTAGAAAAAATTATGTATTATTTGACAGGTTCCCCTGAACCTAACATTGCCTATAAAAATAATGGACATACTTATATTAAATGCTATTTATGTGGATTAGGTAGGATCCAAAGATGACATGAGATCCACTTTAAGATATTGGTTTTGTTGGAGGAAATATGGTTTTATGGAAGAGTAAGAATCAAAATGTTGTCTTATAATCAAGTGTAGAGTTAGAATTCCAAGCTATGGAATAATCTATTTATGAGATAATATGGATCTATCAAAGGTTAATTCAAGTTGATTTTAAGCCTTGAATACCAACAAAATTGTGGTGTGATAACTAAATTGCTGTCTACATTGCATCTATTCTCACATTTCATGGAAAAACTAAGCACATAAAAATTGGTTGTCACTTTGTTCAAGAAAAAACTATAACAAGGTTTACTTTCCACATAATATGTGAAAATTGGAGAATAGCTGGGAGCTATCTTCACAAAAGCTTTAAATTGGATTTAGATTGATTATATTTGTAACAACCTGGGCAAGAATAATATCTATGCACCAACTTAAGAAGGAGTGTTACAAAATATGTATATATTAGGTAAGTTGTGATTTAGTGGTTGACGTTACAAAATAGGAAGCTACATTATAAGGATTAGTTTAAAGTAAAAAATTTCAAGGATGATTACGTTTTGTATATATAGGTTGTTTTTATCAATGAAATATATGTAGAAAAATACTTCTTTTATATATTTATGTTTTAAAAGTGGAAAGAAAAGGAAAAGACTTCCATTGAGGAAGGAAAGAAGGTGGTGAATTCAACCCTTATTCATGTTAGTGGTGGGAAAAGCAACAATAATGATAGAAGTTTAATCAAGGTAGCTCCAAAGGCCTCAAGATCCACCATTCCTCATGTCAAGCCCTCCTTTCCTAAGTGTTATAGATGCATTGAACCAGGTCATAAGTCTAATGACTACTTAAAAAGGAAAGGAATAAATATAGTGGAGCAATATGCAGATGATAAGAAGAAGGAAATATGTGCACCTAAGGAGATGATTGAGAGTAAAAGAGGAAGATGATGATAATGCTTTTATAGGACTGATTATAAGGTTAATGATATCCCACAAGAAGCAATATAATTTGCAAAGACATAAGCTTTTTTACACAAGATGAATGATGTAAGGGAGCTTGCATGAGTTGATTATCGATGGATGTAGCCAAGAAAATATTATAAGCAAGGTAACAATAAAAATTGAATTTGATTATTGAACCACATCCTAAAACTTGTAGCATTGGATGGATCAAGGAGGTTAGAGAAATCTTTATTGATGAATGTTATAATGTACCATTATCAATTATTATAATGTTATTGACATAGATACTTTTCAAATACTTTTGGGAAGAATGTGACAATATGATGTTGATGTAATTCATTTAGTAGGAAAAATATTTACTAATTTATGAAAGATAAGGTGAAGTATGCCTTATTACCTATATGAGATAAGAGAATATGGAACCTAATTTGGAGAGTAAAAAGCCTTTATTTCAAGTAGAAAATAATAAGAAACATTTACAAGTGAGATAAAAGAAAGAATAAGGCATAAATAGAGAAAGGAATGAGAAAAATAAGAATGATGAAATTCTCTTAAAAGTCCAACCTATTTTACAAGAGTTTGAGGATGTAGTTCCTGATGATTTACCTAATGAATTGCCTCTTATTTGTGATATCTAACATAATATTGATCTTATTTCTAGGACTAGTTTACCTAACCTACCTCACTACCATATAAATTTAAAAGAAAATGAGATATTAAAGGAGAAGGTAGAAGAATTAATTAAGAAGGGTCATATAGGGACATTATAAGTCCATGTGTTGTTTCTAATTTGATTATGTCAAAAAAGGATGGTAATTGGAGGATATATACTGATAATAGGGCAATAAAAAATTATTATTAGGTACAAGTTTCTTATCCCAAAGTTAGATAATATGCTGAGTCGTTGAGTGACGAAATTGTTTTCTCCAAAATTGAATTTAGAAGCGACTATCACTAAATAAGAATACAACCTAAGGATGAATAAAAAACTACATTCAAAATTAAGGATAGATTAATGAATGGTTAGTTATGTCATTCAGATTAACAAGGGCATCAATTATCTTCATGCCCCTTATAAACTAAGTGCTAAGATCTTTCATAGGTAAATTTATTGTGATTTATTTTGATTACATCTTTATCTATAACAAATCTATTGATGAGCAAGTTGAGCATCTTATAAGGGTATTTACGGAATCAATGTATAATAAATTATATGCCAATTAGAAAAAATGCATATTATGACTAAAAATTTATTATTTCTTAAGCACATTACGAAAAAAATTGATGTTAGGGTGGATGAAAATAAAATAAAAACTATCAAGGAAAGACTTACACTTAAAAATGTTAAGGATGTGAGAAGTTGTTATGAGTCAGCTACATTCTATAAGAGAATTATGAAAAACTTTAGTAATATTGTGGCCCATATAACTTAGTGCTTGAAAAATGATAAATTTAAATGAAAAAGAAAAAGAGCAACATTTTGCTCTTATTAAAGAAAAATTTATACTGCTCCTATTTTAGCCTTATCTGATTTTAATAAATTGTTTGAAGTAGAGTGTAATGATAGTAAAGTTAGACTTGGGGTTGTTTTGTCCTGAGAAAAGAGGTCAATAATTTTCTTTAAACAAGTTTACTTTAAGTGTGAAATTGATGAGTTTAATCATTTACAAGAATTATATATAGATGATGCTGACTTCAAGGATGTGTGACAAACATGTTTGGTTAAGAAATCACATGAGAATTATTATATTCAAGATGGGTTCCTTCTAAAGGGTAATTAGCTTTGCCTTCCACGGATTTCAATAAGGGAGAAGGTGACTAAAGATTTCTAGAGTGAGGGACTAGCCAGTTATCTTGATAAGGGAAAAACTATTAAGGAGGTTCCCGAGAGGTATTTTTGGCCTAAATTGAGTAAAGATATAGTTTTTATTGTTTTAAGATGTCAAACATGTACAACTTAAAAAGGATTTGCTTTTAATATTGATTTATATATGTCATCACCTTTTTCTAATAATATTTGGGAGGATCTTCCTATAGAATTTATGTTGGGGGAGCACAGAGAGAAATATATTCTATTTTTGTTGTGGTTGGCAGGTGTTTGAGGGTGAGGCTTTTTCAACCTTGTAAGAAGATGATAGATGTTAGTTTAATTGCAAATTGTTATATAGAGAAGTGAGGAGACTCTATAGGATTCCAAAATCTATTAATCTGATTATGGTGTGTAACATCCCGTTTCCATAATAAGAGTTAGAGTCGGGAATACCGTAAATGAGAAATAAAATTAAGAGATTAGAAATTGCATTTCATGCTCATGTATTATATGATATGCACATACACGTGAATATTGAATTTTTTACACATGAAAATATTTGTACATGCATTCATTGACGAATTCCGGGTATAATTGATTTGTAAATGTGATTATATTGAGAATTTGGTTTTTATATGTTGAAATTTGATTTGGAGAGTGTATTTAGTGATTTAGAATTATTGGAGAATTATGGAAATTTTTTTGAAAATTTGGAGTAATTTTTAGATTAGCAAAAATGCCAAGTGGAAAAATAAATGATAAATGGTTGTAGAATTTACTATCAAATGCAATGGAAATTTTGATAAATGACTATAGGATTTATTGACAAGTGTCATTGAAAATTGGGAGGAAATTAAAATAGAAATTGGATTTTAGTTTATAAGCATTAGACATGTGTCACTTGCCAAACAATGCCTTAGCTCCACTAAATTTTTTAAACCCCTTAAAAAAGTTGATTCTCATTAAAAGTCCATTTGTTGTATTTTTTGGCTCCTCATCTTCCTCTTCGTGACTCTCTTCTCTACACCTTCATTTTCTTTGTTTTCTTCAATCTCCACCACTTCAACTTTGAAGATTATACTTTCTTTCATTTGCTTCTAGCATAATTGCCATCTTTTTCCTCATTGCCACAAGAAAACTCGTCCTTTATTTCCTTTAGAAGATGGAGAACGTGGGCTGCTTGGTAGTTAGGGTTGAGTGAGGTTTTGAAGAGTTTGGAGCTACACCAAGTAAGTTATGCTTTAAATGTCATGAGTATAGTTAAATTATGCTAGAATGATGAGTAAATTGAGAATTGATGACTTGGTTATGCAATGTTTATGTATGTGTCATGGGTGATGAAAAAATATTCTTTGTTTGTGAGTGATTTATTAAGTTGAATTAGGTAGAGGATGATGTGGGAATGAAATGGAAAGATAATCTAGGTATAAGATGAGTTAGATGTAAATGTTAGAAGTTTGAAAATCTGGAAAATGAAACATGTTCTACATATGCTTTTGTCAAAGTTCTCTGTGATCAACTTCCCTTGGTTTGCCGTAGACAATTTGAAGGATGAAGCTCGCTGCAGCCAACTCAGGAGTTTGCCACAGCGACCTTGAAAGCTTTCATGCTAACTTTTCCGCTCTAGAAAAGTTCACTGCGACGAACTTTTCATCACAAAACATGCTTCGGTATTTGATGATATCTTGTTCTGTAGTTATCCAATTGGGATGATTTTTGATTTGGAGTAAACTAAGGACATAGGGATACAAATCATATGAAGAAATAAAATTCTGAATCGGATTGTAAGAATTTCAAATTCTGGGTGGAAGTTGAGTATAGGGCACTATCTCAGAATAAAAGTAGTCTGAAAATATTTGGAGTATAACTTTTACACTACTAACCCAACTTGAAGGATTTTAGTGTCATTAGAAACTTATGAGATAGAAGGAAAATTCTTAAAAGAAATTGTTCCCAAATTACTTCATTTTAATTGTCTAAATGATCAGAAATAGTAGACCTGAAAGTCAGTGTTTGGAGAAACATCTGAAATGATTCATTGGGTTATGAAATTAGATTCAAAGTGTTTATTTGAGGTATAAACCCTAAGTAAAAATTTTACTTAGGTGAGTGTTGACATAAGACTGATAATGCAAGGAGAATAATGGAAAGATACCCGGGATTGTTATGAACATGCATTGTACATATTCTATATGCACACATGTGCATAAATGAATGCTTATAATTGTGTAAAGTTATTAATGTATGTGTGCATGTGTATTGCATAATTTTGATGTGCAGGTTAAATGTCCACATTCAGACATTTTCAGATATGGGAAGCAAATGCTAATTTGGAGCGTACTATGAGTCGACCTAGATGGTCTCATTTCATTGTTTGTTCTAATTTTTAATTTCTACATTGAATGACTACGGTTATGACTATTATGCAATGTGAATATGATTAATATGAATGTGATTTGCCTATGTTGATGCCGGACAATGAGGGTCCGAGACTTGATGCATGAATGTGATATTGAAGTGCTCCTTGTTTGTGAATTTGATGAAATATGTGATATCTAATTTGATTGTTAAATGTCAGACCTAGTTTCTAAGGAACATGTGAATATGTATGTAATTGAAAAAGTGTTTCTCAACATTTATGTTGAATGTCGGACCATGGTCCGATGATGAATATGAAAGTGATTGTAAATTCAGAATCATCTGATTGATTGAAGCTATAAGAATGTGATGCATTCCATTTCATGAATGTATGAAAGATAAAGGCAGTTATGATCAGAGTTGCCACCAAAAAAGAGCTTAAAGCTCAAAAAGTGAAAAGAACCTTGGGCTCAGTTGTGAATGTATGTGGTATTCACTAAGGGATATGGGACATTATCTGATACAGCTTGATATCCACTAAGGGATATGAGCTAGTAATTAGGCACTTGGTCATAACAAAGTAATAAATGAAAGTGAGTCTCATGCGCATTGCATTATAAGTGATATGTGTATTTTAAATGATTGAAATGA
>JANIIA010000002.1:9110040-9136944 GCA_027478495.1 Erythroxylum alaternifolium
TAAAGTTTCTCAAACTTTACAATCAAGTCTAACTTGATTAAATTAACTTTGCTCTCTTCAACCCATTCTATATGTGAAACCAATTTGATTCCCAAATATCTTGGCAATGATTATAAATTCTAACTCTAATTCATAATTAGAATTACATAAATTAAAAATCCTTTTAATTTATCTTTAATTCTCCAATTAAACAATTTATAATCATAAATCAAGATTGGCGTCTAACAACGCATCATGACCACCCAAATATTTAGGAATGTCAAAGTGGTTTTGACTAACCTTTCCGTGTGTGATTTTTCTGTATAATTCAATCATTTCATTAACCAATGTTCCAATTAGACATAGAGTTAATGTCTACTCTATTTTGAGTCTAATCATATTAGTTCTTCGCCATTAGCTATTGATTCAATTAATGATATTTGTAAACTATTTACAAAAAATCATTCCACCTTGGTCAAGGATTTCCCAAATCAATATTAATCGAGAACAACGGAACATTATCCCTAATTACTTTAGGGTGATGAATCCTATCTTGATCACTTAACTACCTCCATATAGTTTATGTTAAATCCAATGACTACCGATTAAATGACCCATGATTAAATAGATCATAAGTAGTATCAAAGTATAGCAATCCCTATACAAGACAACTTTGATGATCTCAAGTCAAAGGATCACTTATACAATCATCAGAATGAGAATTCCATAGACATACAAGTAATGTTCCAAATAGATTTCTCATATCGGGTCTATTCAGTGAACTTATTCTCTAACAAGCATCCACACGTTTGTTTAAGTATCTCTATACTTTAGCCTATGAGATCTACTACTTCCTTTATAAGGAAAAACACAATGTATGCTAGTCTTTTTACATTCTATTAGTGTCTAATCTTAATAGAACAATGACTAGGAAAGTTTAGGAATAATACATAAATGCAATATGAATCTCATAATTATAATCTCATTATAATTTCATCTGCAATGTAAAATTATTCTATGGACTTTATCATATACATTTAAATATGTACAAGATAAAGAATGCCTTTAAATAATGTCACTAAACTACAACCAAAGCGATTGGTTGTAGGGCATAAACTAACATATGCATAAATGTGTGTGAATTAGGTCTTTAAGATTAGGTTTTGCATTAATTTTGCGTGGCATTGTTGTTAAGGTTATGTAAATATAGTGACCTAGAAAGCAAGTGTATTTACATATAACTTAATTTTCTTTCAGTTACAAAATTGTAATGAAAATATTTATTATTAATAAAACAAAAGAGTTTGGTTTTATTTGTATGAGCATAATATAACTAGTCATAAGATACCGAGGTTCTTAAGACATTAATATACATATAAATGGAGATATATGGGAAATATGTATATTATTAGAATATAAATTAATTGATTCATAGTCAAATAATCAAGTTGGTCGCTTGATTATGTTTTAAATTGTAGTGTTGCGATTTACCTCCATGTAAGTAGCTTTAATGGATGAATCAAATAGTTGCACACTCACTATGGTTTATCAATAACTTGCCCACCGTAGCTCTGTTGATAAATGCATGGACCAAATTATAGTGCTTCTCAAAGAGTTAGGCATGAAGATGCTTGGTAGCTTTTTGAATGGGGGTCCCATTTTTTCTTTTAATAGATAAGATGACCCACCATCATTTAGTCCGTTGTAGATAAGAAAAACAACTGTTGTATAAAGATTTATTTTTTTAAGTTTTGCTAAATCTATCATCATGTATACACACATCATGATTTTATACAAAGTTCCAATAATTTTGACTAGTATGCTCATTCTTTAATAATTTATATTTTCATACATAATCACTACAATATGAATCCATTCATAATGCTCTTGACTAATAACAAATTGAAAAATGGAGAGAAATTTAATGAATGGAAACGTAATCTCTACATCGTTCTCCAATATGAATAAATTTTATGGGTATTCATAGACAATTAGCCTACACCTTTAGGTGAAAAATCAACTCTTGAGCAAGTCCAACAATGTGAGCGATAGCAGAATGCTGATAAGATTGCGAAGTGCTATATATTGGCTTCTATTAGTGCAATGTTGCAGAAGCAACTTACAGGTATGCAAAATGCCAATGTAATGGTCCATCACTTACATGCGATGTTTGGTATGAGGACCAGGTTTGCAAGAGTGAAAGCTATCTAAACCTTTCACAATCTCAGACAAAAGCCTGGTGAATCAGTGTGAGATTACATGCTTAAGGTAATTTCTGCAGTTATTGAGGCTAAGTTGCTTGGGGCAAAAATGGATGCGGAAATGTAGATGATCACAATCATCAACAGCTTAAACTCTTCTTTTCAGCAATTTAAGTTGGACTATGAGCTCAACACTAAGGATTACACCTTAAGTGAGTTCATGAATACCCTCCAGAATACGGAGGAGATATTAAATATCAGGGCTAATAGGCCAGAGGCTCATGTGGCATCTTCTTCTAAGCCCAAGGGTAAGGGCAAGCAAAAGAAGAAGGGTGTAAAGAAAGGGAAGGCCTAAACAGGGGTCAAAGCTCAACCCATGAAAAAGAAGGCCAAAGAGGATACCAAAGAAAAGTGTTTCCACTGTGGTGAGAAGGGCCATTAGACGAGGAACTGCATGGTCTACCTTGAGACCCTTAAGAGCAAACAAGGTACGGGTTTTCTAAGTTTGCTAAGAACTAAAAATGTGGTAGATTCATCTTATTCTTGGATATTAGATTCAGGAGCCACTGAGCATATTTGCAATTCTGTGTAGGGCTTCCAGCAAAGGAAAAGACTGCCTAAAGGCTAATTTCAAGTCAAGATAGTGGATGGATCCTACGTTTCAGCATAAGCAGTGAAAGTAGTTATCTTAGACTTTCCTAGTGGTCATAGGTTATATTTGGAGGATGTATATTACATCCCAATGATTGTAAGGAATATGATTTCTGTTTTTGGTTTAATAAAATCTGATTATTCCTTTTATTTTGAAAATGTTGTTTCAATATATAATTATAAGGATTTTATTTGTAATGTGGTCATTAAACAGGGATTGTTCTTTATAGAATCTATGACTGGCTCACTAAACACCACAAAATTCATAAAATCAGGAAAATCCAATGACTCTAGCATTAATTCAAAATATTTGTAGCACTTAAGGATGGGTCATGTCAATCAGAAAAGACTTGACAAGTTAGTGAAGGATGGGATCCTTACGAGCTTGGAAAATTGTCCATTACCCACCTGTGAGTCTTGTACTGAAGGAAAGATGACCAAGGCCTCATTTCCTTTCAAAGAAAATAGATCAAAATCTACGTTGGACCTGGTACACACTGATGTGTATGGGCCCATGAATGTACAAGCTATAGGAGGTTGTGAATACTTCATAACCTTTATAGATGATTACTCTAGACATGACTATCTGTATTTAATGCACAAAAAGAGTGAGTCCTTTGAAAAGTTTAAAGAATTCAAAGCTGAAGCTGAGAATCAGCTAGGCAAGCCATTACAACAACTTTGATCAGATCAAGGTGGTGAGTACTTATTTGGAGAGTTCCAATAATTCCTAATTGACAATGGAATTGTTTCTAACTTGTCAGCTCCCAGAACACCTCAAAAAAATGATGTAGCTGAGAGGAGGAATAGGACTCTATTGAAAATGGTAAGATCAATGATGTCCTATGTTAGCCTTACAGAATCGTTCTGAGGATATGCCATACAAACGACAACTTATCTTCTTAACTTTGTTCCATCCAAATTGGTGCCTAAAACGCCTAGGGAGTTATGGACTAGACGAGTGCTTTCATTGTGGCACTTGAGGACTTGGGGCTGCCCAGCCTATGTTCAAATTGGTGCCTAAAATACCTAGGGAGTTATGGACTAGACGAGTGCTTTCATTGTGGCACTTGAGGACTTGAGGCTGCCCAGCCCATGTTCTAATGCCTGAATCCACAAAGATGGAACCAAGGTCAGAAGTATGCTTATTTGTAGGATATCTTAAGGGTGCACGAGGGTGCTATGTTTACAGTCCTCAGGACGTGAAGGTATTTGTGTCGACAAATGTGACCTTCTTGAAGGAAGAATTTATGAGAAATCACAAAGGAAGAAGTGAAGTAGTACTAAAGGAGTTAGCTATTTCATCTAAACTAAGAGTTGATTTGGATATAGCAGAATAAGATGTCGAAATGGATTCAAGAGTTGAATCGGAAGAGCAGCCTGAACGTCAAGTAGTGCCTAGACATAGTGGGATAGTTGTGAGACAACCAGATAGGTATCTAGGTTTAGGAGAAGGCATAATTACCAGCTCAGACAAAGAAGTAACGGATCTCATTACTTATACACATTCTATTAATGACGTTGATGCGAAAAAGTGGCTCAAGGCAATGAAATCGAAAATAGATTCCATGTACGCCAACGAAGTCTAGATCTTTGTAGATTTACCACCAAGTGTAAAAGCCGTAGGGTGTAAATGGATCTTCAAAAGGAACAGAAGATTTGATGGAAAGGTAGAGATCTTTAATGCTAGATTGCTAGCTAAAGGCTTTAAAAGGAGGGTATAGACTATGATGAGACTTTTTCTCTCATTGCCATGCTTAAGTCTATCAGAATTCTTTTGGCCATAGTAACCTATTTCGATTATGAAATATAACAAATGGACGTCAAGATTACATTCTTAATAGGGATCTTAAGGAGACCATTTATATGGCCCAACCAGAAGGATTTGTTGAGCTAGGTAATAACCATAAGGTATGCAAGTTGCAAAGGTTCATTTATAGACTTAAGCAGGCATTTAGGTCTTGGACCATTAGGTTTGATAAGGCTATCAAAACCTATGGATTCATACAAAACCTAGATGAGCCTTGTATCTATAAAAGGATACAAGAAGTCAAGGTTACTTTCCTAATTCTATATGGCGATGACATTATGCTCATTAGGAATGATGTAGGAATATTATATACGGTCAAAGGATAGCTAAAAGAACAGTTCACAATTAAGGATTTGGGAGATGTTAACTATGTTCTAGGGATCAAGCTTATAAGGGATCGTAAGAATAAGCAGACAACTTTGTCTTAACTGACCTACATTGAGAACATGCTCAATAAGTTCGCCATGCAGGATTCCAAAAGGAGTTTCACACCTACTAGACATGGAATCAAACTTTCAAAGGAGCAAGCACGTAAGACCCAAGAGGAGGTCGAACGCATGGGCAACATTTCATAATCTGTAAAGTTCCAAAGGCTTTAGTTCCCCTCAACCAAGATAAAGAGACTTAGCCAGTAAAGGGCATAGTTGTTATCAATGTCTATTGAAGAAAAATAAAAACAAGAATTGAAGATGCTAGAAAATATGAAAAAAAGAGGTAGACATCCCTTCTCCCTATGTACTTAAGTCCTTATATACTTAATTTACCCCACGTTCTTGTTGTAGTTAATATCTTTTTATTGTAATTCTTTGACCCAAAAATCATAGTTTCTAGATTGCTTTTCGAACTTGGTCAAGATAAGATTTAAAAACTCCTAAAATGCTTGATTATACATTTGAAATTTGGAAGTTGTAATCGCTGCTAAATGTTCTCATGCCTAGACCCTAGTTGTTAAGAATACTACTGTCAATTTTTGTCCATTACTCTACATGCACCTTATTTTACAGCCTTTTGATTTCTTTTTTTCTCTTAATCTACCAAATAACATTTGGATATAAAAGATAAGCAAATTCTTTAGATTGAATTAAAAATTGCACTCAATACTAGGGAATTAAGTATCAAAACAACTATATTCATTAACATAGGATTTTCTAAGAACTTAAGAAAAATAAAAGTCCTAAAGTAATCCCACCAAAATCTAACAAATTAGGAAAGTAAATCTAATAAAATAATACCATTAAATAAGGTAAGAAAGTGATTATTCAATTGCATGTTTCATACTTAAGGGCAATAAAATCTTACAAAATAAACTGTTTCCATATTTCTTGAACTGCTTAATATGGCAACTTATGACAGAAGTGGGTTCAAGAAAAATTTCGACCTCAATACTTTATGATCATGGAAAAACCTAAAACACAAAGTTATAGCACTCTTTTTAAGATTTCAATAGCATCTTGAATATCTTCAATTAAAGTTCACAAAAAGGTTACAGCTAAAAAATTGGATAATAGTTTAACTGTCTAAAATTGTGAAATTAAGCTTATGTTGCTTCTTTTGTCTCCATTTGCTACCTAAATCAAAATATGAACCAAAGTGAGAATATTAGGTATAAAATAAGCACTAAAAACTAAGCAATAAGGAATAAATAAATAGTTCATTAAGCGCTTATCACTCTATTTTTCAATTTTATGATCATCCATCTCTACTGTTTTTTTTCATTCTTCATGCCATTTAACTTTATGCTTTTGCTCCCTCTGTGCTTTTATTGTCCTCTATTTTTCATGCTTTTTGTATCTAATATCTGGTAAATTTGGTGATGCAGAGGACTCAGAGGGATCCATGACAAGTGTGAACAATTTGGATCTTTATTGGGTGAGGTCAAGTCAGGTTAGGAACTATATGCTTCGGGCCTTGGACTACTCGAAACCCTGTTAGGCTTAATCTCAAACTTGATCAACATTAGCTAGGCTTGACCGAACTTCAAACTAGGCTTAGATTAGGAGCAAGAAGCCTTAGTCTTAGCAAGCCTTAGTCTTGGCCCAATCTAACCTATTTCAACCTTGGGAATCATGACTTCTAATTAACTTTCAATACTTTTAAGAGGTATTCTTTTAATTTTATTCTTTACAAATGCTTTAAATTTACATAATCTTATTTTGTTTAGATGATATATATTGATCTTGATCAATTTAATGTTTTTATTTGTTGCCCAATTTCAAAAATTGTTATCAAAGCTAAATCCATACGTTTTGAAGATGTCTTATATCTCTCTTTTCTTTTTTAATTTTTGTTTTTTACACCTAATTTTTGATAAATTTTTGTAAAGATAGGTATACTATTTCTGAGAGGTGAATATATGTCATTTATCATTCATATAAGCATTTATATGTATTTTGGGGAAATTTTTCAAAAAAAAAGTTAAAAATTTAGATCCTATCAAAACTCCATCCTTGACTCAAATCTCTTGTTTGTCAATATCTTTTTGGGAAATCTTTTGTTTAAATTGATCTCATGGATCATTTAGTTTTCAAAAGAGGAGAAATTTTTCTTTAAAATTATTTAAAAATAAAATTTTGATGATAAGATATTGTTAGTTTGGTTCATAGATAGTCCATGGGTCGTATGATCCATCTTGAGGTTGAAGATGAGGTATTTATAGTTATGTCATTTCTAGTTCTTTACAATTTTATCCTATCAATTTATTTACAATTATCAATTTATTTACAATCTCTAGTTATTTACAATTTTTTCATCTCTAGTTGTTTCAATTATTCCATTTTAGTTTATTTATAAAACAACCATTTTTCTTATTTTGGATAGGTGGATAGGGGTATTATAGCAAATTTCATTTATAGCTCTTGGTCTTTATATTGAATATTTTATCTATTTATATAATAACTTCGATATATTTTGAATAACTTTGCATGTCTTTTTTTTACTTGCTATCATTTGTTTAATATAACGTTTTGGTTATGATAATTTTGTTATCATATTTTGAATATAATTGAATATTATGTACTGATAACATTCAAATACTTCTTCTCAATATTATTTTTTCCTTATATTAATTTATTTTCTATTAAGATCTAAACAGACAATGAAATTATCTTATGGATAAGTTAATTATTTGGTAGGATGCTTAAATTTATAAAGAGAGTCCATTAAAAATTATAACCAACATAATTTTACTATCTTATAAATAGTTGATTGATGCTTTTAATTGTGATATTTAATATATTGCTCTTACCTATGAACGAGTCCTTTTTTTTGGCTAAATTAATTCTAGCATTCAATTATCACTTGTGTGGATCATTTAAGGAAGTTGAAGAAGATGCAAATAGTTTAATCTTGCATTACATGCATATTAATGTTACTCTTGTGATTCTTTTTTTAAAATTTGAGCAATCCTCAATTCTCTATAATTTTGAAGCTTAAAGGGACTAACAATGAATCTCTTATACAAACTTAATGTTCATGAAATGGAACATGGGCTTAAGAGAGGATTCTTTTACTAAACCCTTTACAGAGAATTCTACTCATGATAATAAGCTTTATGATAGACTAAAAGTACTTGAGTCTATATTGCTTGATGATCAGAATGTATCATATGGAGGACTTCGTTAGTGATAACAATCTAAAGCCTGAGAATTTGAAGAAATTTCTTAGAGCCATCAATAAGAAACACATGAAGTTATTAAATTAGATAAGCCTATGTATTTTGAGGATGACAATGGTACATGCTAAAGGCCTAGGCCTAGAAAATTTGTGTTTAGAGAAGACCTGATGATTTTTCACATGCCTATTACTTTCGTCAATAGTTAGCCCTATGGTTGACTAGCAACCAGAAGCCATTCAAGATGAACTTATTGATAAATCAACATAAGAAGTTCTAGATGTTGTCTTAAAAAATGTGCATTTAAAAATATTATAAAAGGTTTGTATGCTTACAATCTTTAATGTACATTTTATGCTTACAAAAGCATGGGTATGACATTGGGGACACCTTAGACCTAACTACCTATAACAAACTCATCTCTAGTCTTTATTCTAATTTTTATATGGATGCTATGAATAATGAGATGAACTTTATATCATAAAATAAAGTCTGGAGCTTGGTAAATTTACCAAGAGTTTATAGGCCCAGTAGATACAAATAGGCCTTTAAAATCAATTGTGATGCCAAAGGATAAGTTGAGATGCATAAAGCAAGGCTAGTAGCTAAAGGCTATAGCCAACAATAAGGTATTCACTATAAAGAGACCTTATCTCTTATTTCCACTAAGGATTCTTTATGATCATTATTGAAATTGTGGTTCATTTTGACCTATTGCTTCATTAAATGAATGTGATATTGGCTTTCTTAAATGGTGATTTAAGTGAACATGTATATATGGTTTAACCCACTAGTTTTAAGGTATTTAGGAAAAAAAAACATGGTTTGTAATTTCCAAAAGTCAATTTATAAGTTGAAATAAATTTTATGGTAGTGGTATCTCAAGTTTGATGAAATTGTTGCTAGTAACAACTTTAAGGAAAATATTGTTGATTAATGTATATATGTGAAGGTCAATAACAACAAGAATGTATTTTTGGTATAATATGTTAATGATATCTTACTTACTACTAATGAAACTAATAGATTGTGATAAAATAATTACAGTTTAACCATTTTAATATTAAGGATCTTAGTGGAGCATCGTATGTTTTGGCATACAAATTATTTATGATTTGACCAGAGGTTTTCTCATATTGTCTCAAAACACCTAAATTGATCATATCTTGAAGAGGTTTAATATACAAATTTGGTCTTTTGTAAATACTTCACTTGTGAAGGTTCCCAATATTCTCGTAATGATATTAAGAGAGATTAAATGAAATCAATCCTTTATGTTTTTGTTGTTGACAGCTTGGTGTATTCTCAATTATGCACATTTCCTAATATTTCCTTTGAGGTTTGTATGCTTGGTAGATATTTGACTAATCCTATACAAAGCCACTTGAAAGTGGCTAAAAAAGTTTTGAGATATCTTCAAGGTATTAAGGATCTTATCTTAACATGTTGGCATACCAACATTGTTAAAGTGGTTGGTTTCAGTGATTTTGATTAAAAAGGCTGCGTGGATAATAAGCAAATTCACTTAGTGGTGAATCTTTATGATTATATGAGGTTATGTTTCGTGAAAAAGTGTCAAACAAATGCTTACAACTTTTTTGACCACAGAGGCATAGTATATAGGGTGTTATAAGGCTACTTGCCATATAATATGACTACTTAAGTTCATTTCAGTATTAGGAGTTGTGGAGTCCATTTCAACGATGATGAAATTATATTATGACAATTTTTTAGTTATATCTTTCTCTCGTTAACACTTTGAGCACTTCTTATTTTAAGCCAATTGATATCAATTTTTACTTTATCAAATAAAAAGTGCTATAGTTTGTAATTATTATTGAGCACATGCCAACGAGGTAATATTCTAGCAAACTTGCTAATTAAAGGCTTACCTATCTGCGTGTTTCAAGAATATATCTCCTGTATGAGACCATTAGGAGCCTAGTATTTTTTTAGTAGGAGTTTCTATTTTACATATATTTTGTGAGGATTATTTAGATTCTGTATACTATATGCATATTATGCATATTTTATCACTGGTTGTGAAATTTTGTACCTCTACATTCTAATGAATGATAAATTAATGATATTCATTTTATTGAATCTATATTGATGATTGATGATCTTGTCATGCTTTTGGATGAGCAAGACCTAATTATGTAAGACCTATACATACTATCAATATGTTGGTTATATAAGTTTGGAGATATTTTGGTGATTATTTCAACTGCACTCAAACTAAATCCTAAATTCCTGCAACAAAAACAAATGTTGTAGAGGAAAGTAGGTACCATTTCTATAAGGAATTATGATTTGTTAAATGACAAACTAATTAACGAAATAGAGCGATAATGATAACAAGAAATTTTATAATAAAAATTAACAAATCAAATTCAGCAAATAATAAAGGTGAACTATTAGTAAAACTAACGTTGGTTTACGATTGCATTTACCATTGGAACTACGATTGATTATCAATAATTAAGATAAATATTTTATCAATCATATATTTATTACGGCACTCAATACCTATCTTTCCTTATGATTAGCTAATCATAAATACATAATCCAATTAGCTATTATTATTTAGCAACTTTAGATACAATTTAAATTTTATTTAAATAATAGCCTTAAAAAATGAAAGACCAATGAAGCAAGACAATACAACATCCACGGTAACATTTAATCTAGTGGTAACATTTAATCTAGTTAAATGCTCTTCCTAAAAGCTAATAATTTATGATATAGCAAACTAGAAACCTATAGTCACTATAAATATTAAAGGAATTAAAAATTTATGTATTCAATATTTCATCTAGTAGTTAATTATGTCTATCAATAAAATAATTAGGTGCTTTAGAAATCAATCAAAACAACCCCATCATATAAATATAGTACATAAATAGATAAAATACATTGCATTAAATTTTAATTCTCATAATCTGAGATGTTCTGAAGGCTTTAGTTCCAACCAAGAGAAAGAGGCTTAACCACTAAAGGCCATAATTTTAATCAATGTCTATTGCAGAAAAAAAAGAACAAGAATTTAATGAAGATGTTAGAAAATATAAAGAAAGAAGTAGAAGTCCCTTCTCCTCTTGTACTTAGGTCCTTATATACTTAAGTTTTCCCAAGTTTTTACTGTAGTTGACATATTTTTATTGTAATTATTTGGCCCAAGAAATCGTAGCTCCCAGATTGCTCTCTAAAATTATTCAAGATAAGATTAAAAAAGATCCTTGTACATTTGAAATTTGGAAGCTATATATAATCGCTGTTAAACGGGCTCACGCCTTGACCCTAGTTGTCAAGAATGATACTGTCAGTTTGCATCCGTTACTCTATATGCACCTTATTTTATGGCTTGTTGATTTCTTTTTGCTCTAAATCTACAAAATAACATTTGGATACAAAAGACAAGCAGATTCTTTGGTTTGAATAAACAATTGCACACAATACAAGGGAATTAAGGATTAAAACAACTACATTCAATAGTACTATCATACATGTTGCTGTAAAAGCATAATGATTTGGTGATGCATTCTAAGTGAGAAAGTGTTGAATCAATAATATGGACTAACATAATCTTATGGAAATTAACATATCAAGCATATGACATTTGGCCATTTATGTGATACAAATTATATTTATTATAACCATACTATAAGGCCTTAGATCTGTTCACCAATTTTTCCCAAGCACACCAATTGGGTTTGTGACCCATGACACAATATATTTTAACCTAATTGATATATTTTTAACGTCTTGTTTTCCCATCTTCAACTTAGGTAGCATGTGAAGGAAATTAGTGAATAGGATTCAAAGAACCTTAAACATTTTTATTATTTTGATTCTTACCTTGTAGCAATCTATTCAAAAATTATGACTTTCAACGAATTTCCAGTACTTTAATATATATTATTCTAATTTTATTATTTATACATGTTTCAAATATGTGGATCCTTATTTTGGTTGGGTAAGACATGTTAATTTTGATCAATTTAATATTATTTTTTATTGACCAAATTCCAACAAAATCCTTAATTAATTTGCATTCTTATTTTAAAAAATTATAATTACACTAAAAGTAAAATATTTTAATTTTAAACAACTTATTTTTGAATGATTAATCATGATTACAGTATTTATAATTAAAATTGCAAGGGTTAGATCGACTCTTATATTTATTTAGCTTTCATAATTCAAAATGAGTTAAATTGTGATTATAATTTTATTTTTTGAAACTTTAATATGAAAATTATATTAATTTTATAAAATTAATGAAAGTTGAGTTATTTAAGTTCTAATTTATCACTCATAGTTAAAACATTAAAATTATATAATTTTTATTAATTAATTGAATTGTAAAACTATTTTTTTTATCTATAACTTAAAATTTGAAGATGAAATTAACAAATAACTACAAAATATACAGGGTAAGTTAACTGATAATAGTATCCTTTAAAATTGGACGGTCAGGTATAATCCTAATGTTTGATACTCTAATTCTTTTATTTATTAAGAATCAAACTCGATAAACAAAGGAGTACCTTCGTACAATCAAGTTAAATTGTTGACGATTATCGAGATTTATTGCCTTGAAATAAATAGTATATGTTAATTTCATTTTCACCTTACCTACGATCTTTGTCCCTCAATCAACTTATATATCAAGTCGTCCTAACCTTGTTCTATTGGGTGTGAAGTAACTTAACTTCCTTTATAATTTTATTTTAAAAACATTTTTAATTATTAAACAACATGTTATATATTTTAAAAAATAAATTTTTATTAAATTACTTTAATAAAAATATTATTAAAAGGTCAAAATAATTATAGAAACTCTTTTATATGTCAACTATAAAATAATATATCTTAAAAATTTTGAATGAAGACTTAACAAAATTTTTCTTTTAGAAAATTATAAGTATTACTTTTAAAAATAATTTAAATAATAAATATATTGATAAAATGAGTAAAATTGTTATCCCAACTTATAATATTGACTAAAATAAATTAACTTCTGAGCCTGTCACGTGCCTGAAGTTGATATATAAAACCAAAGCCCATGATATGATTTCCATTTCGTGGCCTACCCATTTCATACTATCTCCTGCTACAAACTTTTTCGTACTTGAAAGAAAAAGAAAAGTTACGAAATTAAGAATCTTGCGGGAATGTCAATTATTTGCCCTCCTGAAATGATAAATAATTTGAGATGTTATGGAAATCAGTGGTAGAAGTAAAATTTGATATTCAGATGAAAGAGAAAGACTAGAAAAAGATATAATCCACAGCACTCAAGGGTGTGTTTGTAAATCTCTTTACTCAATGTAGAGGGATAAGCTTTTCTAGGTGCTATTCTCACTTTCTTTCCTTTTCATTTCATTTTCTTTATCTTCGCTTGCCAAGCTTAAAAACATATTAAAACAAATTCTTTTCCTTAGCCTAATTTCAAAACAAGTAACCCTCGACATCATCGTAAATACCAACAAATAAATGACAAGTTATAGCCGTCGTGTTATTCTCCAACAACTATAATACATTATCTATTAGTAATCATTCACTTTGTTTAATCGTAACTTTACGTAGGTTAAAGATATAACAAGCCTGGAGTGCTTAAGATCATAGTCTGATTAGCAGATTCAGTTAGGTGAAATTTAGTGGATACGTGAAGGAGGTGTCTTGCATTAATTTGATAAGCTAAGGTTTGTTCTCAAAAGTGTCGGTCATAGATAATGATTTCTTGTACGTGAAGACTCCATGAAGAGAACCATATTCTTAAAGTAGTTCAGATATTAGAGTGTTAGTCGTTTTCAACCTTGTAACGTGTTAAGAAAAGCCTTGCATGGACCACTTCTTCCATACTTGCTCTTTTTGAAGCTAGCTGGTCAATAAAATTTAAGTGTTGAAAGTTACTGAAAACAGAACGAGCGAATTAAGAATCAAGATGTTACAGAAACTGGGATCATCCGCAATCTTAACGCACCTAATGCAACCAGTTCTTGTTGTTGGAAAGCTGAAATTCATGTGCTATGTTGACTCGTAGCTCTCTTTTGTATAGCTTTTGTGGCTGGTGACCTACTGCTGCCTCGATACGCATTCTCATTGGTGTGGTTAGTTAAAACTGACTAAACATTAATATGGTTTAACATACTTTTTACTAAAATATAATTTTTTATGGAACTTTATAATATTTTATGTACCCAAAAAAAAAGACAAACTAAGGATAAATTGAACGATTTAATTAATTAATGTCAAGAAAAAGATGGGCATAAATTTAGGATCAGATTTTGTGCTTTTGGGGATAGGTTGTTGAGTGTATTTCATATTCTTCTGATAGAATATCTTTTTCTGATAATTTGGCATGCATACAGGATTCTTTGCTTCCCTTGTAAGTAACTTCTTTCTTTTCTCTCTAAGTTCGTTACATTTTAAGGAAATAAACGACAAAATATATCCAATTCAGTACACAATCAACCAAGTTAACCCTACAAATAGTTAATCAAACTTAAGCTAATACTTCTAAATTTTTTTCAATCTGGCTATACTTCAAATGAAATATAGTTAAGATGCCAATAAGCTATAGCCTATGGGATTATTTCCTCTCCTCTTAAGTGTAAAGACTCTACTAGTCGAGGTTAAACTTGAATAGCTAGTAAGAAAGAGAGATCGACTTACTAGCTAAATGATGAAAAATGTTAAGAAAGTAAGAGTAACCGAACTCTTTTTCTTTTGAAAAATTAACAAATTAGATTGGTAGATTAAAGATAAAGAACAACGTTCGGAAAATACTAGTACTCTCCTTAATCTCCTACAATAAAAATGACAGCACACTACATAATACAAATAAAACTAATTGGAATAGTGAGGACACCTTGCTTATCCAAGGCAAGTCAATTGTAAAAGAGGCAAAAGACCCCTCCCATCTGCACATTTAAGATGTTAGTATTTTCAAATTAGGACTATGAGAACAGCGATAATCCAGAGGCTTCCAAGCTCGCTTCCATCATTATATTGACAATATGACAACACAACTCCTTAAATAAGGTAGTATTGGTCTATAAAAATAATTGGGCTAGACTATGCGTGCCAAGATTCATTTTCTTGTTTATAAGGGTCATTTAATCCCCTATTGTTGGTATTTGAGATTTTTCTCTCTTTCTAACTACTTTCCTCTTTATAGTTTTTAACTGCACACAAAAATCTCCTAGAATGTCAAGGATTTGGCCTGTAGCTGATGGAGAATCACAATTCTTTGCTGTCAAATCTAAACTGCTTTCTCAAGGGGAAACTATTTTTTTCTTTGTATTTTGAGATATGATATTCTCAGGCCCTTGACTTGCCACATCGTAATCACTGGAGTTTGTCATTATTGTTTGTTCTTTATACTCCAGCTTAGTCTTAGAATTATCATTTTGCCTAACAGTTGCTAATGGAGTCAACATGTTGTCCCAATCTATGTGACAATGCTCCAAATATTGCGAGGTGAAGTGATGCATTTCATTTTCCAGAACATTGGGAGAGGTGTGTCCAGAAGCTATATTAGGCTTCCCACCCTCAGTACTTGGGTAATCAATTGCTAAGTTATCCTCAACAATTTGTACACCCACAACCTCTTCATTATCTATTAAAGAAGAATCGACCCCCAATAATTCGTCCTACCATCCAGTTTGAAAAATTTTTCTGTAGGAAGCCATTTGTTGGTTGAATTATGAGGCTTCTAGGAGTATGTTACCTTAATTTCAGATTTTTCAATCTCCCCTATTTCACCCAATTTGAGAATTAATAAATGATAAGGTAATATAGCATTCCTTTTGACCTCTACACAAATTTTTGCATACCCAATTCACTCCATTCTAGATGTTTGAGCATCCATACAAAGAGACTTTCTTAAAGAGCTTGCTAAAAAACTCAATCCTTCAATTGTCCAAAATTCTAGTAGCAAATTATAAAACTGCACTCACATAGGAAAAAATTCCACACATTCCTTATCAAAAACTGTCCCAAGTTTCTACTTCTAAATAAACATAGGTTGGCCCCAATTAGAGGACAATCTGACTCCTCTGATTATGACCAAGATATCAATGATTCTTCAAAATTATAGCAATTTGTTTTCCTTGTATATTTATTTCCATATTTGTAATTGTACAGCTACCATGTATCTCCGTCTATAAATGTAAATCTCCTCACAGCATTTTGTTTGAGACATTTCCTTTTTATGGTATCAAAGCCATAGGTTAACCATTTTCTCTTCTTTTTTCTATGGACGAATCCAACACTTCTCTGCTTCTGCTCAATACAATGGTTCACATGGTGACCATCAAACTCACTCCCACAAATTATACAATGGTTCACATAGTGACCATCAAACTCACTCCCACAAATTATCTCTTGTGGCGTCGTCAGTTTGTTCCCTTGCTTGAAAGCCAGGATCTTATGGGCTATTTGGATGGGTCTTTTTCTGCACCCTTTGCTCAAGTCCGTGCTGGAAATAATATAGTTCCTAATCTTTCCTACAAGACATGGCACACGCAGGATCACATTTTATTCAATCTTCTGTATGCCTCTCTAACTGAGGAATGTATGGTTGAAGTCGTTAATTACACTACCGCTCATGATGCTTGGCTGGCTCTTGAAGTTTCTTTTTCTCATAGTGCAAAGACCAGAGAACTCCAACTAAAAGATGACTTCGACTAAAGCAGCGTGGCTCTCGTGGTGTTGCTGAATATACGAGCTCTTTTCGATCATTATGTGATCAGCTTAGTGCTATTGACAAACCAGTTGATGACACAGATAAGGTACATTGGTTTCTACGTGGTCTTGGTTCTAATTTTAAAATATTTTCAACCTCCATATTGTCACAATTGCCGCTGCCCTCTTATGCTAATCTAGTTCTGAAAGCTCTCAGCCATGAGCTTCTTCTTAGTCAGCTATGGTTGTTTAATATGGTTCCTCTTCTAGTTGTTCCAAACCAGCCTCTTCCTTACCAGTATCAGGCAAATCTGCTAAGACCTTTACAACCACTTGCCAATGGTGTGGAAAAGAACGACACACTACTAAGAAATGTCATAAACTTCGTAAACTATTGAAGAAAGCTAAGGCTGAAGCTTTGATTGAAGCATTTGTTGCCACTTCTCTTGAAGATTCTCAAGATAGTGAATGGTACACAGACACGGGAGCAACTTCTCACATGACCAATGATGCTGCTGTGCTTGATAAATCTGTCCCTTACACTGGTAATCAACGGGTCTTTGTAGGTCACGGTCAATCTTTGCCTATTTCTCGCATTGGTTCTATCTCCTCTCTTATTGCTTCTCATCCTTTAAAAATGTCTAATGTTCTTCTTGTTCCTCATATTACTAAAAATCTATTGTCTATGAGTAAGTTAACTCATGAGAACAATTGTTTAGTGACATTTTCTTCTTCTGGTTTTACCATATAGGATTTAGCAATAAGAACAAAGGTGGGAGTCGGGCGCTGTGAGAAAGGACTTTATATTCTTGATCGTGGTCATGCAAGTTTTTTGTCCAATCTTTCTCTAGGTAATTCTCGTGCATCTTCTGTCATTTGGCATGTACGATTAGGATACCCTTCTTTTCGCATTGTTTCCTCCTTGAATAAGCATGGTGTAATCAAAATTTTTGATAAAGGAAATTTTGATTCAAAGCCGTGTTTTGGTTGTCAATTAGGAAAAAGTCACTGCTTGCCTTTTCCAAATTTGAATTAACATTGCTCTGTTTTATTTAAACGGATTCGTTGCGATTTATGGGGTCCTTCGCCAATTCCTTCTCCATCTAGTTATAGATACTATTGTGTCTTCATAGATGATTTCTCTCGCTTTAATTGGTTCTTTCCTTTAAAGCTTAAGTCAGATTTTTTTGACATTTTTGTCTAATTTCATCAATATGTCTTTTCTCAATTTGACTATAAAATTAAATCTTTTTAATGTGATGGAGGAACGGAATTCACTAACCACCGTTTTATTTCTTTTCTTTGTAAGTGTGGTATTCCACAATGCATAGCTTGTCCTTATACACCTAATTAGAATGGTATTGCAGAGAGAAAACATCGCCACATCACAGAAACCGGTCTCACTATGATGTTTCATTCACATGTGCCTCTTCATCTTTGGGTTGAGTCCTTCTCTATGGCATGCTATCTCATCAACTGACTCCCATCACTCGTTCTTGATGGCAAGACTCCTCATGAAATTTTATATGGTAAAATTCCTTCTTATTCTTTATTTCGTACATTTGGTTGTCTTTGTTTTCCATTTCTACGTGATTATATGCCCAATCAATTATCACCTCGCTCTATCCCTTGTGTTTTTATTGGCTATAGTCCCCTTCATAAGGGTTTTCGTTGTTTGGATAAGAAAACTAATCGGGTCTATGTGTCTCGTCATATTCAATTTTTTGAGGATTATTTTCCTTATGCTACTTCCGCTATTCCTTCTTCGATTAGCACTGATTATGTCACTTTTATTGATGTTTGTGACAATTTTCCTCCTAGTGACAGTTCTTTCCCCATAAGTGTAACTTCTACTTCTAGTTCGACCCCCACTCCTTGTGTTCCTTGCGCTGACTTAAGTCCCACTCTCATGCCTCCCATACCACTCTCTTAGCCTTCTTCGTCTGAACTAGCCATGGATGTCCCTGCCTCTTCTTCTGTTGTCCAACCTTCTACCTCTACTCACCCCATAATCACCCGTGCTTGGGCTGGTATTGTTAAACCTCACATTATTCATTCGGTATGTGCTTTTACTACTCCTCCATGGTTTTAGGTACATCTTGCAGTTAAAGAGCCCCGTGGTTTTAAGTCAGCAGTCAAGCATCCAGCATGGCTCTTGGCAATGGATAAGGAAATTGCTGCACTTAAGAATAATAACACATGGCGATTAGTTCCTCGTCCAGCTGATCATAATGTTGTCAGTTGTAGATGGATTTTTAAGACCAAGCTTAATGTCGACGGATCAATTGAGCGTCACAAAGATCGCCTAGTGGCACAAGGTTTTTCTCAAAAGCATGGCATTGATTTTGAAGATACTTTTAGTCTCGTTGTTCGACCTGCTTCTATTCATATTATTTTGTCCCTTGCTGCTATGAATAATTGGCCTTTACATCAATTTGGAGTAAAAAATGCCTTTCTTCATGGTTTTCTCTCTCAAGAAGTCTATATGGAGCAACCCCAGGCTATATTGATCGGCAATTCTCAACTCATGTTTGTCGTTTACAATGTGCTCTTTATGGTCTTAAATAGGCTCCACGAGCATGGTTTTAGCGTTTCAGTCAAAATTTACTTGGTATTGGATTTATTGCTAGTCGTGCTGATTCCTCTCTTTTTGTCTATCATAGTTCTCATGGTGTTATTTATCTTCTTTTATATGTCGACGATATGATAATAACGGGAAGCAATTCTTCTATGCTGCATTCTCTTATTGATCGATTAGCCAAAGAATTTTCCATGAAAGATCTTGGTGATCTACAAAATTTTCTAGGGATTGAAGTTGTTAGAAATGATAAGGATCTTTTTCTTAGTCAAGCTAAATATGCGCTTGATCTGTTGACTCGAGTAGAAATGGTCGATTCCAAACCAATCTCAACTCCTTTTGTAGTGGGATCTCATCTAACGGATTCTGGAACTATCTATTCAGATCCTACACATTTTCGTTCTTTAGCTGGCACATTACAATATTTGACTCTTACACGGCCTGATTTTTCCTACAGTGTTAACTCTATATGTCAATTTATGCATGCTCCCACCGTTGATCATTTTAGAGCTTTGAATCGTATTTTACGCTATGTTAAAGGAACCTATCATTATGGCCTGCAACTCTCACGGGATCCTCTTAGACTTTGCTAGGCTATTCTGATGCTGATTGAGCTAGTTATCTTGTAACTCGGCGATCAACAACTGGATTTGCTGTTTATCTTAGCCGCAACTTAATTTCTTGGAGCTCTAAAAAGCAAACTACGATAGCACGTTCTAGTGCTGAGGCTGAGTACCGTGCTCTTGCCTCTATTGCTGCTGAACTTTTATGGACACTTCAACTTATTCGAGAACTCCAGATCACTCTCCCCTCTCCTCCGAGACTCTTATGCGATAATAAAAGTGCCATATTCATTGCTTCCAACCCGGTCACCAAATCTCGCTCCAAACATATTGATATTGACTATCATTTTGTTCGAGAACTTGTTATTTAAAGAGTTATTAGTCTCGGCTTTGTTCCCTCACATCTACAGCTGGCTGCTGTTTTCACAAAAGCAGTGGTCAAATTACAGTTTCTATTAGATCGTGGCAAATTATGCGTTTTTCCTCTTTCTACCACTCCAACTTTGTGGGGGGATATTAGAAGACAATCTGACTCCTCTGATTATGGTCAAGATATCAGCGATTCTCCAAAATTATAGCAATTTGTTTTCCTTATATATTTATTTCCATATTTGTAATTGTACGGCTACTATGTATGTTCGTCTATAAATGTAAATCTCCTCACAACATTTTGTTTGAGGCATTTCTTTTTCAGCCCCCTATAGGTCAAGTCCCATTTTCAATATTTCATTCAAATTACTATCAACAGCAAATTTAAACAGAATAGTGTCATCATCCATGAGTAAAGTTTTTTCAAACCTTTTTTACCCCATCGTATAGTGGCCTAGGCATTGATGATTGGAAAAACGAGCCTCTTATTCTAGAAGGATCCAACTAGGGCAGTAAACCAAACCCTCACTCTAGCTTGCAACAATTCAATTAATAGATTGACAACACCATCCTTCATAACGTTTGGGTAATATTTCAGATATATTTTAGGCTGTTGGGCGTGAATTTTCTTTGTCTAAGTACCAGTATTGGGGAGGACTTCTGAGAATCTGAAGTTAGTGAGCTTACCCTTTTCCATATGCATACTTTTGACAAACCTCTTTGGTGAACACCAGGAATTCTTTCATGGATAGGGGTGAAGATGCCCCATCCCTTTCCATAAAATTCATGTCGTTATCCTCCTGCCTCTTGCCGAGTCTCCTTACACCTCTATCCTCACATTGCAGCTCTTCAATCTCACGCCTTTCCCACAACCCAAACACAACCCAAATTTGCTTATCCCAAAGACCACCAAGCAAGGGGCAACCCAGATCTAAAACCGCAAGTGCTGGGCGACCCACTGGAGAGGAAGATCTGTGCCAACTAGTAGTTCTTCTTCTTGCTCTGCTCTTACGTCGGGAGGTTTCTGTAGCTAGGTGACAGAAGGTTGGGCCCCGGTGGAGGTGTTTCTTGTTCTAGCGATGCAAAGGAGTCGTGTTCTTCGAGAGTCTACGACTGAAACTGGGTAGCGCGAGCTTTGCCAACTTGCGACAAATTAGGGAATTGCCCTTGTTACTTCTCTTGCGCACTTTGGATCATAGACAAACTAGTAAAATGTCCCACCAAAACGTTTTGCTCTTAATGGGATTTCTTCAGATATATTGCCTAAAACAAATAAGCTTGTAATCGGCATTTTTTCCGGTTAATTAGTTTCTTCAATCTTTAGCCAATATAATAAGCTAGTATCTAGTAGTTTGATTGCCGTACGCTTGAGATAAGATTAGTAATGTTTGTACAATTATGCTTATTTGTGTTAAACACAAAGTTTAGGTGGATTTGTGACAGTTACTTCAATGAAGATTAGTTATGTTTGATATAAAACTAAACCAACCTTACAAGAGACATATTAATGCACGTTATGGCCAAGGTAATTTGCTCCAATACGATAAATTTTCACAGTAACTTCTTTGTTCTCATAAAATGAAAATATCTTGGTAAACACCCTTAGTTTCCATTGATAAGATATGCACTTATGTGATTTTAAATTAGGATTATTATAGAATTCAAGCATCTTTGATACCAACAACTTTATCATTTACATTGGATGGATTACTAATTTTTAATGAATCATATATAATTAATGTCCTTAACTTTTAAATCAAATTGTGGCACTATAAGTAATCTTGTGTTTAATTAAATTAGTATATTGTTTTTCCTGGCATTCTATAACTATTTCCCGATGAATCTTGTCGAGCCATTTAGCCATACATGAGAACATTTAATAGCATATCGACGCACGATAAAAGAATCGAACGAATTACCATGGTACAAATGCTTCACAATATGTACAATTAGTCAACTTAATTTTACAAAAAGATTATTTTTTTTGTTAGTCTACAAGGTGCCTTAAAAGAGTTCCAACTATAGGAAAGCACCTTTAAACCATTGACATCTAGACTAATCCCAAAAAAAACTATTTTATGAGTTGAAATTATAACCAAAGATTAAAAGCGTAATCTTACCTGTGGCCAAAAAATACAAGGAAAATAAACTCTGAGTTTTAACACAAGGAAAATGAATTTTATTGACAGTATATTTGATCAAAACCATATTAACAAACTCGGACTGCGTATACATACATCGTCCCGTAACCATAAGCCTATTATTTAAGCTATATCGCTTATAATTTACATAATGGAACAAGCATCTGGGTTCTCATCACTAAACATGGAGGTGTAATGATCATCCATGGTGGTCTCCGTGACGGTGGCGGTGACCGGAATAGCTCTGACGTGGTTGGGAGGTGCTTTCTTGTCATAAGCCTGCGAAACATAAGGGTTTGCGACTAATGTGTAGGGCACGTAAGGCCACAACTCCACCTTCTTCTTCGTTGACTGAGCTGCTTTCAACACTTTCTTTGGGTCTACATACCCAGTTACAGTTGCCTTGTGTTGCTTCAAGTCCACGTCCACTGATTTAGCCCCTAAAAACAAAGACCACAAGAGTACGTCTTAAAGCATGCAGAGGACGTATAGACGTGTTGTATAGAAGCAAGAGAAGGTGATTGGTAAGTAATTAAATACCTTTAACTCCGGACAGGACGTTCTTGACCTTACGTTCACAGCCCTCGCAGTCCATTCTGATCTTGAGTGCTACTGTTTGCATCTGCTTCTTTTTCTTTCTTTTCTTGACACTGCTTAGTAAATCAGAGATGTACTCCATAGTTCCTTGAATTCCCATTTCTGTTTAACTTATATGCTTATAAAGATATATTATGATACTTCACAGAAGTTCTTAAACAGGAACTTGTGTACGTATGTGTATGGATAGCCTAAATGTAAAAGCTTTTGAAAAAATAACACTTGGGGTTAGGATTTGGATTCAGTGAAAAGGATTGATCCAAACTTCTTTTTGTTTCAAGTGGTGTGGCAATTAGAGGACTGCAAGAGAGAAGAGAGGTTGATGGGTGACAAGAGATAAAGAGGAGATACTATACACTTCTTATCAATGGCTTCGCGGTGTATGGATTTATAGAGTAGCCGAGTAGGCTGACAGAGACGACCATATGATATTACTGAAAATGAAATAATAAGCAAAAAACAAGTCTAAGGTGAATCCATATGTGCAATAATATAAAATGTGGGGTTCTGCTAGAAACTTCCCACAAACCTTTGTGGATACTCCTTATCGAAGCTGAAAAGATGAACAGATACGAAAGTGAAAGGTTTTGAAATGTTATTAGTCTTTGCTTTAGCACTTTTGAGTAACTGTTTCAGGATAAACCCTTCACTTTAACCAATAATATTGTGCTTAGTTGGGAAATTTGTAAAGGATCACCTTTATTTTTGTGTGTTCTAAGGTTTGTATATTACGTATATATATATATATATATAATAGAAAATCCTCATATTCTCTTGTTATGGTTTATAAAAATATACATAAGAAGATACATTTCTCTGTAATCAATTTATATCCGAGTAGATTTTTGTCCATAGAATCGGGACTTCAATGCTTTGGGTACACGGAAGGTAATATAAATTCAACACGGGAAAGCTCATTGAGCTAACTCTGGCGAAAAAGAGCAAGTCAAAAGTTGAAAATAAAACTTTTCCTTTTCTTCGTCTATAAACATTTCATATCTGGCATGACCAGGTGCCACGTTCCAGGTGATGTAGCTCCCACGGTAGAATCCAATGGTCTGCAAATGTCCATGTGGAAACTAAACCTGTAAATGGAGAGTGACAAGCATTTTGTTTACGTGGGGCATCTATTGTCCACTAGTAGCCAGAGACCCGTCGAGGATTAATTGGGCATATGCATGATTGGGCGGCCGGTGACACTGTAGAAAATGAGAAAAGAATAAACATAAAGCAATAGATGAGTTTGACTGCTAAGACAAATGGCACCAAAGTGGAAACATGATTATTTTAAAAGCTTTATTTCTTTGTAACTTTCTGAAACTCATCGACCCCATGAATATATCGTATTTTCTACCATGACAATGAGGTTTTCTTCTTTTGCCCTTCGTAAAAAGGAGAAAAATATTAAACATGTATATCTTCGCTCTTATCTTTTGCATGACATTGATGGCATAAGTTAATGATTGATATTTTTCTCAGCTTGGTGTAGCAAATAATTTTGTTTGATCAATCAGAATAAATTAATCTTCATGGTATTAATTGGTACATTTATCTCGTAGTGTCAAGTGGCCTATCTACTATCTTATGAGGCAGGACACGAGACAAAAGGGTCAACATATGGCACTACACTGCAGAAGCTGATGATTCAGAGCCAGAGGCTTTGCATCTCCAGACAACCAGATTTGTGCTTCTTTGTACCAACTATTCCACTTATGATTATCAACCAAAACTATGGCTAACTTTATCATTTCCTTAAACATCAGACAACATAATATGTGCGGATGTTCGACATTCTATGTATTCACTATAGTTCGAACCAGGTAAATTACAAAAGAAAAAAGATGCTCCTATATTTTACCATGAGCTAATCTGTAAGTGTTTATCTCAACAGTAGAAGAACATAGAACAGGTGAAACATTACTGTCAAGTCGCTATACCTGCTTCAATCGGACCTGACAGTTCCCTTTCCACACGGACCAAAGAATCTTAGCCAATTGCCTCCCATTTACACGGTTACACACACGTTCATCAGTAACAACACCTGCTGCGATCATATTTCACACAAATGATTAGAGAACTCATTCTTCAAACCACGGCTCCCATTCTTGAATTGAACGATGCACAAGCCCTGCATAGAATTAATTAGCAACCATGAAAGTGTTAGGAACTTTCTATCTTTATGTTGTCTTTTACCACAAAAGTACTGATGACACTTGTTTTGATTTTGCAGAATGTAAGGAGTAGCAGAAAAATAAAGAATAAAAAATTTACTTGGTTCAATAATTTAAATGCTATCTACATCCAAGGATCTCACAATGCTGGCTCCACTAACTTCAATGAAAGAATTTGTTACAAGAGATGGAGTGCTTTTAGAAATACCTACAAGAGTTTTGTAAACTCTCTAATACCTTTAGATAAGTATTCTAGCAACTCTCTAACTCACTTTCTTTCTTGAATCAGATAACAATTTAGTTTGTGTATTTGTATGTGACTCTGATTGTGGTATTTATAAAACAGATAAGGCTATTATGATCTATTTAATGAGTCCACGCCCTTTAATTCGTCTGCATGTGCTTCTCACATGTCTCTCACGTGTTTCACTATATGCGTGTCTCACTTTTGTTTTAAGCTTATACTTTGACCAGATAGACTTCTCTTCTTCAATTTCTTTCAGACACAACTCACACACTCTTACACTCTTAACCTTAAATCTCCAATTTGTGTCAGATTGACGAATTTGAGTTGATGGTTGATGGAAAAATTATGAATATCTTCATATTTACTCCCTCCTTCTCCGTTAATGATCACGTTGCTCATCGATTTGTAGGCGATTTAGAAACCAAACCTAGTTTTCACCGCATCGTGACATCGAGAGAGGGTCTTCGACGATTGTTGTCTTCAAGGGGCTTCACTTATCTGTAGATAGTCTCTACAGAAGGTGAGCTTCCTTGGAGTGACAGTCTTCATTCCAAAATTCGAAGGGTTTGAGTCGCTATCTATTTTCAAAGTGAATAACCCTTGAGAGATTCTGTCTCTGACAAAATAGAGCCTTACATCTTGGATCTTTCGTGCAGGACTGGGTCTTTACTGAGGTAGAGTGCACTCTGACTTTCTGCGAATATTGTTGATGTTGATGTTGATTTCCTTTATGATGCATGTTAACCATATTAGCTCTTTTACTCCTTCTATAATTGCATAATATTCTGCCTCTGTTGTTGATAGAGATACTACTGATTGCTGTTGAACTTTCCAACAGATTATGTTTCTTGCTAATGTGAAATAATATGCTGAGATTGATGTCCTTGTGTCTTTGTCTACTGCATAATTTGCATGTACAAAACCATACAAAAATATCTCATTGTATTTAGTTAGTTCAACTTTAGAGAAACATAATCCGTAATTTATAGTTCCAACTAAGTATCTGAGAACATTCTTTAGCCCTTGCCAGTGTTCAAAACCTGGATTGGTCTTGAATTTACTTAGAATATTGATTGCATAGGCTAGGTCCGGTCTTGTACATAACATTATGTACATTATACTTCCAACTCCAACATTATAAGGGTAGTGTACCATAGCTTTCTGTTCTTTCTCTGTCTTAGGACTCTTGCTAGAAACCATCTAAAGGTGTGATCCTATAGGGACAAAACTTGGTTTTGCTTGTTCCATTCTGAACTAAGCAAGAACTTTTTTGATGTACTTCCTTTGAATGAG
>JANIIA010000002.1:9152532-9170313 GCA_027478495.1 Erythroxylum alaternifolium
GATAGATGGACTGATAGTGATAGAATAAATATGCAGTTGACTGCTAAGGCAAGACATCATTTGATTTATGTACTCTCTCCAAAAAAATACTAAAAGATATCCTACTTTTCTATAGCAAAGGAAATGTGGGATAAACTTTAAGTTACCTTTGGAGGAACAAATGAGGTAAAGAAACAAAGGATAAGTCTTTAGTGCATCAATATGAAATTGTTAGCATGGAATAAGGAGATACCATAGACGAATTTTTTGGACGATTCAACAATATCATCACAGCCTTGAAGAACTTAGGAAAGACATATCCTAATGGTGAGCTTATGACAAAGATCCTAAGGTCATTGCCAAAGGAGTGGAGACGTAAAGTGGTGGCTCTAAAAACGACAAAGGGTCTAGACACTATTTCACTTGATTAGCTAAAAGGAAACTTGATGATCTGTAAAACAGAGCTTAGACGAGATGAAGGATCCTCCTATAGAAGACGAATGGCTCTAAAAGCTACTGATGAATAAACTCCATCTAATGGTGATGAAAGCAAAACTGAGTTGCAGATAGATGGAGATGATGAATTCAACCTTATGGTAAGAAAGTATGCACGTTTTTACAAAAAAAATGCTGAAGAAAAGAGAAGAAAATAAGAAAACTAGAAATAGCAGGTCCTTGTCAAAAGGCAGCGTTAGTATGTAAAATACTCAAATTATATGCTATCACTGCAAGAAGCCTAAACACATCAAAGCAGAATGTCCCCTTTGTCTTCAAAAGGAAAAAACAGAAAACAAAAGACCTAGAAAGCAAGCTATGACTGCAACTTGGTCCGATGAAGAATTTGAAATGTTGATGAAGAAGAGCCTAAAGAAGCAAGCAATGTTTGCTTTATGGCTGATTCAAAAGAGGATAAGGTATATAGTTCTGAATCTGATCTTGAAATTGATTAACTAAGAGATGTATATCATAAATTGTATGCTCGGTATAAGAAATTTACTATTTAGTATGTTAAAGAGGTTAAGAAGTCTAAAAACAATCATGTTTCTTTAAAGAATAAAATTAAATAATTAGAATCAAAGAATAAGAGCCTGTTGTCTAAGAATATGTCTCTTGCTAAAATTGAAAATGACTATAAGAAAAAGGTTTCCGAAAAGGAATTCTTAGAAGAAAAAGTAACTCTATTAGAAAATGCATTGCTTGGAAATGAATCTGAAAAAGTAAAACAATTATAAGAAAAGGTTGCTAAACTAGATTTAGTACACCTAGAATCTGAAAAAGAAAATTTTGTTGAAAAAATCAGATCTCTGGAAAAACGTGTTGGGTTTTAATCTTGCATCACATCCATCAAAAATAGAACAATAGTGGAAATATAAAACAAAATCCAAAAATCTAAGAACTTGTAAGTGTCATTAGATGTAACTATAACAAAACATGAACTTAAGATATGTACCTTACAATCTCCTTCATTCTTCATTGTCTTCACATCTTCAGGTTATTGTAAACTGCAACAACCAAAGGAGGACGTCTCTAATGATATCTACATGAAGAGCGAAGCTTAAAACCTGACTAGCACATCATAACGTTAGTCAAATTAAAATAACTAGACTACTACTGTAGTAGAAGTGAGTCTAGTTCGATCCCACAGATAGTGTATGTAAAGTTTACGAAATGAAATTAACTGGTGTTTGGGTTTAACAGGGGGGTTTGGATTTTGAAATAAAAAAATAAAATGGAACTAGATTAATAAAAACAAATTAAAGAAAACATGCAAAAAATGATAAATTCGATAGGGACCTGGTTCTTTAGTTCAATCTTAGCCTACACCCTAATTAAGCATATTTTAATGATTTTTTGTTCTTAAGTATCTCCTATAAACTATTAATTGTGGGTTAATAATTAACCTGAGTTTTCCCTTAGATTTTGTTTAATCAAGATACGATCGTTAATTAAATCTAACCAATGAATACCCTAGGATACAATCTCTAGATTTAATTAGCCAGTAGCATTACAAATTAGGAAAATTAATTAATTAAGGCAACAACCACATACGATGCATCATTTAACCTAGGTCATGTTATCCTTAATGATTACAAATCATCAGTGGCTACACATGAATTTCAGCATAACAATTATAGCAATTAAATGATTTAATGAACGCATCAAAATCATCTTTTCGCAATCCCAATGTCATACACAAATAACCAAAAAGTAACAAAAATCCAATTATCTATACACAACCATTAACATAGGATAACATAATCAATTTCTAAAGAGAGAAAGAAACAATAAAAATAAGAAAATACACTTAACCCTAGTCGTCGACGTCGATGTTACCTCCAAACTAGCATCAGGATATTTAGCGTTTAATGGGTCTCTCCCGAAAAATGCTTTAGCCCTTATTAACATCTCCACTGAAAACCCTAACTACTTTTTTCTTACTGCCGCTACTATCTTCTCTCTTTCACTATTCATTAAAGTGACAAATAAAGATGATGGTTTTTGGACCACCTTCACTATTCACTCACTTCTCTTCTCTCACACCTAACTGCAGCTCTTCTCCATTTCTCTCAACCACTAAGCCAAAGCCCCCTCACTTCACGCCTCCAGCTACCTACTTTGCATTGATGGGACAATTTATCTCATGGTTTTTCAGTCCATCACTACTGTAGCTTCTTCATTTTAAAGACCCTAGCGGTTCTATACGTTTTACTTTAAAACGCATACATGCAATGCGTTTACTGCACAACACTTGCATTAAATGTAGACGTTGACTGCGTTTAACGCACTTCCAATCTGTTGACATCATCATTTTGATGCTCCTTGGCTATGCATTTTGCTGCTCACCTCATGGACTGTCGTTTTCTTCTTCAGATGCTATTGATTTTTATTTTTCTCGTTTTTCTAACAAGCATTTTCATTTGTTTTTCTTCTTGTCTTTCAATTTTCTTCTTCTTACTCTATAAAGACAAGTGAAAATTAATCTTCAAAAAATGGCCCAAATGTGATGTTTTAACCTAACTTTAATTTCTTTACTTCCAAATTGTACCTAAAATCATAAATGAATTAAAGTGAGTATCTTAAACATTTTCATATTATTAATCGCTAAGTGTAAATGATTAAATGAATCAACAATTAAACACATCTCAAAACCTCTTAGGAAGAAGAATAGCTAGAACACACACAAAGTGCTAGCTTTGTGATGTATTCTTTGAGAGAGTGTTTGTTAAGAGTGAGAGAAAATGATGAATACTTCACCAAAAAGTCTCTTGTTTTCACACATCACTTGCACGAAAATTGTTGTTTCTTATACCCTTTGGCCTTTCTTTAACCCCCAACATCAATGGAGAGTTAGTGGGAATTAAGTGGCTTTTAATCCCACTTAATTTAGCATGAAACTTCCACCCCCTCTTTAAAAGGTAATTTTGTCATCTTGCTTATTAAAGGATAGTTTTGTCATCTTATTTATTAAAGGATAATTTTTTCATCTTATCTAATAAGCAAGATTCACATGTGTCATATGATTCACAATTAATTGACCCTAAACTACCACACTTGTGTAGCTTAGTCATGCATCTCTCATATCTTGGATCCAAAACCATTTTACTCATTCTTCGCATTTTCAATGCGTATGACCTATTAAGTTCTTGGTTATGTTGGCCACTTGAATTAACACTTAATTCAAGAAAGTCATGAGCGGTATCTAGCAACATATCATGACGCCTAATTGATCGGAAAGTCAATAGTTTGACTACGAACCCTTCTATAGACAATGTTCCGTGCAATTCATCCTTTCACCATCTATACACCACTTGGTTCAGATTATGGTTGAAATGTCAACTCTCACTAAGCTGACTACATCACATCTAGCCCAAATAATATTAGTTCTTATCCTTGAGGCTCATTACTCAATTGGATATGTCACTGAAGACTATCTTCATGACATTTCCACTTTGGCAAGAAATTCCTGAGTAATGACCCTGACAAGAGGCCATGGGTATCATCTCCTTCCATCAATAGTGGTGAATCCTTTATTAAATACTGAATTACCTTCAAATACCTTAAGTTGTACCCAATCACCTCCCTATGAGCAACCTCTAAGAGACAATGAGGAATGGAGTCAAAGTACAGGATTAGTATCCAAGATATCCTTCAGCACCTTAAGTTTAAGGATATTTGCACCATTGCTATGATGAAACTATCATTGACACTGGAATAGATTATCCATATCATTTTCTTATGGTAAATCATCTAATGTACTTACTACTTATAGCAAGCATCCACATGTTAACTATAAACAACTCATACTTACAACTTATGAGATCCACTGTCTGATCTAATCAAGGAGTATAACATGTGCTAGTATGTCTGGATTAATAATGCCCCGTCTCATTAATCCTACGACTAGGGAAAATTTAGATACTAACATAATTACACATGATAGCAATCTCTTTATCATGATCTCATCATAATTTTCTTCATGCTATGTAATGTATCAAGGACTTCATTAATTCAAGTTAAGATTACTATCAATTTATAAAGAACATGAACATTACATTAATGAAAAAGCCTTTTTATTAATAAAAAACGATTTGTACAATAAGTGTTAAAGGTGATTACCTTTAGAGCACTTCTTTAACAATGAGTATATAATGCAGCCTGAGTAGTAAAGTCTTACGCTGTAAATGCATAAGCTGGTAACAAGTACCAATGTTAAGTTATTAAGGAAGTAATAACACCTAAAGAAGCTAAAGAAAAACCTAATTGAAAATGAAAAAATTTTGGATTGTATCGTAAATATCTTTATGTCCATGCCCCAACCGTCCCCTCGATTTATGCATCTTTGATAAGTCAGAATAGGCTGTGATTCCTATATAGGAAGAAAGCACATTTGACATTTCAAACTAGTCACTAGAAGTCCCTCCTTACTTAGATCTTCATGACCTATAGGGAAAAGTTGGCTTATTGAACTCATGACTCATTGATCGACCTAGAGACCCTTATTCTTTTGATTTTTCTACCTTTCATGACTTATGCCTATGAGTCATTCACTCCCAGAGAAGAGTAATTAATATTAGAGTTCTCGATTACTATATTCTTTCTAGAAAAGAGGTTTTTAGTCAATGTACTAGTATTTGGCATATCCTTTTGTTATCAATTAGAGACCTTCTTAGCCCTACTTAGGCCTGCATGATAGCACCTAAAGGGTTATATTCTGTTTGAACAAGATCATAGAAATCACAATCATATAGTTAACCAAACCAAAGCTAAATCTAAATCTAAATCCTCTTCCTTTTGATCCTCTCCTTACTACCACATATAGATACTTGCCCCATAGTAGAACTGATAATACCCCATCCCTATTGTGTCATATAATATCTTCACCACTTGATTAACCCAATTCACTATATTATGTATACGAGTATGTGTTCTCTTATTCCTTATGTTTGATTTTTAAACAAATTTGATCATCCTGTCTTCCAGAGCAACAATTACCTACTTACCTTTTTAAAAGGTATCATATGCAGTTGGAGCATAGTTATTCCATCTATATGTGTAAGGTTTGCTCCACGCTGAATTATAAGTATTATCGTATGGTGTACCTGGAGGTTGGTTGTATATGCTTGGTTGGTCCCACATATAGGTTGGTATCTAATATTCATGATTGTAATAATTACTCCCACAAATATTGCATCATAAAATGAAAATCATTGAGCTTCCGAAAACATACAAAGAAATAACTCTTTTCAATATGGTGATATTACATATTGCAAAGACATATCATAGCTCCAATGAGAATACTGGTTACTCTATCCTTTCATTATGAGTTTTGACTATGACGTTAAACCTTAATCCTTAAAAATATTCCACAAGCATACTATCAATGTAGATAAATTCAAAATATTTAAATGAATAAGACACAAATATAAGAAAATACAAGAAAAATAAAATGAAATAAAATAAATACAAAAATAATGGTTAGATTAATAGAATCTAGGCTTTTCTAATATTACAATCCCTAATAACAACGTCAAAAACTTGACTGATATTTTATGTTATATCAATATTTAAATTATCCGCAAGTGCACGATGTAGCTATAACTAGCACAGGCTAGTACAAGTCGATCCCATGAAGACAGTAAGTTTTAGTAACTACTATGCTCCTATTATCTAACCTATTTATTGGATGTTTAGTTTTCAATTAAAAATAAAAATAAAACAAATAAACTAAAAATAGAACAATAATGAATGCAAAAGACAAAGGAAATTATTTTTAAAAATCAATATCAAAGATTAGTGTCTAGGTGATGAATCCCCAAAAAATCATTAAATCATTAACCTTTTATCATGCAATTATTTCATTGGTTATTGGACAATAAAATTTCCTATTTTATATTAATAACTCTCTCGAGACTATTAGTAATTAATCTATCAGTTGATTAACAGAAATCTTTCAGTTAAAACCCTTAGGATTACTTTATCGATTTGTGAATATTTCAACTATATTAGAACAAGCATAAAACACATAATTGAATCATAATAAATCAATCAAAATAATTGCATTAAATAAAAGATTAAGATATATTGTATCACAAACTAGGGTTCATCACACCTAGACACTAAAACATTTAGTTACTAATAATAGAAAATGAAATCAAATATAAACATCTAGAAAAGCTAATAGAAAACAAAGAGTTCATAATTTTAAATCTCTATTTCCATTCTATTGAATCTTCTTGCAAGTTTGGATTGAATGTAGCAAATACCTTTTGATGTTAACTTCGTATTTTCCTTGTCTCTTGATCAAAATCGTCACCACTCTGGATGTTTCACACCTCAGATTTGCTGCAAAATTCGACTCTCTCCTGGTTGCTTCCGTTTACTTCCTTTTATAGTAAAAATTAGGATTCATGGGACACACACGTCACTTACGTACACGACCGTGTAGGTGACCTTGTAGCTCTGAGAACCTCTAAAATCATGACTTTACATGTTCACAGGGACTTACATTGCCACACGCATGACCATGTATCTTAATTTGCTTCAAATCTTCGTTTTATATCATGATTTCATCCTAATTTGTCTCCTTTTGGTCCGTAAACGCAAATACAACCTATAGATGCACTTTAAGTAAATTAAGTACCAAAAATACAATAAAGATATGAAATAACAAGCAAAATATATAAAAGTATGGGCGTATAATTATAATTAAATACTCATCTATCACTTCTATAGTTAAAATGGGAGTGATGATTGCTTAGCCTTTATAAAAAATCTTGGAAACTTCAAATAATTAATTGGCTTTTATCTTACTCTCAATTAGACCAACAAAAAATAGTTTTTTAAAAGAAAAATACTATTTGTAATCACTTACTATTTAGAGGAGCAGTTCATCCCTCTTAAATTCCATGTTATAATTGACATTATTAAGAAAGAGAGGGGGATCTTGTTGTAGCCTTTTTCTTTGACCTTCTCTTGACCTTCTTCTTAAATGCTGAAAGTAAGCTATTTTTTAAATGTAAAGGTTCTGAGTATGGGGTTGTATCAGTTGGTGCTTGGTAAGATCAACCTCTAAGGTGATACTAAAATTTAAAATTGAGCCTTAAGTTGCTATATGAATTCTCACAGTTGACAAATATAAGTTATTTCGATTTTCAATCTTTGTCATTTGAATAACCTTACTACACAATTATGAAGTAGGGTCATTACAAATTTCTAAAGGCGTAATGGACTGACTGTCTATAATTATTGGGAGACTTTAAGCTTTGTCCTCATTTAAATCAAGCATAGGAAATGCAGGATGGGTGTTCAGAAGCTCGTCATGTTCGCAGCGTTGATCATTTTTCATGTTAGTTTCCAAGCTTTAACTAGGTTGATTTTATTCAGTCTCTATTGCTAGCCAAATATTATTTCTACTTGCGTCAATTCCCTCGTCATCGATCTTTAAGGTTGACAAAGATTCAAGCAAGTCCTTCTCTAGGTAGTTTGATTTCTGTGTAAATTTTTGCATATCTTATTCTCTTTGAAGCAGTTGTATTTTCGACCAAGCAAATCAATCTATCAATTATATTTGGCAGATAACTAAGGTCTTTTACAGACCAATATTTTAATGATATACTATAGAAGTTTCCATTAATTGGTATATGCCTTGCCTTTTTTAAAAAAAATTTCTAGTCTTGTCCTCCATTTTTCTAACAAAAAATTGATTTGTCTCCCACACGTCAAGGACCGTTTCCATAATCTTCAGCGTGTTTGCCTTGATATTGAATTTAAAAAGTAACAGATCATCTTTATTTATTAAAGTGTTATCCGAATCAAATTGACCCTAATTGGTCTTTGTTGGACAAAAGGAAACACATATATCTTATTAATAAAGAACCTAACTAAAGTAAAAAAAATTACTTGAATCTAGGCTTGACAATTTTAATATGGATTTACTTAAAGTCAATAGTCCAAACCTTGATTGATCGAGTTTTGAATTGAGATCAGACTTATGGCTATTCAAGGCTGGACAAAATCAACCCACCTATAACTAAAATAAAATCATTTTAATATAATAAATTAAAGTGATGTCATTTTAATTTATAACTATAAAAAATTTAAAATAAAATAACATCATTTTGTATTATTTGAATAAAGAAAGGGGTTAGGTCCCTACTTAAAAGCCCTTCCTCTAGGTACTTGGATCATTTTAATTTATAATTATAAAAATTTAAAACAAACTAGCATCATTTTAGTATTATTAGAATAAGGAATGGGGTTAGGTTGGTGAGCCATAGGTGACCTGGATCCATCCCTCCTTAAAAGTCCTTCCTCTAGGTACTTTGATATGAGAAGATACTTGGAATGCCAACGGGGGCCTAGCCCAACCTGGCCTTAGTGATGTCGGGTTGCGGGTCGGCCCATGACCTGCTTGAGTTAGATGGGCCGGCCTACTGACGGGCTGTCTAGTCCGTGGTTGGCCGTGGCCTATGCCATGTCGGGCCGGCTCTTCTAAATTTTTTAATTAAAAAACAAACGGCATCTATTTTCTTCAAAATGGCCAGGCCGGGCCGAGTCATAGCTCGTGTGGGCTGATCATGGTCGACCCGTGGCCCGACTCGGGAAGACCATGGTCGACCTGTGACCCGTCAAACTCAAGCCAAAAACTGGCCGAACCGGCCGAGCCGGGCCGGAATCGATACTATAAGTATCCGTCGATAACATTAGGTGGGATGAATTTTGGTGATTCAAAAAGGGAGGCGTCTCCTACTACCTTAGACTGTAAGTACTTCAGAGCTACCGAGGACAGAGGGGAAGTTACAAGAATTGGCCTAGATGACCCCAAGAGGGAGGGGGTAGAAATAAGAGGGAGAGAAAGTAGAAGAAAGCGGGTTGGTTTGAGATAAATTGAAATAAAAGGGGAGAAGAAAGGCTGAGGAAGCTGGACAATACTGAAAAGGACGGATTAACAAGTCAAAGTCATAAAAAAAGGGAGAGCTTAGAGAGACAAACATTACTACAGAGCTCAATTTGCAATATTTGACAAAAATATTAGAACTTTTCTTTATGTGGATTGCCTATACCTAAGCAATGGCTATATCATTGATCTTAAATGATTAAAGAGAGTTCAGAATGATGATATATGTGCTTCTGGACAATGTTGATGCGCGAACGCCATGTGGGAAGTTCTTTCATGTGTCGTGCATTCCAATTATCGATACAAGTTCACTGTATTTTCTTGTCCGAGCTGTTTCTTTCTTCTTTTTCTCATCACTTGACATATTTTCTAAAGGGGTGAATATGAGCAAAAAACACTAGATCAACACTTCTTTGCGATACGAACCTAAACCATTTAATAAATCAGATGATACTTTCCGTCAAACTGCAACTATTTGCTAAGTGTTGACTATCCTGCTTATTGAGACAGACCTTATCAATCAGTTCCCTATAGCTTGATCACCAGAAATAGACAAGGAAAACTCGTGTTGTCTATTACCGGGATCCTTCAAAGTTTGACTATAATAGTTTTCGGATCCGAATCGAGTCAGCAATTGCGGGGCATGACTAATGATCATTCTCTATTATTGCTGGCTTAGAACTTTTGGTCTTCTACTTCTATTTCCCCTTGAAATTATCAAATCGTAAACCTGGCCCAAGGAGGATTAAACTTGACGCCTGCAATTTCGAAAAAGGGTTCTTTAAGTCCGGATAAAGAGGGATGATATTGATACTCATCAACGAAATGTATGTATCAGGTGAGGGATTGGTGGTAGTCAAAAAGGAGGGCAATTGAACTCTTTCATCTCAGACATGTTTAAAGGTTGCCCTAATACATATCTCAGAAACAAAGAGAATACTGGGACTATGAATTTCCTAGTCACCTTCCACCAACACAGGCTGGCCAAGACAACAAGAGAAGCAAGACCATAGGCTGATGAAATTAATTAGCGTGAGTAAGTAATCAAACTACATAAAGAGGCAAACGTTAACTTAAGATGTACAGGATAGGTGAGGTTGCTTATACAGGTATTTTTTTATATATTTTTAACAAAAACTATATGGTTCGTTGCCACCTCAAATATGAGCTGGCACAGTTTTCATGCAGGGAATATATCATCTTGCCCACAACTTTCCAAACATAACCTCTTGGGACATACTATGCAGCGACCTGTTTGGATTATTAGCTCTTGTTTCTCGGTTTGCACTATTTTACATTAACTTATAAGAAATGGGTTATTGAAAAAGTCTCAAGAAAAATAATTAATTGAATCCAAATTTCATAAATGAACCCTAGAATTACGGTAGCAAAAGGGATATTTACTTGGCTAAGACCGACTTAATTGACATCCTAATCCAATAAACCCGCCTAAAAATAGGCAGCAATAAGACTTGTAGAGCAAATTAGTACTTTTGTTTTTCCGGTAAAAAGAACAGCGTAATTTGATTTGTCAATCCCCACTAGTGTCTAAAAATGGAAGGGGAAAGCCTCCTTTTTCTTTTTTCTTTTTTTTGTCATGGGATAGGAATAAGATATAAAACTGAAAAATTAAAAGATGGTGATGTTGGAGGATAATATGAGATGAGAATAAACTCTGGAAAAGGGGGCGTGCTTGTACATGCCTTCCTTGTCTGTGTTGTCTCTCCATATATGTCCTCGCCTTGTGAGTTGTCTTCTTCGGTTATTGCTGTTGTACTTCTCTGTTTTCCTGTACTCTCTCTCTATCTTGGATTGTAAGTTAATAACTGATTTTATTGCATTGAGAAGAGATCGGTATAGATCATGATGCCCCACAATGAGCTCTTTCGTTCTCATGATCGTGTCCTATTCCCTATCATTGTCATCTTCCTCTTTCTGTTTTGACACTCCTCCTTAATCCTTCTCCGATCTTCGTAAGTTCATCTTACTTTACTCCGATTCTTCATCTTCTAGAATGAACATATGTTCCTTTTTCTTTTCTTTTTCTGCGTTCGTGTTGTGTTGTTCATGTATGTACTTTTGTGTTGATTTTGGAGATTGTGATCTATAGAACATAATCATATATATTGGCATTGTTGTTAGTGCGCATATGTATATCAACAATCTGACTCTGGTGTGTCATCTTTCTAGCTCCTGTTGCCTCTTCTTCGTCCTATCGTTTTCATCTCTCTATCTGTGTCCAATGTTAATGATACTGAAAGTTATCTCCTTTCTAGATTTAAAAGTTTTGCTGCACTGATATGAATTGTCACTGCCGCATTTTGATGAAGTAAACGTATCGGGAGTTGTATGTCCTTTCTTTCTCTGCTTTAATATCGGTGAAGTTCTTGTTAGGGTTTAAGTCATAATCAAAACCATAGAGAGTTGGAAGTAAATGCTAACCGGTTATGGCTATTGGCTAAGTAGATTCATAACATTCTAGATCGAGTTTTAGGGATCAAATTTCAGAATGTAGACTAGTAACTCTATGATCTTTAAACTCCTTACAAAATAAAAAAAAGGTGATATTCATGATCTAAATTGGTTTTGCTAGAATTATTTTCTTTTAACTGCTAATGTATAATAAAAAAAGGTTAAAACTTTTTGGTTAGGAATATTATCATTTAGTTGATGTTAAGGTATCATAATAATTTAAATATTATTAATCATAAGAGTTATTTATTATCTAAATCATTTTAAATATAATAATAAAAATTTTGCTGTGTATAAAAATTTATTTTAAGTAATATTCATAATTTTTTTACGGTACATATAGATAATTTATTGAATGTCGAGCCATATATATCTGTACAGCTTTCAAACTCCCATGCCTTCCTGTGATATTTCTTTCTGTAGCACATTATGTGGATAGCATATTTGGCAAACTTCCTAAGACTTCCGTTCACATCGTCCATTTAATATGGCAAGTGGACCTCGTGGTGGGTGTATGGCTCATGATGACGAGGTTTATCTTGATATAGTTGCTAAGAAGTTAATTGCATCAAGTTTTGGAACTGCAATAGAACTCCATACATTAGCAGGCTACAGGCTGTATGTTTGGCTAGTTAGTATTTATCTACCTATCCTGAAAATTAACTCCTTTGGTGAGATCTTATAGCTAAAACGCTTATGATTTTTGAAGATATCAAATTTTATTAATTCTTCTGCTCTCTGTTTCCACAGGCAAGTTACTAGCGGTAGCAGCTTTTGAATGTTTTCGATCCACCAAGTATAAAACCAACGTCACTAGTAATAGCTGTCTTTGCCTGCTACCTGTCACTCTCTTCAATACTGCTCTTCTCGATAACAGACGCTCGTCTCTCTCCCTCTCTCTCTCTCTGACACCCTCTTTCTCTCGATTGTTTTGTGAGCCGCTGTTATTTATAGACCATTACAGACAAGTCGTTCCATGTATTTGTAGCAGCCACCGATTACCAAAGCCGAATGCTAGCTCACCACCCCACAGCTGTATCACAAACCAGCACTAGTCCCTACAAGAACCTCAAGTTAATTGATTCTGCGGAACATAAGAACAAGCTTTTTGACAAAGATAGTACTTTTAGCATTATGGGTTCAAGCATTCTGGCTTCTAGCTGCGTATCATCGTCCCCACCATCTTCTGCTCTCATTGGTGACTACATTGGGGTGGAGAGCTGTCTTGATCTCAAAACCAATTATAATGAGGAAGTTCTGGCACAACGGGGCTATAGTCACCGGAATTACGTTCAACGCCGTAACAAACGATGGTTGTCGAGGACGAATAACGAGCTTCCTCCTCCGATAACATTGCTTGCTCGCACAGAGAACTTGCCCTGTCGCATGCCTTGGGTGTTGAAGAGATACTACACCAGTGATGGAAGGTTGATTCTCAGAGAAGAAAAAGTGAGGCATCATGAGTATTTCAAGGCTCATAGATCCAATGGTCGTCTCACATTGCATCTTGTTCCACTGGACGATGATGTTTTCTGTAATCATGCCTCTGACGGAAGAGAAGAGACTGAGAGTTATGGTGAGTCCGATAGCGAAGACATAGCTGCTGCAGACGAGAGTTTTGTTGACGACGATGACGTGGATAGTGAGGAACTTGGAGTTACAGGCGAGAACAATTCTGTTGAAAGTGATGATCTGATATTTACAGAGGAAAATAATTATGTTGATGGGGAAGGTTTAACATTTACAGACGAGAATAATTCTGATGATGATGATGTTGGAGGTGATGATCTCACATTTACGGACGAGGATGAGATTGTGCATGACGATCAAAAGATACATCCTTTGGACATTGAGAATGGTGGAATTGGAGGAAATGGGAAAGTCAATGATGTTTCAGGCAAGTGTTTGAAATTTGTCGACAGTGCGATTACAAGCCCCAGATGTATATTTGGGGTTCCTGTATCAGCTTTAAGGCCTGTTCATAGTTAGATCAAAGAAAGATCGAAAACCAAGCGACGATAGAGGGGAGGAATTGGAAATCCATCTGATTGTGAGATCGATATTGAAGTGTGTCTTGTGTTGATAAGGAATGAGCTTAATTAGGTTGTTTTAGTTGGGTTATGCTCGTCTTTCGGAGGCTGTAGCACAATTCAAGACTTGAAGAGTTTAGGTCTGAGTAGGGAATAGATTGTCCTTTATTCTCTGTTCATAATACCAGCGACTTTTCAATGAAAAGTGTCCAACTTTCGCTGATTCATTCATTCATGCATGTAATACTCTTTTCGCTATAAATAGCCTGCCAAAACTGTTAGAGTTGATTTTAAGAGGAGAAAATATGAAGCACCAGATTAAAGAGAAACAATTAACAGTGAAGAAAGTTTTTTTTTTTAATTACCAATAGCATAACAAAACTTGCCCATTTATAGGCTTACAAATAACTAAACATAGAAAAAAAAGTAAGAAAATAGCCGATGGCTAACAAGACAGAAAAATATCTTAACATTTGCTAACTAATCTTGAACAAATAGTGCAGCATATTCTTCAGATATTTGCTGCAACCAATTTTGAATTATATCTCCAACACTCCTCTTTGATTCAAAATCACATACTCCAAGCAAGGCCTTAATATAAGCATGTCTCTGACTTGGTAAAGCTTTAATGAAGATGTCTGTCACCTGAACTTCAGTATTACAGAGCTTCATAATTATTTCTCCTTTAGTGACCAGCTCTCGAATGAAATGGAACTTCAGCTCTATGTGCTTTGTTCTTCCATGAAGTGCTGGATTCTTTGACATTACAATTGTTGATTTATTATCACCGTAAAGCTAAGTTCCTTTTGCTTGCTTTTGTTGCAAATCAATCAACATTCTCCTAAGCCAAATACATCGGCATGTTGCTGTAATAGCAACCACATACTCTGCCTCAACCATTAACAAAGCTACTATTGCTTGTTTCTTAGAATTTCATGTGATTGCACTTGATCCTAGCCTGAACACATTTCCAGACATGCTTTTTCTATCGCCCAGTGAGCTTCCACAGTCACTGTCAGTAAAGCCAAGCAATCTGAAATTGGTTACATGAGCGTACCATACTCCATAATAAAACGTCCCTGCAATATACCTTAGAATTCTTTTTGCTGCTCCATAATGTTGCGTGGATGGATTACTCATAAACCTTGACACAACTCCAACTAAAAATGAAATATCCAGTCTTTCGTGTGTTAAATATATTAATCCACTAACCAAACTTCTAAATTGTCTCTTATTTGCATTTTCAGCTCCATCATTTTGCTCCAACTTCTGATTCACATTCATCAGAGTAGCTACAATTTTACAATTGGATATATTGTATTTCTTTAACAGATCCACTGCATACTTCTTTTGGCGAATGAACATCCCATATTCATCTTGCAATATTTCTAATCCAAGAAAGTAATGCAGCAATCCTAAATTTGTCATTTCAAATTTGCTCATCATGCTTGACTTGAATTCTTCAACAAGTGTTGAATTTGAACCCATGTAGATTATATCATCTACATATAAGCAAACTATGATGAAATTAGAAATGCCTTGCTTCTTTTGATAAAGAGTAAGTTCATTTTCACTTCTTGCAAAGCCATTTTGTCGAAAATATGCATAAATCTTGTTGTACCATGCCCATGGGGCCTACTTTAACCCATAGAGATCTTTCCTCAGCTTGTAAACTTTCCTTTCCGATTAATCACAAAACCTTTTGGGTGTGCAACATAGACTTCTTCTTCAAGTTCACCATTGAGAAATATCGATTTTACATCAAATTAGTACACCTTCCATCTGAGTTGTGTCGCCAATGCCAAAATCAATCTCACAATTTCAAATCGAGCCACCAGCGAGAATGTCTCATCATAATCAACTCCTTATTGTTGAGAATATCCTTTCGCGACCAATCGAGCCTTGCGTTTTTGAACACTGCCATCTGTATGAACTTTTATCTTGAAAATCCACTTTAACCCTATTGCATTCTTTCCATTCAGTAAATTTGCTAGCTCCTAAGTTGAGTTCTTTTAGATGGAAAAGAGTTCTTCTTTCATGGCTTTTCTCCACTCTTCTTTTTCTGCTGCTTCCTTATACATTATTGCGTATGGTGCTAATAGAGCAAATTCATCTGATTTATAAATTTCTCTTAACGATCTAAATCCTCTTGGTGGCGTCTCCTCTGAATATTAACTTGCCAAACTTGAAGTTGCACTTGGTGTAGTCACTGGGCCGAGTTCAATTGGAGTAGGAGTAATTGAATTGACTGAGGTTGAGCTTATTTCCCCAATTAATGGAATTTAGGATTGATCTTCATTGTTGCCACTGATGTTACTCCAATTCCAACCTGCATTTTCATTAAACACTACATTTCTACTGACAATTATCTTGCCAGTTATAGGGTCATGTAATTTATTAGCTTTGGATTCATTACAATAGCCAACAAAAATGCATTTTATTGATTTTTCATCTAGTTTTTGACGATTTTGTGTATTTAGAAAGACATAAGTAAGAACCAAAAACTTTTAAATGGCTTACAATTGGTTTGCTCCCTTTCCATACTTCATATAGAGTGCAATTTTTGGACTGCCTTTGTTGGGGAGAGATTTAACAAGTAGACGGTTGTCGCAATCGCTTCTGCGCAGTACGAATTAGGTAGTCCTTTCCCCTTCAACAGACTCCTCGCCACCTTTACCATTGTTCTGTTTTTGCGTTCTACCACTCCATTCTATTCTGGAGTGTACGGTGCTGTTAGCTCGCGTTGAATTCTAGTTTTTTGACAATATTAATTGAATTCCTTTGAAGGTAATTAGTCGCCTTTGTTCATTTGAAGTGTTTTCATATTGATACCACTTTGCTTCTCAGCCATTGTTTTGAATATCTTGAAAATCTCAAATGTTTCTGATTTGGATTTTAAGAAATACACCAAACTTATTCTACTGAAGTTGTCAGTGAAAAGAAGAAAATAACGGTTGCCGCCTAATGACTCAGTGTTCATAGGACCACATAGGTCTGCATGAACGAGTTCAAGAATTTCTTTAGCTTTTTGGGCCTTTTTAGTTGAAAATGACTTTTTTGTTTGCTTACTATAGATACATCCTTCACATGTATCCAGTGTTTGAATCTTTGTTAAGCCATGAACCATTTCTTTTCTCTCTAACAACTGCAATCCTTTCACATTGAGATGTCCATATCGAAGATGCCACAACTTGGACTCATTTTGCTCTCCAACCACCAAAGAAAAACTTTCCACAGTGGATACTTCAAGTGGAAACATTTTGTTCTTGGTCATTTGAATATTTACAATCATTTGGCCTGATTGTTTATCTTTGATGACACATTCTTCGTTATCCATCATAATGAAATATCTGCTTGCCCTCAACTGCCTAACACTCAACAAATTGTGTGCCAAGTTAGGAACAAATTGAACATTATTCAAAAATTTTGTTTTACCTTGAGTGATTTTGATGGCCACTGTTCCTTTCCCTTCAACCTACATTTCTTGATCATCTCCCAATATGACTTTTCTTTTTTGAGTCTCGTCAAGTTGCTTGAAGAGTGTCTTTTTGCCAGTCATATAATTTGAGCATCTACTGTCTACAAACCAGACTTCACTTTGTACATCAATTGTGTCACAATATGCTGTAAATAATCTGCTTTCATCATAGGCTTCTTCTGCAAAATTTATTTTTATATCTTTGAACTAACAATCAGCTTTCACATGTCCATATTTCTTGCAATTATGACATTGAATCCGACCTTTGTTGTTATTGATTATTTGCTCATATCCTCTCCATCCACCTCTGCCACAACTGGAATTCTTTCCTGGAAATCCTCCTCTGCCTCTTCCTCGACTAACAGCTTTTTCTTGCTCATTTGAGCCTTCTCCTTTTGCTTGGAATGCCTTTTCTTCATTCTTTT
>JANIIA010000002.1:9186746-9198018 GCA_027478495.1 Erythroxylum alaternifolium
ATGGCTAAAAAAATGATATTCCGCCTATGTTTTGACAAGTGGGCCCCACACGTGAAACTAAGATAGTGAACCCCACAAAATCACTGTACACAAGCCCCACAGGCAAAGTCAGGACGTGAGCCCCACAAGTAAAGTTGAACTCTATTTACAAAACCGAGGCAGTGGGCCCCACAAGATAAAACCAAGGCAGTAGGCCCCGTAAGATAAATCCCAAGTAGTGGGCTCCGTTTAGACTTACAATAAAAATATATGTTACTTTCTGATGTGGAGGGTCCACCTTAGTGGCAACCACAGAGCATATGGTAAGTTAGACTAATAGGAGAAGCTCTGATACTAGTTTGTTAAAGAAAATGCCCTCAGATTGGATATCGGTTGAATTTAATAGCCTGAAAATAGTAAAGAAAATAAATATAAGCAAAATAAAAACGAGACAGGACACAAAGATTTACGTGGTTCGGTCAATGTGACCTATGTTTGCAACCGAAAGGTGAGTAATTTTACTAATATGTGGAGAATTTATATAAGTGCAAAGGCTGGAACAAAGGCTTTTAAAACTCATCAAATATACAGAAAATAATTGAAGAAAAGAATGAGAAGATTTGTGTTGTTTTAGTGACTGAAGGAGAGGAAGGAATGGTATGTTTGAACCTTCAACAAATCTTCTATTTGTAGGCAAATGTTTAAGCTTTTGTCCAAGAAATTTTGTCAATTTATCCACCTCTCCTTAATCATTACTCATGAAAAATCTTACCACAAGCACGCTTGAAGATTTTGGAGATTTTGGCCTAATATGGCCAAAATACAAAGCCTGAAAGGCGCCCATTTATTTTTGACTTAGAGGAGGCCAAAGCATGCAACTAATAGCCACCAATTTTTGACTTATTGGAGGGCCAAGGCATGCATTTTTCAACAAAAAGAACAAGTTGCTGATATACTGAGTAAGGCACTTCCGCTGGAAAAGCTAGAGAACTTCAAAAAACATATAGGAAACTTTGAATAAAGGGAGTGTTAAAATCTGATTCAAAGTTTGACTGAATATTTCTCCGATTTGTTAGTGTGTTTCCTTGTTTTAAGCAAGTTTCTTACCGTTCAGAATAAATAGCTGGGTCGTGGGATGTGATACCCAATTTTTTGCTTTGTTTGTTTTATCTAAGCCTATATATAAAGGCACTTTTCATCTGTTCTTTTCTCAGCAGTATCGAATAGAATAAAAGGTTTTAATCTTCTGTGCTCTGTTTTTCTCTGTTTTTATTCATCTTTTTCCAACAGATTACCTAAGTGCCTATCGAACACTACAACCGGAACGCACAACATGGACTTCAGGGATGGCGGTAAGATGGAAGAGACCACATCAGACTCCGAAACCCGACGTTTCAACTGGGAGACGTGAAAGGTAGGATGAATGAGAGTATCCTCGGGTAGGTCCAATGTATACGCGACTGTACCAACCTTCTGTCGATTGCGAAAGGGTCTATAGAAAAGAGCTGATAATTTTTGTGAGATCCGTTTATGAATACTATGCTGCTTAAAAGATTGTGACTTCAAATAGACATAATCGCCTACATCAAAACTTCTGTCCGTGCGTCTGCGATTTGCAATCTATTTCACCCTATTGCTTGCGCGATGTAAGTGGAAGCACAAAATGTCCGACATCGCCTCTCTTTCTACCATGATTTGGTCCACTGCTAAAACCGACGAATGACCTGCAAAATAAGGAGTGTATATCAGAGGAGGAACGCCATAAACAACTTGAAATGGTGTAACGTTGATGGACGAATGGAAGGTGGTGTTATAACACCATTCAGCAAATGATAACCATTTAGTCCAGTTGGTAGGACAATCGGAAGTCGTGCAACGGAGGTAGGTTTCAATGGTTCTATTGAGAACTTCAATTTGGCCGTCACTCTGAGGATGATAGGCAATGGAAAACTGAAACTTCACACCCTGCAACCGAAATAGCTCACATCAAAAGTTAATGGTAAAAATGGCATCCCGGTCACTTACTCTAGTCCGAGGCACACCATGCAATTTAAAAATGTTATCCATTAAGGTCTTAGGAACTAGTGCAGCAGTGTACGGGTGACGCAGAGAAATGAAGTGAGCATACTTGCTCAAGCGATCAACCACAGAAAATATGACAGTAAAACCATCTGATACCGGTAACCCATTGATGAAATCCATACTTATATCAGTCCAAACCTGATGGGGAATGGGCAGCGTTTGCAACAGTCTTGGCGAAGCTATCGTTATTACGCTGGCGAACTTCACAGTTTCGAACAAAATCCCTCACATCTTTCTGCAAACACCTCCAGAAGAAATACACAATTAATCATTTATATGTACCAAGCGATCCCGAATTCCCTCAAAGTGCAGACGCATGTGAGATCTCGATCAATTTCCGACGTAGAGTAGGCAAATTTCCAAAGACAATGCGTCCTTTCCACCTCAAAATGTCCCGTGTCTAAGAATAAACAGCTTCTTTATATTCACCGCTTTGTAGCTGTTGAATCAAATTTTTAACGTTAATGTCGGTTTGCCAATTGTCCCTAATCTCTTACAACAGTTCAGTGTTAACTTGAGAAATAGACAAAACAAAAAGCTCAGTGCTTGTGACACGCGAAAGAGCATCCGCCGCTGAATTGTTGCTCCCTCTTTTGAATCGGATAGAGAAATCGTAACCCAAAAGCTTGGGCAGCCAGCTTTGTTGAAACGGAGTTAAGATGCGTTGATCCATCAAATACTTGAGGCTACAATGGTCGGTTTGAATAATAAAAGGTTGTCCAACCAGATAATGTGTCCATTGTTTCACCGCCATAATAATGGCGATGAATTCTTTCTCATACGCAGAACAATGTTTATACTTGTTAGACAAGGATTTACTTACAAATGCAATAGGGTTATTGTCCTGCAACAAAACAACACCCACTCCTTCACCGCTAGCGTCAGCTTCCACCACAAACTCCTCCTAAAAATTAGGAAGTGCCAAAACAAGGGCAGACATTAATGCTTTCAACGCCAAGAATGCCACTATCGCCTGCTCATTCCACAAAAAAGAGCCCTTCTTTAACAAGTTAGTAAGTGGTTTACTTAACTGGCCATAACTTTGAATAGATCGTCTGTAGTACCCACACAAGCCCAGAAATCCTCTCAACTGCTTAACAGTCTAAGGTTGAGGCCAATCAGTAACGGCTTTGATCTTCAGAGGATCAGTTGATACCCCTTGTCCACTTATGATATAACCCAAATATTTCACTCGGGACACACCAAAGGAACATTTAGACAACTTCACATATAATTGCTGAGTTTTTAAAATCTCTAATACCCACTGTAAGTGTTGCGGATGCAACTCATAAGAGCTACTGTAAATCAATATATCATCCCAAAAAAAAAGAGAACAAACCTTCTCAAATTTGTCTTAAATATACGATTCATCAAACTTTGAAACATTGCCTGTGCATTTGTTAATCTAAATGGAATCACGAGAAACTCACAATGCCCCTAATGGGTTCGAAAAGTAGTCTTATAGATGTCATCCTCGTAAACTCTTATTTGATAGTACCCAGCTCGCAAATCCAACTTTGAAAAGCATCGAGCTCCATGCAATTCATCAAACAGCTCCTCCACAAGAGGAATAGGAAATTTATCCTTGACGGTGCACTAATTAAGGGACCTATAGTCGACACAAAATGTAACACCCCAACATATACCCTGGAAGTATTATAGCATGTCTAGGGTGTATTAAGAAGTGCACATAATGAATTGAGTACATCTAAGTATAGTAAGAGACATAATAGTACTTAATATAATTTTATAAGGGTAAATAGATAATTTGTTCACTTCGACATGGACATACATATTTAGACATGAAATATGTATAGAAAATTTTGATATGTTTGCTTGGACTTATGAATGTGATATGAAGGGAGTTGATAAAAGAAGTATTCCATAAGTAAATGGGATGTTTTTGGCTAAATTGGATGTGTTTTTGTGTTGCTCTTGTATGATAAGACCGAAGTTAGTTGATTTGGGATGTGTACTTCGTTAAATGGATAGGTTCCACTAAATGTATTTATGTAATTTGAACATATCTTGGCATGTAGACCTCCAAATTAGATTACTTCAATTGCAGATTAAACTAAAGACATAGTTCTAAAACTTTTATGAAGGAACCGAAATTTTATTGTGCCTATAAGTTTTTTGAATTCTGGCTTGAAGTTTAGTTATGGCTGTTGTCCCTATTTTTGAACAGCCTGTAGTATTTTGGGTATACATCCAGGAATAATTAACCAAATTGAATGAAATTTATTACATTAGAAAATTAAGACATAGAGGAATGAAATTAATTGATAATATTGTAGGCCAATTTAGGAAGTAAGGGAAGAAGAAGGACAAATATGGAATTTTTCTAAAGTTAACACATGGACCAATTAAATTAAGGCATGTGTGACCAATGATAATAAAACATATGTGTCCAATAGGAATTAAGCATATGTGTAAGTCTTGAAAGTCCTAGAATGGGGATATGAAGAGGGGAGATGCACAACATTTTGTGGGTTCTAAGTTCAGATTTTTCTCCTCTCCGTTTCACTTTCTTCATCCCATCATTTTTTATATAAGAAATCAAGCCAATCTTAGGTAAAAATCAAGGTACAAGTTAGGGATTTTCTCTTTACCTTTATCTCTTCTTACTTTTCTTATGAAGGAATGAAATTATAAGGATGGAAGTGGGATTGAAAGAAGTATTTTTGGTATTTTTAGTTGGTGAGTCAAGCAAAGCCAAAGAGGAAGGGAAGGAAAGGCAATAGAAGACCTACTTTGCCAAGTTTTAGGTTTGAAACTTCATTTAGTTGATTTCTATATTTGTGTATGATTGAATGGATATAAAGATTCATTTGGATGTGGAATTGTTGCTGGGATGTTGCTTTAGTGTTACTTTGGTGTTATCTTGGATAGAATTTGTTGAATATGACAAGAGAATATTGTGTAGTGGAATTCTATCTAGGAGAGTCAGTCACATTGTTTGAGTTATAACTCAGCCTAAAGACCTCTAAATTGTGTGATTTTAGTTGCATATGAAACCTAATACATAGACCTAAATATCTCTAGAAGGGACTCTGACTTAATTCTGGCTTTATGACCTTTGAAATTGAGATAAAAAAAGGTGACCTGATGCTGCCCCTATTTTGGAGAAGCTTGTGATATTTTGTATATATCTCATGATTTAGAAGTCCAAATGATCTGATTGTTAGTGATATAGAAATTATAGACATAGAGGAAAAAATGTACAGAATACCTCAAAACCCAGTTCTAACTTTTTCTATATGCATATTAAGGAACAAGTAGTGGTATGAATGGAGAAAGTGTCTGTCATGACCATGAAATTGTTTTTGCTTCTGATTTCTACCTCATCTTATCCGAACCTTTATGAATGTGTATGAAAATTTTCAAACACGTAGAAATAAATGAAATAGGACTGACCACTTGTGAATTGGGAGATTAAACATTAAAACTTAATATTGAATATAATGCATGCTAAAGAAAACTTACATGTACATAAATGATTTGTATGCATATTTATCACTCATATATATATAGTATAATTATACAAGCGTAATTTTGACACCTTTCTAATGGTGATAAGTTATGACTTGCATGTATGAACAAAAATACAGATCTTATGACTTGAACTGTATATCATATGACTTGTCAATATATGAATTTTGAAATTGGGAAATGGTTAAAGGAAATGTTACAATGCCTGCTCTATTGTCTTGATGGTGGATAGATGGGCATACCTATAGGGTTACAGTACAACTGCTACAGTTTGACACCACCGGTGTCCACGATTCGATACCTTCAGGTATTCACAATTTGATATCTTTGGATATTCACAGCATCTATTATCCACACCCACATAAAATATGTAGGCTTAATATAGAAAGGGAACTATAATAAATAAGAAATACAACATGACAACATCAATAATTGGTATTGATGAGCATTTGTATTGGTTGTAATGATATGCAATTATATTGATAATTTGTAATAATGAGCGTTAAATATCAATATTTGGCTTATAATGTGCATTGTCGGTATATGGATAATATATTGAAGCATATTTACATTATGTACTTTGCTTAAGTATGTCATCATTGTTTACATGAGTATTGAATAATATCAATGTTTGGTTCATGAAGGTGAATTTATGGTATATGAGTTATGATATTTCTGAATATGTGTGCTTGGTGGATGACTGCCTTGAGTGGTATACAAACTAAGTGTTTTTTCCACTAAGCTTTCAAGCTTAACACGGGTGTTAAACCGTGTAGGTCCAGGTCATTGGAGTAAGGTAAGAGAACATCTGCAGGGACCAAGGCCAATAGATAGAAACAAAAGTACTTTTAGAATATGTTTTTAGCTACAGATGATTACACGTGTAATGAAGAAAGGAGATTTTATATTTTCTTTTGGATTACCATGTAATTGTGAAGATGTATTACTACTGTTAAATGACAATGTTAAGCATTGGGGAGTTTTGTAATGTGTATATATATATCATTGAATAGAATTATATACCTTGAATGCGTGTACAAGAATTTAGCTGTTGTGTGTGTGGATGGTTGTAGGTTCGGTAAAGGACGTGTTACACAAAACCTCCAAGTTTCATCCTTTTTCTTAATTAAAATAACTGGAGTTGACAATGGACTCAAATTATAATAGATAATACCTTGTTATATAGCATATCTTCGACCAAATCTTCAACAATGTTCTTCTACATTCTGGAGTAGCAATAAGATCTGAGATTCACTGCTTCAGTACCCTCTTTCACGGGGTTTTGGAACCTTTTTGGTGGTGACCCCCTAGGTTCTTCGAGAACTAACTCAAATTTCCTTAACAACTCGTGTAATTGGTTCTGAAATTTTGTAGGCATATCCATCACAATCTTCTCAGCTACTGGTGTGCGTAACTCCAGCTGCTGTCATATTTCATCTTTAAACTCCCCCTCTTGGAGCAGCACCATAAAATAGCAAATGACATCCTGATGATTCCATATCTTTGCTAGTCTTTTCTCAGGGATTTCATGCACCCTTTTTCCTCCTTCACTAATTAACTCCAAATCCTCCCTAAGCCAACAGAATTTCATACGACCCTTTTAATAATTGAATACAATGTCATCTAATGTCAACAACCATTGTACCCCCATAATCATGTCATTTCCCCCAATATCTAACACCAATGCATCGGTACAAAACTCCCTACCACCCATCTCCCATGTCAAGTTTCGACATATTTGATTACAACTTAACTTCATACCTCCTCCTACCACAATCGATAATTCCCTCATAAGTTCCAACTCCCGATCTAAACTTTTTATTAACTTTTTATCAACAAAATTATAGGTGTTGCCCCTATCTACTAAAATGTGAATAGCTATTCGATCTAGTATTCCTTATACTTTAATATGTTGGAATTTCGCCAAGGTAGCTCTTGACATTGCGTATAAGGAAATGCTCGATTTTGCCTCTTCATCCTCTACATTAAGCTTCTCTACCTCTCCCTTTTCTTCAACCACATACATCTGCAGCATCGGTCTTTTACACCTATGGCCTTGGACATACTTTTCATCACACCAAAAAAAAATCCTTTGACTCTAAGATCATTCAACTCCTTCTAGAAATAGTTTTACTCCACCTCGATTCCTTATCTCCCTTCAAACTAGCTGGTAAAGGAGTTGGCAGTAAACCTGGAGATTTTGACATATTCAAAGAACTCCCTATTTGATAGACCCATTTGGATGACTTCTGGCCATCCCACCACAGTGTTGCACTACCATTTTATGTTTCCTTGCTAATTCATATGCTTGCTGAAGCGTTCTAGGACTCCACAACCTCTCCGAATACTCGATCTCTACCTTCAGTCCCTTCAAGAACAAGCTCACCAAATAGGGTTTAGGCATCACCAATTTTGAGATAACATATCAAATTCAGCGCAATATTCTTTCACCATCCCACTCTGTTTCAAACCTTTTAATTCCCCTATAAGATCCTCAAAAGCCACTCCTTTGAATCTTTGCTTCAATGCCAAAAGATACTCTCCCCAAGTTGGCAGTTCCTTTATTAATTTGTTCCTCATGTATAGTTAATGCCATGCTAACACCTCCCCTTCCAAATACATGGCATCCATACTCACCTTCAATTCCACAAGTGTGAGCTCCAAGATGAAGAATTGCTCATACTTGAACACCCATGTTCTCAGATTATCTCCTTTAAACACTGGTAACTCTATTTTGCTACATCGGGTTGGAACAGAGTAGGGCCCTCCATAAAAACCGTCTCTGTTACTAACCTCTAGTCCCCTCTGTTCCACATTTTCCCTTGTTCCATGTTTACTGTCATCCTTCTGAAATAACTAACTGATCCATTCCTTCCATTCTTGCATGCTTCTTTCATGCCTCATTTCTAGCTCTTGCATTTGGTTGCATAAGCCTTTCTCTACTCTCCTCCATTCTTATCTGCAAGTTCTCTCATCCATTTTAGCAGTGATTGCTTTGGTCCTGAATCTGCTTTGATACCAATTGATAAGGTTCTTTTCGTAAAAGTGATTTTGGATTTTAGGGATAGATTTTTTAGTTTAGAGGAAGAAATCACAAAGAAGTCAAAGAAGAGATAGTAGAGAATTTAGAGTGAGAAAATATCTGTTATTCGTTAACCGCCCCACGCTCCTCCAAAGACTATAATAACGACTAGTATAACTGTTGGAGTTGTACCACTTACAGTAAAACTCTTGGTTCTTACAACACAACTTCGTTTCTTCAATTCTCCATACACTATGTTGTATCTATTTACATGCTTTATTATTTCTATCATAATTCGCTACGGTTGCATTCTACGTCAGTAATATCCCATCGTCTTCTTCCTCTGTTGTCTTCTTCCCTTGTTGTTATTCATATCAGTCATCATCATCGTTATCTTCCTTGATAAATTTCTACTCCTATCAGGGATGTATTCGCAGTGCTTTTCATGGTCAATTTTGTGGTAGGAGACATTGTGGATTTGGTAATAGAGGACGATATGACAAATCACAAATTGAATGCTAATATTTTCTCTAACATAGTAACAAGGCCATTATCAATATAAATGTCTGGTCAAAGAGAGGGTCACCAAGATGAATTTTGCTAGTACTAAATTAGAGGATGCTTTGTTGTTAATTGCTATTATCAATTCATGGGAGATAAAGACACAAACAGTATCAAAAACTTTGGTACCTTGACTCAAGTTACAAAAATTGTATGAATGGTAACAAGTCCTTTTCTAATTTTGATAATACTTTTCATTCATATATCAAACTCGGAGGCAACACTAGCCAATGTGTTATGGGTAAATGAGCTGTCAAGTTACAAATGAATGGTTTCAAACATGTTATTCCAAGAGTCTTCTATATGTTAGATTTGAAATCACCAATCTTGGACAGTTACAAGCTACAGGTTTAAATTTCATAGACTTTGTCAAATTCAATATCCAAAAGTAATTGGTGGCTCAAGAACCAATGACAGTTGATCATATGTTTCCACTACATGCACTTTCACAATGTGAAATTGGTCAAATTTTAGACACTAATGTCATTCTTATGTCTAACATTTTTTTGTTATGACATTATCATCATAGGCATCTAATATTGGTAAATAACCTATAATTGTTGTCTAATATTATTGTTATATTGGTAAAATTCATCATCTATTGTTAGCTTGAGATTACATATGATAGATTTGGTCTTTGTACTTGAAGATCTGTAAAATAAGGTTATAGAGTTTCTTTGATGTGGACAATCCGATAATTAAATCAGTGCAAGCTTGAAAAGAATGTCTACTCCAAGGTCTCTGCAAAGATTTTGAAGTTCTACACATGATTGTAGGAGAACCTATCAATGATTATTTTTTGTTAAAACCAACCATTGCTAATAAGATGCGCCTATAAGGAGAACAATTGACAAACAAGTGTTACAAGTATTGAGATGATCATATGCTCAATAGACCGCAAGTTTAACTTTGTTATATGCATTATTAAAGGATCCAACAATATTGATGAGTTCTCCATTGATGAACTTCACAGTGCTACAAGTTACCTCTACTGGTATTCTGTCTGCTGGGAGGGGACATGGTCGTAGTGGTTTTCATGGTGGATTTTATGGCAGGGGGCATTGTGGATCTATTAGTAGAGGATGATATGACAAATCACAAATCGAATGTTGTTATTATCATGAACAAGGCCATTATTAATATGAATGTCCGATGAAGGAGATGACCACCAGGATGAATTTTGCCAGCACTGAAGAGGATGACGGTTTGAGTTAATGGCTATTATCAATTCATGGGAGATAGAGACACAAGCAATAATAGAAACTTGGTACTTTCACTCAGGTTATAGCAATTATACGAGTGGTAGCAAGTCCCTTTTTATTTGAACAATACTTTTCATTAATATGTCAAACTCAGAGACAACATCAGCCTAAGGCTATGTTTGATCGGATGTAAGGTTTTTAATAGAATGGAATGTCAATAGACGTATTATTAGAAAGTTGTTGTTTAGGAGAGATGGAAGGGTTCATAATGTAATACAGTGAAATATTGTTTGGAAGAAGGGTTCACAATATAATATAGTAAAATGTTGTTTATCATTTTACATTCTATCATAAACCTCCCAAATCGAAGATGACTTATTTTTATTATTTATGATGAAATGAGATGTAATGTGAAACTTATTCCATTCTATTTCATTATAAACCTTTCTCTCAAACTATGAAATAATATTACATTCAATTTCATTCTATTCGTAACCACCCAACTAAACGTAGTCTAAGTGTTATGGGTAAAGGAACTATCAAGTTACAAATGATAAGTGTCACATGGATCATTCCAAGAGTCTTTTATATGCCAAATTTAAAAAATAATCTTATCATTCTTAGAAGTTATAAACTTTAGGATTGGAAGTTTATATTTAAAATAGACTTTGTCAAATTCAATATCCAAAAAAAGGGATTGGTGGCTCAGGTATCAACGTCAGTGATCACATAATTCCCGTACTTGCACTTATGCAACGTGAAATTAGTCAAATTTTATACACTAGCACCAACTTTATATCTGATGTATATCTTGTGTGTGGTATTATCATTATGATAAACAAACCATAACGGTAGTGTAATATTATCGTTATGTTGGTAAAATTCATTATCTCTTGTTAGCTTGAGATTACGTTTGATAGATTAGGAATAGGCC
>JANIIA010000002.1:9198118-9214550 GCA_027478495.1 Erythroxylum alaternifolium
AGGATGAATTTTGCCAGCACTGAAGAGGATGACGGTTTGAGTTAATGGCTATTATCAATTCATGGGAGATAGAGACATAAGCAGTAATAGAAACTTGGTACTTTCACTCAGGTTGTAGCAATTATACGAGTGGTAGCAAGTCCCTTTTTATTTGAACAACACTTTTCATTAATATGTCAAACTCAGAGACAACATCAACCTAAGGCTATGTTTGATCGGATGTAAGGTTTTTAATAGAATGGAATGTCAATGGATGTATTATTAGAAAGTTGTTGTTTAGGAGGGATGGAAGGGTTCATAATGTAATACAGTGAAATATTGTTTGGAAGAAGGGTTCATAATATAATATAGTAAAATGTTGTTCATCATTTTATATTTCATCCTAAACCTCCCAAATTGAAGATGACTTATTTTTATTGTTTATGATGAAATGAGATGTAATGTGAAACCTATTCCATTCTATTTCATTATAAACCTTTCTCCCAAACTATGAAATAATATTACATTTAATTTCATTTCGTTCATAACCACTCAACTAAACATAGTCTAAGTGTTATGGGTAAAGGAACTATCAAATTTCAAATGATAAGTGTCACACTGATCATTCCAAGAGTCTTTATATGCCAAATTTAAAAAATAATCTTATCATTCTTAGAAGTTATAAACTTTAGGGTTGGAAGTTTATATTTAAAATAGACTTTGTCAGATTCAATATCCACAAAAAGGGATTGGTGGCTCAGGTATCAACGTCATTGATCACATAATTCCCGTACTTGCACTTATGCAACGTGAAATTAGTCAAATTTTATAGACTAGCACCAACTTTATATCTAATGTATATCTTGTGTGTGGTATTATCATTATAGGCATCTAATATTGATAAACAAACCATAATGGTAGTATAATATTATCGTTATGTTGGTAAAATTCATTATCTCTTGTTAGCTTGAGATTACGTTTGATAGATTAGGAATAGGCCTTTGTAATTGAAAATTCATAAAATAAAGTTGAGGATTTTTTTTTATATAGACAATCTGATAATAAAATTAGTGCAACTTGAAAAGAGTGTGAAGAGGAAAAGACGAGTTACTTTTTGTCCAAATGTGAACGTCCAGTTATACAGCAAAAGTTGTATGGCCTGGAATGTACAATTTAATCCGTTCCCTACTTTAAAGAGAAACAAGGTATGATCAAGACTTGTGGTATGAATGAAATGAAGTCTACCGTGGGAACGTTGGTGCAAGGCGTGGTCCTTGTTTCTTATTATATAGGTAATGAATTGGGCCTAAGTACAAAATCCAACACGAATTATATGTATACATCAGCTTTTATTAAAGATATGAATCTTACATCAGAACAATTATAATTTGGTCATCCGAGCTGTGGTGGCTTTTGATCTATCGTGTTCTGCTGATTACTAGTGGAGAATTGATAAGATAATTCGTACTCTTTTCCTCGGCTTGTCTTGTAACAAGAAAAGTTCAACTATTATAGTCCAAAAGACAACCAAAGCCCAAAAAGGATCGGGTCCTCCCCCGTCAATAGCATATAAGAAGGCTCCAACCGAAGCTTAAAGGACATCGTAACAGGCTCAAAGAAGCCCTTTCTTATTAAGCTGCAAAACAAAAACGTGGTTGTTGGAATAGGGGAAATAATCCAAACCGTCCATTCTTTGGAGATTTCAAACATAACCTCCATATTCTCTCCACGTGTTCTCATCGGCCTCCACGTACCCTGATTCTTTAAACTGAAAATTCCCGACAGAGCACAAGTAACACGCTTGAAAATGAACTTGGAAAAATAGGTTTGAAAATAAAAAACAGCATGACCATGGGAGCTGTTCACTGACACATTGGGTGCACCTGTGGCCTTAAATATATCCGTATCAGTTACGAACCAGGCTATGTAACATTTATCTTATACCTGTCTCCCACTTCCTCCACTCTTTCATTGTTCTGAAGGTAAAAGATCTACGTGGGTGACCGTGTTTTCTGTAAGCGCTTCTTTTGAAATTCGGTAAAGTTCGTAACTTTCTCTTGGTTCTGCGGAATTCTTCTTCTGGGTCTGCGTTAAATTTTGATTCTGTTTTTAAGAATCTCTGGCTCTTTTGGGGTTTCATGTTTTTACGGAATTTCTATGAATTGTTGAGTGCTTGAATTGTCCGAGGCTTTGTTGGTAAAAGTTGCTAATTTATGTTCTTCATGACTGCGTATATGATCTAACATCACTGAACTCTATAATTGCTGTTGATGCAAAGGAAATTAATCCGAGATTGGTGCTTTATGTGTATAAATGATTGTTTATGCGGTGATCAACCGGCCAATATTCAAAATTGTGGAGAATCATGTGCGTTGGTTGGTCAATATTGGTCTAATTTGTAATTTGGAGGAACACGGTATTTATGCTAAGATGCTGTTGGTACGATCATGCAAATATTTTGATATATGAGTTTTCTTCCTAGAATTTTATGAAGGATTGTATGGAAAACACAAATTATTTTGGGAGATTAAGTATTCATGTAGTACTCTAGTACTTCTTTATAAAGATTTAAGATCCAAAACTTGATATTTCAGTTGTGGTCGGCTTGAATATTCTACTGCGTATGTAGCTTTTCATGTCAAATAAGTGTTGGCTTATTATGCATCTTTACCTCTGTTCAGGTTTCGTCAAGCTTTTCTCGTCACCAATTTATGTATGGGGTCAATTTTGAGTTTGGCTGGTTCCGATGATAGGAGCGTTGACCATTATCAGTTCCTACGTAATTCCAGCCACAAGAGGCAAAAGACTTCCTCAAACCTTTGTGGCGAGAATCCAAGACTGATACCATGTCTACCTGATGAGTTGTCAATCCAGATACTTGCTAGACTTCCCAGAGTTTACTACTTCAATCTGAAATTAGTTTCACAGAAATGGAAGGCAACTATCATGAGTCGTGAGCTGTTTCAATTGAGAAAAGAGCTTGGACTAACAGAAGAGTGGTTATATGTGATGACTAAGGTAGAAGAGGATAAACTTATATGGAATGCATTGGATCCACTGTCAAGAAAGTGGCAGAGATTACCCACAGTTCCTACTGTTGTTGATGTTGAAGAATCTAAAAAAGCTTCTGCTGGGCTTTGGTTGTGGAATAAAGTGGGGGCAAGCAATAGGGTGACTGAAGTTTTAAGGAATTGGCTTGGTCGAAAGAAGGCATCAAGTCAAATGCCATTAGGTGGTTGTGCAGTTGGAGCTGTTGATGGATGCCTCTATGTGCTTGGTGGTTTTTCTAGAGGTTCAACCATGAAATGCATGTGGCAATTTGATCCAATCCAAAATAGGTGGAGTGAAATGGCTTCCATGTCCACAGGTAGGGCCTATTGTAAGACAGGAATTTTAAACAACAAGCTTTATGTTGTTGGAGGGGTCAGTCGTGACCATGGGGGACTCGCTCCTCTTCAATCCGCTGAAGTTTTTGACCCTAGAACGGGTACATGGTCTGAAGTCCCAAGCATGCCGTTCTCTAGTACTCAAGTACCACTTGGTGCATTTTGGTCCGACATGCTAAAGCCTATTGCCACAGGGATGATTCCATATAATGGACGGTTATGTGTGCCTCAAAGTTTGTACTTGTGGCCCTTCTTTGTTGATTCTGGGGGAGAAATCTATGACCCTGAAACGAATTTGTGGGCTGAAATGCCAACTGGCATGGGACAAGGCTGGCCTGCTCGACAGGCAGGCACAAAGTTGAGTGTTGTTGTAGATGGTGAACTGTATGCAATTGATCTTTCTAGTTCTCTGGACAGTGGTATGATTAAGGTATACGACCAGATTGAAGATGCTTGGAAAGTTGTCATAAGTAAAGTACCTATTCATGACCTCTCTGAGTCGGAATGTCCTTATCTGCTTGCTGGTTTTCATGGAAAGCTTAATGTCATCACGAAAGATGTCAATCATAACATTGTGGTAATGCAAGCTGATCTACATGACAATTTGCACTCGTCACCATTGAGTTCAATTTCTCTATCTGCTAATTCATTGGATGAAAATTCTGCCTCACAGTTGGAGTCAGAAACTGTTGATTGGAAGGTGATTGCCAGCAGAGATTTTGGTTCTGCTGAGCTTGTTAGTTGTCTAGTTATTGATATATAGCTCCACTAGTAGTTATTTCGAATAAATTGTTGATGTCTCTCAGCCTATAAAAGTGGGTACAAGTTGGAGACACATCTAAAATTTATCGACCACCTATGAGGTTTACATTCTCATGTTTCCATTCTGTGAATGAGGTAAGTCCCGATACACTGGGCATCTGCAAATTACAGAATACAGTGAAGAGAGGTACTGATAAGTTGGTCTCTTACATTTAGTTCATCATGCGACCTAGTTTGCGATTTTTTATTTGCTTTTCTGCATCTAGGTTGTATATGTTTCTGATTGGAGATCTCTTGATCTATAAAGCTTGTAGATGATTAACAGAGTCATGTTATTGCCCTATTTCATTTTGTAAGAAGTTTATTTGCCCATTTGATTGTCAAGATTCCAAATAGTAAATACCTACTAGACTTGTAGAATCATAGCTGTATATACTTCTACTTGTAGAATCATAGCTTTATTTACTTCTGTTGAAGGTTCTGTTCCAAGGATGAAAGGTGAAACGCAAGCTTAGATAATGAAAGTGTTTCTGACACTGGACTCCTGACATTGGAATAAAGCTGAACTCTGAGTAGAGGCTGCCTGCAACCATCCATTAGTAAGAGATACTAGAGTGTGATATTATAGGCGTAAAGTAACCAAGTTTAATTTACATGCAGCTTCCACATTGATCTGCTGATGAATAATTTTCAAGTGCCAAATGTTTCTGGAGGTAATTCATTGGTACCCTTAAAAAAGTCTTAAAGATGGCCTTAGAGCAGGTTAAGAGGAAAGCCAATTTAGCTCAATTCAGAGGCTGTTTGCTTTTCTGTTTTTGTGTATGTGGTCCAAATGTAGTAGTACAATTCCACAGGTAAGCTGTTTTATAGTGAAGGAATCTTAGTTAATAAGGCAACTTTTGACCAGCCTACTGCGATACAAATGTGGTAAGTTACCAGCATCTATATTACATTGAAAGCTACAAGAATTTGGAAACAAGTCACGGAAGCTCCTCCTTAGTTTGCCTGGCACATTTATTTTCTCGCCTTTCCATCAATTTCCCAAGAATGAGGTGCAGTAGAAATGCTTGATTTCCAGCAGGGAAGAAAAAGCATGTAGATATTAAAGAAGTGATTAACCAGCCGATTGGGATTGTTTTCTACAAACGGTTATGGAAGTGGCATGCAAGACATCTCAACAGGGTTTGTATAATTTAAATGTTAGTTTTTAAAGTGTAAAATCTTCATTTTGACTAAGCCTACCCTCCTGAATTATTTAATCTTGATTTGGGATAGCTTAGGTTCAGTTTAGTCTTAAATGTTAGTTTTACAACACTACAACTCTAGGGTCGGCATTTGGAGAATCTGTCTTCTACATAGGCTACTGGTCTTTATTAATCCATATTCATATCCTTTTAAAAGAAATTTTAGCAGCAACAATCTTATTAGTAACTAGTTCTGCCGTTGCCAAAAAAAATGAAAGCTATGCAGCAACGAAGCCATATCAGGCCTGTAGCAACCTTTATTAGTAATTAGTTCCGCCGGTAAAAGAAGAAAGTTATACAGCAACGAAGCTGATGGATTTCCCAAATGATAAAGGTAGAAATAGAATTTATTATTAAGAAGAAACAGAGGCAACAACCTTGAGTGCCTATAGAGCTCCTCCTAGAGAGAATATCCCTCTGTTATAACAGAAAACTTTTCCAAAAACTAAACTTTCTCCCATGTTTCTCACTCCTCTTATTCAGCTGAATAGATTTATTTTTTGCTTTACTACTCTCATCTCCCCTTTTTACCCTTCTTATTCTTCCACTTATAAAACTTTCCACATCTGGGGCTTCACATATGTTGGCCTTATTAACTGGTCTCTGCCATTGTCTTCAAATTCGGCCTTGTCCTCTAGGCTGAAATTAGGAAATTAGTAAACATCCTCCCAAGTAGCATCTTCCTCCACACTTCCCTTTCACTAAATCAATAACTACTGCTGGTTGACACTGCAATCGAAAAATCCCTACGCGCCAGAACCTTAACAGGCTCAATAACTCCATCAACGGCTACTTTCAACTCTGTAGGCAATGTTGCTTCAGTAGTATATTGTCCAATTGCTTTCTTTAACTGCGACACTTGAAAAACAGGATGAACTCGTGACTGTGGTGGTAAATTTAAGCGATATGTCACATCACTATATTTCTCCAACATCTGATAGGGGCCATAATAACGAGCTGCCAGCTTCTAATTAATTTTTCTCACTACGGTTTGTTGTCTATGTGGGCGTAGCTTCAACAATACCCATTCTCCTACCCCAAGCACGTGCAGTTTTTTGTGTTTGTCAGCATAATGCTTCATTTGCTCTTGATCTTTTAACAGATTATACTTCACCTGTCTCAAACTTTCATCACGATCCTGTAATTCTCTACTCATAGTCTCAACCTTAGTTTCCCCTAACACAAACCTCACAACAGTGGGAGGCTTTCTTCTGTACACAACCTCAAAGGGTGTGATACCCGTAGAAGTATGAAAGGTGGTGTTATACCACAATTCTATCCAAGACAACCAACCTTTCCATTCCCTGGGTTGCTCGAATGTAAAATAGCGTCATCTTCAAACACATATTAACCACCTCGGTTTGACCGTAAGTTTCTGGATGGTAAGAAGAAGACATTTTCAACATTGTTCCTCAGAGCTTGAACAACTCTTGCCAAATAAGGGATCTCTGTCACTGATGATTGATTGTGGCATGTCATGCAAGCAAATAAGCTCTTTAACAAAAATGATAGCCACGGATATATGGATGTTTAAGGAGCACAAAATGGGCATACTTCGACAAATGATCCACCACAACTAAGATTGCATCATACCCCTTAGATTTTAGCAACACGGTAATGAAATCAAAAGAAATATCCTTCCATACTTGTTGTGGAATCGGCAGTGGCTGCAGTAACCAAGTGGAGAAGTTGCAACATACTTTTGCTATTGGCAAACATCACAACTTCTCACGAACTCTTGAATTCGCTTCTTCATACCTACCCAATACACATTCTTTACGATGCGTTTATAAGTCCTAAGGAAACAGAGTGACCTCCACTTAGAGAAGAATGAAATTCTTCCAATAGCATAGGAATAAAGGTAAAAGAAGAAAGAATAACCTGTTTTCCCTTATGAAGCAGTACGTTCTTATGCAAGCTAAATCCAGGTCGAGATTACGGATCAGCCTGTAAATCTACCACAATTTTCTATAAAAATGTACCCTATAAAATCTCTGCTTCCATAGTCTTTCTTTGATCCCAAATGATGACGACCCTAAAGTGTGAAACTCCCCTACTTCATGCATGCAAGACAAAGCGTCTGCAGCTTTGTTATTAGGGCCTGGCTTATAAATTACCTTAAAGTGGTATCCCAACAGCTTCAAAATCCAATTCTATTGATCACAACTAGCTACCCTCTGCTGTAACAAATGTTTTAAACTATTTTGATCGGTGAAAACCATAAAATTGTGACCCAATAGATAATGTCGCCAATGCTGCACTGCCAAAAATATAGCCATCAACTCTTTTTCATACATAGATTTGGACAAGTTCTAATTAGCCAAGGCCTTACTGAAATAAGCTATAGTTTTTTGTCTTGCATCAACACTGCTCCTACACCTTTACTCAAAGCACCACATTCGATTTAGAAAGGTTGAGTAAAGTCGATAAAAGATAGTATCGGTGCAGAAGTCAGGGCCACTTTCAATCTATCAAAAGCAGATTGTTCTTCCTCTCCCCAATGAAAACCTCCTTCTTTGTTAATTCAGTCAAAGGCTTGGCCAATTTACCATATCCCTTGATAAATTTACAATAATAACCAGTTAAGCCCAAAAACCCTCTAACACCTTTAACATTGCGACGTACTGGCCACTCCATAACACTTTTAATCTTGACCGGATCTACTGACACCCCTGCTCCTGAAATCATATGACCCAAGTATTCCGCTTGCTCTTCCCCAAACATACACTTCTTCTTATTGGCCACAAAACAGCGTTGCTGCAATAATTGTAGGACTTGTGCTGAATTAAACAAGTGAGTGGCCTAATCTTTACTCTAAACGAGTATGTCTTCAAAAAATACTAGGACAATTGTCACAAATAAGGCTTAAAAACCTGGTTCATTGTGGCTTGAAAAGTGGTGGGTGCATTCATTAATCCGAAAGGTATCATAAGGAATTCATAATGACCCTCATGAGTACAGAAAGCGGTTTTGTGAACATCTTTCTCCTTCATTCTAATTTGATGATAGCCTGACTTCAAATCCAATTTAGAGAAGTAGTGTGCTCCATTCAACTCATCAAGTAATTCATCCGCCACTAGAATTGGGTACTTATCTGGAACAGTAACTTTGTTAAGGGCACGTTAATCAACACACATGTGCCATTTAGAATCCCTCTTCTTAACCAAAATTGTTGGGCTTGAGAAAGGACTAAAACTATGTTGCATAACCCCCTGTTAAAGCAATTCCTCAACCTGCCGTTCGATCTCATTTTTATGCAAATTTGGGTAACGGCATGGGCATACAATTACTAGACCAACCCCTTGATGCAGTTCAATACCATACTCTGTTAACCTTATTGGAGGGAGAACCCTCCTTTCAGTGAATACCTCCGAAAATGTTTCTATAATTTTGTTGAGAGCTTTTTGTTGCTTACTGCTTGGCAACTCACTGGCAGAAATTTCCCCTACTTCATCACCAACACCCTCTATTCCCTGTATCAGCCCATGAAAAGACGAAGAATAGGTCAAGTCCCCTTTTCTGTTAAGCAAAGGACCTGCACTCTTAGTTAGACCCTATAGCAACACTAAACTCCCTTAGTACTGGAAAAGACATAGACAACTCTACCTAATCTATAACTACCTTCCCAAAACTTTTCAACCAAGTCACTCCTAACACCACATCCAATCCTCCCAAATCAATCACGTAAGCATCCACAGTCATATCAATTTCTCCAATGTGAAGCTGCACAGTTGAACATTTACCTTTGATAGAAATCTTGTGACCATCTCCCAATCTGACCCTAAGCTCCCTAATCTGAGTAATTAGAAACTCCAAAGTAGTAGCCACCTGGGGAGAGATGAAATTATGAGTGGCACCACCATCCACCAAAACCAACACAGGAACTCCTTTCAATTTCCCTTCTAACTTCAATGTCTTCACTTCCTCCATAATTTTGTTAGTGAGTCCATACATACCCATAGCCTTATACCCAAGAGACTCCTAATCGTCTTCTTCATACCCGTCTATCTCCATTACCAGCACCTCTCCCTCACTGGGACTCTCATCATCCCCCAATATCAACATTCGTAATTGTTTTTCTGGACAGTGATGTAATGGGTGAAACTTATCCCCACTCCAAAAACACAACCCCTTAGATCTCCTCTCCATAAGTTCTGGGTACGTAAGGTGTTTTAACTCCCTACTCCAATCATCGCCAGCTCCCCCTTTTTTATTTAGTTATGAATGAGAAATAGAGAACAACAATATTGTTCCTCTGTCATTGGACCCAAGGGAACTCCTCGAATATGATTTAGCCTTATTTTCATTAGTTAATCCAGAGCCCACGGATCCGGTGCTACCCAATTGGGTCCTTCCCTTATGTTCTCTGACCATCGAGTTACCTTAGTTGTTCAAGTGAAACCCATAAGAATGACCATAAATGTATGGTTTCCAAACACCACGTTCTTTAGCTGACATCTTTACCTCCAAATCGCGAGCAATCTTCATTATCAATGAACAAGTCTGTGGGTTAAAAGTACACACCCTACAACACAGTTCAAAAGAGAGACCTCCCATAAAGTACTCGAGATATTGTGCATCTGGCAAATGACTGAACTGCGACAAGATTAGTTCAAACTCTGTGATATACTCCTCTACACTCCCAATTTGACACAAATCGGAAAGCTCCTCAAACGGATTGTTATACTAACGACCGTTTTATCTCTCAATCAATGCCTGATTTAACTTGAGCCAAGTGAGATGGTCCTCTGTTTCACACAACAAGTTAAACTAGTGAATCGTTGGTCCTTCCATACTGAGCTTAGCTAGCTTTACTTTAACGTCATTGGCAGTGTTTTGGACCTCAAAATATGTCTCTACCCATGTAATCCAACCAATGGGGTCCTCACTATTAAACAATGGAAGTTCTATCTTCTTCACTGCCATATGTTACTTATCAAAGTTGTCCCCCAAAATTTTGGAAGCACCACCTTCATCAAAACCACCTTACTCCCACCAGAATGGGAACCACCACTACCACTAGAGCTTCCCCCAGTCTGACGTCCCAACCCCTTACTGATTTCTGGCAATAAAGACTGCATGAAATCCTCCAATGAAGGCTTAATAGAATCGTCCAATGTTGTAACTCGATTCTCTAATAAATCCATCCTACCTGTCATTTTTTAGGGCATTGGTGAACTATCCGGTAGGTTGAACCAATTGATGGATTCCCTAAATGATAAAGGTAGAAATAGAATTGATTATTAAGAAGAAAAAGAGCCAACAACCCTAACAAAAGAGTGTCTAGAGCCTGAGCTCCTCACAGAGAGAATATCCCTCTATTAAGATAGAAAATTTTCCAAAAACTAAAATTTCTCCCGTATTCCTGACCCCTCTTATTCTCTCCCTATGTAACTAACTCCAGCTCAGCAAATTTATCTTTCACTCTACTACTCTCATCTCGCCTCTTTACCCTTCTTATTCTTCTGCTTATAAACTTTCTACATCTTGGGCTTCACATATGTTGGCTTTCATAACTGATCTCTATTACCATCTCAGGCCTATACTGGTTACTAAATATTTCCTAAGACTATGTTTGATTGAACGTAAAGTTTTTAATAGAATGGAATAGAATGGAACTTAAATAGATGTAATATTAGAAACTTGTTGTTTAGGAGGGAATGTATGGGTTCATAATGTAATATAGTGAAATGTTGTTTGGATGAAGAGTTTATAATGTAATATAGTGTAAAGTTGTTTATCATTTTGCATTCCATCCTAAACTCCCAAAATCGGAGGTTTTTTATTTTTATTGTTTAGGATGGAATGAGATGTAATATGAAACCGTCATCTTCCATCTCATTCCATTATAAAGCCTCCTCTCAAATGATGGAATAATATTCCATTCCATTCTATTCCATTATAAAACCCTCAACCAAACATAGCCTAATTAAAAATATGAAGTGTTGTCATAATTTATTAGCTCTTTTCTGTTAGATTAAGGTAAAGAGAAGGAAAGTGCCACATTGAAAAGTTCCTCATTTGGTAGTTCCTCTCTTGCAAATGAATCCATAACATTTTTCATTTTACATCTTATCATCATGTCAAAAGAATAAGGCGGTTTGCTTTTGGATATTGGCATTTGAGTATTCAAAAAGATACTTCTTTGGTTGAAAAAGCACTTCTTTTCATCAAAATTCATTGAAAATGTTGTCCCTCTATTTTGGGAACTATCACTATGTATGATTTAGGCACCAACATACTTGTGTAACTCACTTCATCTTCGCTCATACAAAAACAACTATCGATATGCTCTAATTGTCTTTGTTTGCATATAGATACGAAATTTAACACAATCTTGTGTCAGGCTATGTCTTTCTTTGAAAAATCCTTTGTCACACCAATTCATTTATGCTATAGGATGTGTCTTCATCTCCATAGTTCATAGAAGAACAAGTCTTGACACACGGTAGTGTTCACCCAAAAGACTTTTAAAAAACATTTATCTCTTCCTAAACTTTAAGATTATATTTATATGTATATAAGTCACACAATATGATCTCCACCTTAGTAAATATATTCTTAAAATGTTGGATTGTAATCTTAACTATCATTTTAAGATATTAATTAACTCCAATTAACTTCTCTGAGATAGTTGACAATATTCATCGAATTGTGAACCTTTTCCAACAAGATCTATCTAAATGCAATTAACTTATTGATCTGTAAAATTTTACATCTATTTGCTTAGTGACCGCTTGATACACTTGATTTTTTGTCAAATAAATTGTAGTTTGACTATTATAGGATGTTTAAACTCCACCTTGATCAATGATCACTTTTTTTACTAGTCCTCTAAGTCATAATGTCTCTTTAGCACTCTGAGTCACTACCATATACTCTACTTTAGTTATAGATAATACAATTATAAACTATAACATTGATTGTTAACAAATAAGTCCTCCTGAAGAGTAAAGACGTACACTATAGTAGACCTCATGTTATCTAAATCTTCTACATAATCTGAATAATATATCACACAATCAAAGGATTACCCTATTGACTGTAAAATACAATATCATTGCTTGTTGTATGTCTAAGTACTTAAATATATACTTAGCTATTTATCAATGTTATGTTTTAGGTTTGGACATTTATTTATTAATATGATCAACATCATAAGCCAAATTTAGACTAGTAGAAATTATTGCGTACAATAAATATCCAATAACGCTAACATATAGTACCTTAGACATATCATTAAAATATGAATCTATTTTTGGACATTGATTTAGGAAAAGCATACAATGATTTATCAATAGAGTGCTTACGGGTTTAGCTTTGCTTATCTAAATATTTCCAACACTTTCTCAATAATATTTAGATAACCACAATTTTTTAAAGCTTTTATCACTTTGAATCTTCATTCCTACTATTTTCTTGATAGCACCCAAAATTTTCATCTCAAATTACTTTTTTAACAAGGTATTTAATTCGTCCACATCATGCATACTCTGTGCAGCAATCATATATCATCCACATATAATAGCATAAAAATGTATGATCCATCATTAAAGCTCCTAACCTAAATATAACAATCATACTCACATCTTCTATACTCAATTTAAATCATGATGGAGTTAAATATTTTGTATCATTACCTTGGAAACTACTTTAACCTATAAATTTTTTTAAAATTTACAAATCAAATGCTCCTTTCTAGTTGACTAAACTCTTTAGGTATATTGTGTAAATTTTCTCCTCAAGTCACTATTAAACAAATTTGTATTTATATCCACCTACTTTGAATGTATATCCAAAGTGGCTATTAACACCATCAATATCTTGATGAAAGTACAATAAATCACTAGATAGAAAATTTCATCATAACCAATCTCCTTCTATCGTGCACATATTTTTGTTACCAATCAAGTCTTAAACTCTTTTTCTTCCTTTTTCTGTTACTATTTACTTCTTTTTGTATACCCACTCACACCTTATAAGGCTCTTACTTTTGAAAAACTGTACAAACTCTATACTGGTTCATATATAAAGTCCATACCTCCTCCACCATAACTTTCGCTCATTTATCCTTCTCCTAATTATTCATATTGGATTATTACTTATTATGAGTGTAACGGATATCGAGCCTTCTTAAAATTCTATATTTAGTAGCCTAATAGCACATTTTGCTTTATATTTGGTTATACTATAATGTTGTTCTTCCTCTAACATTGCTCTTCTATATACTAAGCTAGAATTTTCAACCTCTTTCACCTATATTCTACGTCGATCTAGCTTTACTTGTACCACCTTAATACTGGTCTTTTTCAATCCTAGCACATCATCTCTATATGTTTTCTTCAATATTTGATGTTCATCAAATATTACATTCCTACTAATCACTATTTTCTTTTATGTTGGTTTCCAGAACTTATATTCCTTCACATCTTAAGGTATTCAATGAACTTGTATTCCTTCATATCCAAGAATTTTTCAAATTTCAAATGACTACCTTATTCAATGTCTATACCTTCTCTATCACAATCTCATCTAGTGATGCCTGTGGTGAGCTATAAATGAGGTAACACACTATGCTTATTGCTTTGGCCCAAAAAAACTTAGATAGCCTTGTATTCAACCTTAAACAATTGAATTCTTAGTTATAGATCTATTCATCCCCTACTAGACATCATTTTAATGTGGTGTTTTTCATATTATGTAATATCTCTTAATCTTATACTCCTTACATAATTTCTAGAATTTTAAGTTTATGAACTCAATACCATTGTCTAATTTCAAGTACTTGATTTTTCTATATATTTAATTCTTCATCTCAGCCTTCCATTCTTTGAAATTTGCAGAGACTAGATTTCTACTTTATAAAGTATACCTATGCTCTCCTACTATCATTAATGAATGTCACAAAGTAATATGGTTCACCTAATGATAACTATCAAATAAGACCTTACATATCAGTATGCATATAGTTTATAATTCGTTTGGTTTTAAACTTATCGATCTAGAATGTCATGTTAAACTATTTACCAAGTGCATACTATAGAAATTTAACTTACAATGTTTGACACCCTTCGGTGAACTTCTCTTATAAAGTTTTATCATTCTTAATCATTAAATGACCTAACAATATGTTTCATAATGTAGTATTGTCATTATCTGACTTTTCACTAACCTCTCCACCTACAATCATGCTTCCTACTAGTCTACAGATGTTTTCTATCAGTCTTGGCTCTTTCGTCACATTTGTCACACTCTTTACCACCTTAATATTATCTTCATCTATTTTATATCTATAATTATTCACATACAAGGTGCTTAAAGACATCAAGTTCTTCCTTAAATTTGATACACATCAAACATCACACAATGTCCTAACCACACCATTAAACATCTTAATCTTTATCTGACATACTTTAATGATTTCACAAACGTAATCATCTTCTAGTTGGATAGTTTCAAAGTTACCTAACATGTATGAATTAGACCAATCTTTATGCGGTGTCATATGATGTGAGCATCCTATATCCAAAGTCCATAAGTCTTATAATTGGCTGGTTAAAACATAAAGCATGTTGCTACAATCTAACTCATATTCTACACAATTAGTATATACTCTACTTCTTGTTTGAATAGTCTCTCCTGCTATATCCAATTTGATCGCATTTATAACTCGATAATGGATTTATATCCTTGAATTTAGATTTAGAATTCTTTTTGGATGAGCCATCACTGATTTGTTTCCTCTTTTGATCTTAGTTTCCCTTAAAAGTTGAGAGCTTTCACTAATATTTTATCACTATTAGTTATAAGCCAAAAATGCAGTAGTTACGTCTTGTACATCAAGTGTTCCCTTACACAATCTGAGTATGGTCACTAGATGATCATAAGATAGATATAGCAAAATTATTATTTTTTCTTTATTGTCTCTCCCCAAATAAAAACTTAATTATGAGATAAATTTATATTTATCCTCTTCAACTTCTTCCATATCTTTATAGGAGATGCAATCTCCATGATATGGTATATGCCCTTGTTTGTCAGATAAAATTGTACGATTCCAACTATTCATGCCTATAACTCTTTCTAGTCGAGCTCATCTATGTTTTCCAATTTTTTCTCCCATAGCACTCCCAAGCCCAAGCTCAACTTAACTCTTGTTATTGTGAGCCCAGGCCTAGGGTTGCTTGGCTCGAAGGAGGCCTGAGGCAGGCTTGGGCGATCGAGCCTAAATTTGTTTATTTTTTAAAAAACAAAATGACGTCATTTGTGGTTCCAAGCAACCTGAGCCTAGCCCCTTGACTTCGATCGTGCTTTGACCCTTTTACCATCGCTACTTTTAACATGCCTTGATACACTAATAAATCCTTCAATCGTAGTTTCCATAATCCAAAATTCTCAATTTCATTGAACTTTTCTACTTCAAACTTTATATCTAAAGTTATTATTGCCTCAAATATGCTCTAATACCTCTTATTAAGTAATAGTATGCAGCAAGAATAGAATTTTGGTGGAACTAGTTCTTCTGGTTGATGAATAGAATAGGCCTCATTCTAGTTTTAGATAAATGATTGGATTGGGATCTTCAATTCTACTCTTATCTGCTTCTGGAAATGGATATGCTAAGTAGTAGTGGTGCATTAGCTTCATAATAATTTTGTAAAACTCTACATAATTTCCTTTTAATTGAGCAAACATCCATTATGATTCAAAAAATCTATGGTAGTTCTGGCATTCTTCGTTGGGTCATTTACTTTTCTATATACTTCTTTTGGTTACATCTATATCATACTCTATTCTCATGAGATGATATACACTGGCTAAGAGCCCACTCAAAACTATATTATAGCACATCAGGAACACAAATAACTATAACCGTATACATATATAAACAAACAAACACGCACATAAACAGATTTTTAAAGAGGTTCAGTTAATTGCATACGCCTACCTCCTTAAGAGCTAAGAGCAACCAATTCCACTATTAAATAATAATAATAATAATAATAATAATAATAATAATAATAACAACAACAACAACAACAACAACAACAACAACAACAA
>JANIIA010000002.1:9215999-9237973 GCA_027478495.1 Erythroxylum alaternifolium
TTCTGCATCTTCTCTTTGTGTATCTTTCGCATCACATATGCTTCCGCGAGACTAGCACCTCCAAACCCGCTTGCCATAGCCAAAAAACTTAGTGGATCAGAACCAAGAGAGACACTATAGGATTGGAATGCGTAGTTAGTACTCCAACCGAGAACAAGTATTGCAAAATAAGAGTTGATGAGGAAAGGCACTAGGAGTTGCGTCATTTATATAGGCTTGTGTGGAAAGTCCGTACGCAAATGCTGACATTGTTTGGGCGGCGTTTGCTTGGGGATCAAGCACCACGGTGAATTGGGTGGGCCAAATTATTTCTGGTCAATTCTTGATCGCTGTCTCTATTCCAAAAACTAATTTGGTGGTGTGTTATTTCTTTAGTAATTTTGAGGGTGGATTACGTAAGCAAATGGCGGTAAAGAATGTCTGGTTTCAACATTGGCGGCCCGGGTTACGTAAGCAACGAGGTGGAGGTGGAACGTGATTGTAGTGGTAGGAAGCGAAGTTGCCTGCACATGCGATTGGGGACCACTTTCAAAGTTTCTTGACGGCCAAGACTGAGGGATGTGACTTGGTGTCCTGGAAGCGAATTTAATAGGAACCTATGCTATTGAATTGACAAGGGAAAGTATATGTGCAACTTCAGATGGTAGTTACGGCTTGGACGCTCAAGAATATAGGAAATGGGGTAAAGGGTCCACGAACAAGAAGGCTGGAATACTTCAACCATTGAATTAAATAGGTCCTTAGAAATATTGTAGCTCGTTTTCAATTGCAACTCAATCTAATCGCATTTATTAGTTATAATTTGACACGAGAATTCTTATATGTAGACTTGACTGTCGTAAAGCTATTTGCGTATCTTTAGATTCTAACAACCCTTTTGTCATGGGCTTGTTACAGGGTTAGCAACGGTCTCACATCATATGACTCGAGGCTAAGTTCAAAAAATATTTGGGTCCAAGTCGAGTACAAAGCCTATCAAACATTTTTTATACGCAAATTTTGTGTCTGAACTTTTATAATTAATCGAATATTAAAAAATTAAATTTAAATTCAAGTTTATTAAATTAAATTAATTTTAAATTTAATCAAGTAGAATTTTTCGTCCGATGTCTACGTTAGTACTCCTTAAAATATGTAGAATTAGGGATGTTAATTTCGACCCGGTCCAGCCTGTTTTGGCCCGAGTTTGACGGGCCACGGGTTGACCATGGTCCGCCCCATGCGAGCCACGGGCCAACCATGGTCCGCCCGGGCGAGCCATAGGTTGGCCTGGCCTGACTCGCGGCCCGATAAAACGGAGTTGTTTTGTACTTTTTAATATTAAAAAAATATAGACGGGCCAACCGCGGGCCGGTCGGCCCATCGGAGGGCCGGGTCATCTTAGCCCGCTGCCCGCCAATTTTGAGGCCGAGCTCGACCCGGCCTATTGACATCTATATGTAGAATCAAGTTGTGTATTTCCATTCTAAAATATTCTTAAAACTTATTCAGCAGTTTTTAAAATGATTATAATGTATGAATATCAAATTATTTAACTTAAAAACATTATTTATACAAAACTATTCCTATATTAACAATAGTTTTTATATTGTGGACTTAATTTTAAATTATTTGATTAATGTTGGATTAACGGATAGATTTTGCAAAAGTACCTTATCTTCTTCTTTATTACTTTTTCATATCAGTTTTAATTTTAAAAAACAGATAGTTATTTCAGCTTCTTTTGAATTTTATTTTCATACAACCTAATATTGATTTCAAACTTTTAGAACGTTCATTATTTTTTTTTGTATTTTTTCAATACTCATTATGTTTTTTGAATGGTAGAAGTCAACCACTACACTAGTACTTTAGTAATAGCTCATAAGTGGAAGAACCTCTTCATAAATGTGTATTAGAAGTATGAAGAAATTGAATTTAAAATATCCAGCTGCTTCCAAATGGATTTTATTGTAGAATTAAGTGATTTTTTGTTTCCAAATATATTTTAAATTAAATATATATCTTCACTATAATCATTGTGGAAGTGCAATTGCGCGAGGAAATAGAGTTAACAACCATAATTTAAATTTAACTAACTATAATTTAATTTATTAATTTTTGGTTGGATTAAACTCATTTTTATAATAAATTGAATTAAAAAATAATCGAATTTGATCTTAATTAAAATGGATTCATCAGTTAATTTATTTAGATTTTAAAAATTATTAGATTTGATCCTAATCAAAACGGATTTATCGGTTAATTTTGGATCCTTTTTAATTTCTAATTGAGGGAGGTCGATAAGTATTCGTATATATTAATGATTTTTCCAGCTACATGTACGCAAGCCTTCTAGCTTGGAATGGAAGACGATCTGTAACTCAAATAAGAGGGAATACTAGTAGAGTGCGAGCATCTTGGACGGAATCTTGCTGTTGCACGTTCTTGTAATTGCACTGAAGTTAAGAAGGAGCAGATGAAGAAACAGGAAGCCTGTCACACATTTCCAGGCTAGTCTATATATACTAATACATCATCAACAGTAGAGTGAACTGGAAGTGACTTCAAGTTAAGCACTCCAATTTATTTATAGAAGGGTATTCTATACCTTCGGTTCATATATATTTCCTTAATCCCTTGCGCTAGCTTTACCTTCTGTTTTTGCATCATCATCCTTCGAAATAGCTGCTCTTACAGGATGCACTTTATGAAACATCTGTGAGACACAACCATCAGTTTGCTGCTTCACTTCAACTCCCTCTATCTTGGCTTTTTCTTCTTCCATTTTCTTCAGTTTCTCCTTTTGTTGCTTCTTCAACACCTGCACTTCAGCCAAGCTATATCCAGGAGTTGACATGGCTTCAAATTTTGTTTATCGAACTTGTCGCAAGTACTATAGGTTTGGGTTCTTGGTAAGTTTGCACTGCTATGGCTTACGAGGGCTTGAATATGGTCCATTTTATAGCCATGCAGTGACTAGTGGAAAGCAATCTACCCTCACTTGGATGGCAATTTTTTTGGAATATCTTTCCAAAATTTTATAAAACTTATAATATAATTTTATATTTGAATATTAACAAACCTGCTGATATAATCTTTGAAATATGCATTAAATAATATATTTTATTATTTTCATATATAATTTATATTTTAGAAACCTATAATAGAATTTTAGGAATACCATAACTTACTTAACAAGACTCCACCAATCACAGAAAAAAAAATGATAAGTTAAATTAATTAACAAGATTGAAATGAAAGGTTGTTTTCTTATAATTATTTAATGAGCATCAGAATCTTATTAAGACGAAAGGAAAAGTACTTTTTTATCTTTATTTCTAATTAGAACGTGGTCTTTTCTTCGAACTAAAGTGAGGAGGAGGTGGATTATTCCAAACTATCCAAACATGAGTTGCCTATACAGGAAAGAAACAGGGGAATTTAGTGGCAAGTGGTGTAGTATCGTTTCGGGGGAGGTCATATTATATAATTGGCTTGGTGACCACGCAAACTGAAAACAACCCCATTTTCCTTTTGTTGTATTCTTACTGGCATGCACACGATGAGATGCACATTTCCAATCACCTATCGATATCTCGGAGAACTTATCATCATTTGAGATATTTCTTCAGCCTCATTGATGCTTCTAATATACACTCTCTGCGCCCAAACCCACTTATCCTGATGTAACCTTCACCACCAGGACCAAATCCTCTACCTGGTACAGTTACTATATGAGCTCTCTCAAGAATTTTATTGAATACATCACAAGAACTCGACCCTGGAAAGTGTACCCATATGTAGGGCGCATTCTTGCCACCATAAACTTGTAATTCAAGTGATTCAAGTGCATCGACCAGTAATATGGTATTCTTCTTGTAGTAGTCAACCACTTTGTTCAAAGCCTAGTAAAAAGTATTGAAAGGATCTATTAATTAATCTTCGCTAAAAGAAGCTTTTGTTGATACTATTATAATAGCAGCTGTTACCTGAAAACCTTGCTCAGAAAGACAAGCCAAACCTCCAGCCTGAGAAATACTTGAAGCCCCGTTGAAACAGGTACATACAATGCGATTAAAATCTTTTATCAGAGGAAATCCGCTGGAGTACAACAGCTCTTCAGGGACGACCGTCCAGCCTAAACGAACTCCAGTGAATCCAGCAAATTTGGAAAATGAACCTATTTCAATGGCAACCTACAGATACCAAATTCAAAACTCCAATTTATTTTCACGTACAATATTTAATTATCCGAACTTAAATAATAACGATCAGTCAAAAGACCTCTTTGGCTCCAGGAATTTCAAAGATTGTTTTGGGGCTATCATCTGTTATGTAGGCAGCATATGCAGAATCGAAAACTATAATGGACCTATTTTCCCTGGCAAAATCTACCAGTTGCTGCAAATGTTGTCGGGAAGCCGCGTGACCCGTAGGATTATTTGGAGAGCAAAAGAAGATGATATCTGTTCTTGGAGTATTTGATAAGTCAGGAAAAAACTTGTTCTCTGGACCACAGTTCATGTACACAATGTTCTCATACTTCCCTGTTTCCTTTAGAATCTTGCCAGATTGCCCAACAATGACACTGGAATCTATGTAAGCCTGTCACAATTAGAATATGATATATAATTATCCAAGTCCATCTCAAAAATATTTATTACTAATGAATTAGAAACATGATTTGATTCGTTAATGGCTAAATCGTAACATTACCGGAAAGGTAGGGTCCTGCACTGCCACTGTCGCATTAGACCCCATCAGCATCTGCCATTTATAGACAGGTCCTCAGGGTTAGAGCTTGTGACGTACCGGGGGAAACTTTCCGGTCCAATTTATGTTAAAAATTTTATTGAACATTACAACTTGAAAAAGGTAACATTTCCCTAGATTTTAGTACTTAGTCATATTATAAATAAAATTAAAAATAATTTTTTATTTGACAATAATAATTACCAAAACTTACAAAATAGTACAATTAATTCTTTGTAACTTTACCTGAAAGCGAGAAATATCACACTGTGCGCCATCTGATACGAAGATTTCTTCTCCTTTTATACCCAAATCTCTGTAAAATTTCTCTGCTATGGCAATTCTTAGTTCCTGTTAATTAAAATTCTTATGGTTTGATTTTTTGCCTTTGCGCTCCTCTTGTTTATGAAAGCAATACGCTGAAATCAAGGACCAAAGGAGTGTCAAGATGCATACCATGTTTCCTTGCTCAGCTCCGTACCCTTTATAACCTTGAGTAGTCGACAAAGCATGACAATGCTGCAAAATAATTGTGTAACTGGTAAACATCATCAGGATCCAAAATTTGATCTTGGTATGGAATTACAAAGAACCTCTTCAAGAAGTATGTATTTAATTACTCATTTTGAATTTGGTATTTAACGTTAGGAATCAACTTTTTTTTGGTACCTTAAAAATAATTGAACTATTAAATATTATTATTAGTTACTATAGCATAGAATTGACGTTATAAATTAGAAAATAATTTCAATAATTTATAAGTTAAATTTTCTCTCTGAGAAAAATGAAATGTGTAGGCAGAGTATTTGGAATTAATTTAATTAGAAAAAAACAATATAGCTATTTTATAATTCAATTAAGCTCATGCTTTTGTAGAGAGCCCTCATACAAGATTCTACACCAAACTCAACAAAGTCCGACAATTAAATAGCATCACACCCTTTTTTTTTGTACCGTGCTAGAAAGGATAAACTTCTTCAGATGTGAGTGATTTTTAATTTACCAAGGTTTTATTACATCAAGTTCCTACCCTAACTTCATCGAGTTGGCAGAGAGTGATATTTCTAAACCAAACAAGGCTTTTCTTTCATTTTTGGCTGTTATATTTTTGTTCGGAGTTATTTAAACAGGCATTACAGGTTAAGGGGAGATTTGATTCTATTTTTATTTCTATTTCTATTTCTTAATTTTACTTTCTATTCTTTTTCAAATAAAATAAAAATATGTTTAATTATTAATGACTTGTTATTATTGTTAATATAGTTACACTTTTATTAATTATAATATTTAAAAGTTAAAATATAATTTAAATTTTAAGAGAATAATTTTAATTTAATTTCTTTTATAATATTTATCATAATATGAATAAAATATTATATATTTATTAAAATAAATATGAATAAGTAAAAAGTTTGTAAATTTTTATTTATAAACTAATATTTATTTTAATATGCATTAAAATTATTGAAACAAAAGTTATTATTTATAATTAAATATTTTATACTTAATAATTATTTCATAAATAAATGTTTTAAAATATATCAGATTCAAGTATTTTAAATTAAGAATAAATTTATTAAATAATTATCAACTTTAGAAATAATTTTATCTAATTTTAAAATTTAGACTGATTATAAAAATTCAAATCAAAATGAATGTATTATATTAATCATAATTTTATCAATAATTAATATTAAATAATTAAATCATATATATTTTATTTGATTACAGCAAAAATAAAAAATAAAAAAATAATTTGCTAAGTTATGAAAATTAGAAAAAATCAAAACTAAAACTGAGGAAATTAGTATAAAGATCCGAAGTCTTCTTTCGGAAGCTTATAAAAGACAAATTAATTAGCACTAATATCAGATGCATGTTTTAGTGTTTAATGATATAATGGAGATCAGCAGGTTGTAACCTCAGCCATAGCCGATGTTATGATCTCGGGTATAGGATGAGTGGTGTCACCTACACCAAGTCTTATCAACTGGGCTTTGGGATTCTTTTGAATGTGTTCTGCCTCCCGATTGAATATCTGTATCAAGAAGCGTTATATGTAAGTCGACGAGGAGCAAATGAAATTTTTAATTTGAAAACAGCAGAACCTGAATAATAGAAATCAACGTGAAGGAAGCACAGTTCAATCGCCAAAGTGCGAATAATAGCTCTCATCAACTGCTGTTCAATGGAAGAATGGATATACAATTACCTCAGGAAACAAATACTCATTTCCAAGGTTCTCCATGTTCGCATTGCGTGAGACAACCATGCACTGACCTGTGATCATATATTTGCAGTGGATTTCCGTGAGATCTCCATATAATGAGACTGTTATATTTAAAAAGTTCGGATGAACTTACCTGCTCTCTTCCGTTTTGTTTCCTGCAGTAGTGATGGTAGAACTGCAGCAGACACGCAAGTGCACGAGTACGACATCACGTTGCAGTAATGCAAATTGCTTTTAGGAATAGCTATATATTCTAAATGATATTTAGCTAAAGTCTGAAAGATATGTGGTAATATGCTTCAGGTGAAACGCTAGTGGCTCAATATATATACACACACCAGGATGTATAAGCTGGGACACAATGAAAGGGCCATGAAGTCCCCTTGGAAGATTATGAACATTGAAAATACGCAGAAGCTGCACTAGAAACGCAAGGGCACGAATACGACGTTGCAGTAATATACGTATGCGTAAATTGCCTCTTCGAGCAGCAATATATATTCAACCATCTTTTTCCTAAAATACTAAACATTTGTGGTAATATATATGCTTCAAGTGAAACAATAAATACATTAAAAAAAACCACGACTATTCCTTATCTCAAATACATTTTTCATTGACCTCACTAACATAACAACCTCTTCCCCTTTTTCTGAACGCTGGGCTTTTTGGAAAGTCTCATACCGAATCAATTTATTATGTCTCAAGAAACTGTTAACCAACTCCTTACAAAATGTTGTTTTCATTTAGCCTTGGTGCGACTCAGATGTGAAGACTATTTCAGCAAATCATAAAGCTTGAAGCAACCATGTTGGTTGGATAAACATCAACCAGCAATTGACTTTCAAGTATAGCATGGCAATGAAAGGACCACTGCGTCCCCTGGAAGATTATGAAGAGTGGGAGGATGAACCACGTGGATGATAACAGAAACTTCCCAGATGGTGGAACTCGTTGAATGTGCGTGGAAATCAGGTGGCTGTGGACGCCGGTGAATATAATTACTAGTTTTCTGCTTAGGACTTAATTAAACTATTGCTGGATTCACAATATGGGATGCTTTTCATATTTCCGTTGGCAATAATTGGTGCACTAAGTCAAACGTAGAATTTCCACGACTTTGATTGGTAGCCATAGTTTCCCTAAAATAATGCAGAGATGTACGTGGAATTATATGCTTTCCATTGCTCTTTTGGATATTTCATGTATATGAACATAATAAACATAAAATTGAGAACTATAAATAAAAGTGACTTAAATGAGATATAAAACTCATACAGATATACAAGATCAAGAGTTGCATGCAGCATAACTTTCTATGCAATAAGCTCATTCTTTTTTCCGTAGCAATATTTATGTTTATAAATATTAAGAAACTAACTGTTGTGTATCATCTATCTATACAATATTGCACTTATCTTAGTTGCTACACTATCGACATACCTTTCTAAATTCAAACCCTAAAACTCCACAAACCATTTAACTGCCTGGTGAAGTACAACGATTCATAATCACCAAGAGATGCGATCAGTGTGTTTAATTAATTATCACACACGTTTAGTTATATTAAAAAATGTTTCTTTAATTTCTTTTATTAGGAATAACTATAAATAACCTAACTTAGAGTTAATGAAAATTATACAAATAGCCTCGTTAAACTAAAATTCAACAATTTTCAACAACAACTTCATAGTTTTGTCAGGTTATGGAAGAAGACTTCTAGGAAGGTAGTAAGAAGCAAAATTTCCAACAAGTTTCAGTAACTTCAACATGACCTGAGCCTACATTTCCTGAAAATATTCTTCCGTAACCCCATAAAACTCTGAAGTGCTCGTCTTTGTACCTGGACGGCCGCCAGACTGTGGAATTAATACTAGAGTTAAAAGCAGAAGGGGAAAGAATTATGCGCCAAGTTCTATTACAGAAGTCATTTTAGCATTGGAACATAGCTATCTGTTTAGGATTACTTCCTTGATCCCTGTGGAAGAAGTTTGTATATTCCAAACGTTACATGGAATTGGAAACGATTGGGTTACTAGAAATATCTTGATTATTAATTTTGAAACTATTGAATTGTTCTTAATGAATAATTGAATATATGAAATAGTGGATATAATAATTTAATTCCTTTTTATCTCTCCTATTTTTTTCTTACTTAAATCTTCTATAATACAAATTAAATATCTTAAAATATAATAAAGTAGCTAAATTTTTAACTTAATTATTTAAAAATTCATATTTTATTATTAAGGTAATTAGCTTTACAAGGTAACTATATCACATTAAATAAATTTATTAAAAACTTAAGCTTACAATAAAACTATATACAAAATGTTGAATTTATATATTATATCCTAATTTAACTTAATTTTAAAATAAAATTTTGGAATGAGAAGTTCGTCTAACCTTGGAAAAGTCCATTTTCCCTTACCCAATAATGTACCATCACATCACTTCTCAAACCCGTTGGAGTTGGACTCTACTATCAGACGTCTTCTGTGTCCTCCACAAGAATAATTACCCCTTTCCTTGGTACTTCGTTTTCTTTCTAAAGTTATCGGACTCGAATTCCTCCATACTTATCACCATTCACCAAGCTCGATCATTCCTTTTTCTTTGTTTCTTTAAGATACAAAATTTAAATATTCACAAAGATCTTTCGCTTTATAAACTTTTTCAGATTGGATATCACTCAATGGGAATCTACTTTTAAATTTAGTTTACCATCATACGATTGTCTTAAAATATAAATTTGACTGAGTATTACTTAAGACTAGATTATAAGAATAAATTATATACATAATATATAGTATTAATAGGGTAACGATCAGATATTACTGCTTTTAAATTTACTTATGCATAGATGTATGCTAAAAAAGAAGAAAAATAAAGAACTGGCGTTTTTTTTGCTTTCGTACTTGTATATTAATCCATCGTGACAAATTGTAATCGATGTACCCATTTTTTTGTCAAAGATTAGGACTAATCAAAGCCATATACCTATAAGTCGGTCAACATTCTCCAATTTTCATATAATTGTTAATTTTTAATCTATTTATCTTTCTCTCTTTTGGTCTTTTTATACAAATTACTTCGGTCTTTAGCTTTTCCTACCTCTAACGACAATTATTTTCAGCATTCAAAAGTTACCATTATATATTATATTTAATAAGATAATAAGAATATTAGATCTTTTATAAGAAAATAAAACAATTAAATCAATAAATACTTGCATTGCCGATATTAAAACTAAATTATTTATAAATTATATTTAGATTTTTACGAGTTAAAACAATAGTTGCTTAATCTGTTTTATATTTTTCTTCTCATTTTATTTAATGTTTTCCAGAACTCTTGTCCACTAAAAAAATATATCTTATATATATCTACGGCAAAATAACTATTTGTTCGTTACTAATTTGAATTTTAGAATCTTTATTAACTTGTTATGTGTGTTTAATCAATATCTCTAACTCATATAACAAAATAAACAGGTTTACGAGAAAATAATTTTTTAATTTTCATACTTATCTAATAATCCATGTGACTAGCATATTACGAAAGTACATTATACTATATGTTTGTTAGGAATATATGATATCTCAATTAATATAACAATTCAAAGGTGGATTTAGTATGTTATAACCTAAATCATCTATTGCATCAATCATGATGTTATTCTTATTGTATAAATACTTTATATTTTTACGTCTTATTGTATAAATACTTTATATTTTTACGTCCTTCTATGCAGAAGGTAGTAGACCCTTTTAAAAACATCTTAGTGCAAACTCAACTTTATGATAATCTTCTTCTTTCTTAATCATTTAATCAAATTAATTTATTTTTCTAGAATGTCCTATAATATTGAACCAGTCAAGCTTTTTTAGAAACATTCTAAAATAGCAATCATTAATTTAAACATTTCAAATTAGAACTAAGCAAAAAAAAAGGGGCATTTTAAGTTTGAGATTCATAAAATCTCAAAGGATTCTCACAAAATAAGTTAAGAATATGACTTATATTATTGTTATTAGTTAGTAATCCACGCATAGTTTGATTCATGCATCGTAGTAATGACTCCTTTTTATCATAGCATATGTATTTCCTCTAATACTATATACATGATAGTTTAGTCATATCTAACACAAATTTCGAGTTCACTTGTTTACTCATTTAATCTATCTTTTTAGAACTCACATCTGACATATTAAGACAAATTAGATAAACATAGCATTTCTTGAAGTTATTTTATTACTAATACCCTTTATACCTTTGAATACTTAACATCAATATTAGGGTTTTAAGGCTTGAACTCTCATTTATCATCTACCTAAACTTGCTTATTAAAACTTGTCTAATCTCTACTCATACATAGTAATAGAGACAATTACATATGTGGAAAGGTATCTCCTATCTGTCAGACATACTTCATATTTATAGAACTAAATGTTTACCACTCATTCCAATATTCATTCTAAAATTAAAATTTTAACTTAAAGTCAAGCATTCTCATATTCTTAGAACTAAATTTTTGTTTAAAACTTATTCCAGAAAATGTGTTTAATTGTCAATTACAATTAAACATATATTGGGTCAAATACTCAATGACAATCTTATAACTTATAATAAGAACTTTATAGATAGAATCTTTGGTTTTTCATTAAACTATGTCATTGATAAAAAAAGTATTATAAATATTCACAAAACACATTCATTTATCTTTTTATTTCTATGTATTTTACATAATTATACTTGATATATATGTTTTTGGTTTAGTAATGATGTTTGAGCTCTTTGGTACTAACTTTCAATATACATGTTCATACACAACATAGTGTACATTAGACTACTAAATCCAATGACAACACGACAAGAAAATTGCAAATTGCCAACCAACAGAATATTACCTAAGGAAGAAATTTTGTATTCAATTAGTGATGAAAATTGCTTTCCATAGGTAAAGTTTTTGGAAAAAAAAAGGTAATTTTTTTTGGAAAAAAATCCACCAGAAAAAGAGGAGATCAAACTTTGCCGACAAAAGTTAGTGACGAAATAGTAAAAGTCATCCTTTACTCTTCACTGTTAGTTTAGTCTTCTTGGAGTTTATACTCTACATTAATTGTAGTCTGACCTAGGGGCTGGGGATTGAAAATAAAAATACAATACCTAAATAGATATTAGGTCTTAAAAATTAAAATGAATTGCCAAAGTTACCTTTTAGGGCTTAAAAATATAATATAATATAAATGGAATGCCTAGAATGAATATTAGCTGTTGCAATCTAAAGAAAATGCCTATAGTAGTTCCATAAGACTTAAAATGAAAAAACCTATAGGTAGTTCTTAGGGCTTAAGACTAAATTAAATTGAAATGGAATCCCTAGAATGAATATTAGGGCTTTAAAATGAAAAAAATGTTCAAAGTTTGTATCATAGGACTTGAAATAAAAATGAAACGCTTAAAGGTGGATCTCGGGGCTTAAAAATAAAATATTTAGAACAAATTTCAGAGCTTAAAAATAAGATAAAATAAAATAAAATAAGTAGAATGAATATTAGGGCTTTGAAATAGAAAAAACGCTAAGAATGGCGCCATAAGATTTGAAATGAAATTGATATATCTAGAGCTAGGTTATAAGGCTTAAGAAACATAATGAAATAAGAGATTAAAAATGTGTCTAGAATTCTTAACTTAGTACTTGAGGCTTTAAATGGATTTTGGATTTAATCTAGAAGTGAGAAACTATAGGAAATTAGTGATTAGGACCTCGATCTTAACTTAATCTTTGGGGTTTGTAGGCTTGTGATTTGGACTTGATTTCATAGGTTTTATGGGCTTTTAGTTTAGACTTAAGCTTTTAGGTTTTGACCTAGATGATTTTTGGATTATATTTTTGGCTTACTTCCCTTCCATCAAGTGAAATCAAGTTTCGCATCATACACTAACTTAAAAATTAAAGAAATAAAAAATAAAATTACTTTTATGACTGTTTTACTTATGGGCCTATACTAAGTAATTAGGAACTAAGTATGGGATCCAATTATTTAGAAAAACATCACGTAGTGTAGATATTTGAGAACTAAAGATCCAAATGAAGTTTTATTTACTAATTTTGAGAACATGATTCTAATTATATTAGGAATAGTATAAAATAAAAAATACAAATTATATAAAAAATCACATCATAAGAGGTGTAATAAAGTTAATTTATCAAGCTTAAAGCTTAATATTCGTTTAATTAGAGTTTATATGAAGACAATTTCTTTCTTATATTAATTCCAGATCAAGTGTAAGATTTGATCTGTGATTATAAAGTGCAGAGCCTTCACTCTATTAGGATCAAAAGAGATAATAATCATATCATAATGATGAGAACAATGATTAAAAATAATTAGTTAAGGGTGTTTGAGAAAATTTAGCTTACTCATCCCATTTTGTCTTAATTTAGTTCTCAAAATATAAAATATCAAGGGTTTCAAATCCTTCAAGTCATCATTAACAAGTTATTACTTATTAGGGCTATTATATTCCTTTACATTTCAACATAGCAAATTCATATCAAGATTTAGGAGATTATAAGGTTAACACTTGATTATTCCTCTTAGATTTTGTCCTAATCTTAATCTTGAAACCATACGAGGATTCCCTATTAAGTGCAATAGAAGATTTAATAACACCAACTGCAGAATTAAATTTGTCAATAGATTCTTAGAGTTTATACTTTATATTAATTGCAGACTCATGAGAATCATACTCTACATTAATGATACCTTCCTTAGCCTCCACAATAATGTCATCTAACTCTAAAATAATAGATATAATTGATGAATTCGTAATAGGAATGGTATCATGAGCATTACAATCTAAAGGTTGAGAATTGGATTGAACATGCTACAAAATTATAGAAGTAGAAGCTGAACTCCTTCGTTAGTAGAGTAGTCTAACTGATGAGACGCAAATGGAATATTTATTAGTGCAGGGACATGAATTAAGTGATCATTAGCTAAAGGGTTACTCCCTATTAATTTAAAATAATCTAGCAAACCTCCTCCTCCCTATTAGTCTCCATGTCTTTTGAACATGACAAAGTACCGTATATTTATGTTACTAAATAGAAAAAGAAACTAGCATCTATTTGCTTAACTGAACCTCCCCAAACTTATTCAACGTACCATTGAAGTATGTATGAATACAAATGCTTTAAAAAGAAAAACTCAAATTTTCTATAAAATAGTATAGTATGATATATGTATCTTTTTGTTACTCTTATCTCATCCTTATTGGTTTGAGTACACTTCTAGCTACAAAATCCTCACCATCAACATGATAATCAATATCGTCATCATTAGATCATTGTTATTAACTTTCTCTTGTAGTGTTGGATTATGCTTATCTTATATCTTCACTTTAAGAACATGAGGGTTTGTATCTTTTGTAACTAGACAATTTGATTATATCGTCTCTTTAAGAGGTCTCTCACATCATTATACATTGCCATCAACTTCTTAAATTATTATTTCATTGCCTAGGAAAGAAGATCACATTTTCCTTCTCTTCCTTGGGTGTTAAACCATCTTTAGAAGACATACCTGTAAACTTCCTAATTAAAGAAACGCTAATTTATACACATTTTTCTTAACTTATAATAAGATTATTGAAACAATTTTGATGACATCCTAGAAACAAGAAGATCCAACTAAGAATAGAAAAAAAAAAGAGACTTAAGAATTTGTCTTACTTTGACACAAATAAAGGTAGAGATGCTAATTGGCCAAACCAGGTTGAAATGGGTCTGCCTGTAGGCCAGGCCAGCCTGATCACTGGCTGACTGGCCCATGGCCGAGCTGAGCCTACGATATATTTAAAAAACTTCAAATATGACCGGGCCACGGGTCGGGCCGAGCCGTTTTTGACATCCCTAAATGAAGGAACTTCTTAAACTTCCTATTAACGAAGATAATATCCTTCCCATCACTTGATAAAGTCTTTTCTTCATCATTTGACAAAATTCGTCCCACCTCTTCTTCATATGTGACTTTTAGAATATGCCAAGTTTCATATATCAAGTTAGACATAGATAGATATTACATCCATTTCGACAAAATGCATGAATTACAAAGTGGATGTCTTTACAATTCAGTGAAATGAGCCTATTGTTACTGGTGCACTAGGTATCAGAATCTAAATTGTCTTTCTTCTTTCAATTTCAATTGGTTAACTAGGTGTCAGAATTTTAGTATCCCAAATCTAAAGGACTATTTGGTTGGGTCTCTCTCTCTACTGGGTGTTCATTGCTGGAGTACAAATTACGTAGGAGCCATCTTCTCATTTAACTATGTTCTTTTTCCCAACATAAGAACTGCTCCCATATCAACTGTGTAATATCAGATACTTTGCTATTAGTCTTTGATATTTTTAGTGAATTACATAAAGAATGAATATGATGTTTATATTACCTCTATCTGTTATGGAATAGGAGAAATCTTCTGTTCCTTAAATCCAGAACAAATATTGTAGTGTATGTTTTAGATATTAGTGTGTGAGCATTTTTTAATTACAAGTTTTGATCTTTTTGAGACAATGCTTACCAAAATGTCACCGTACATTCTCGATGCTTTTTCTGCTTAATTTGGTGGTTTTAATGTTATAGCAATGCAATGGTTGTGGGATGTTATTCTTAAACATACTTGTTTTGTTAGGAAAACATCATAACTATTTAAAGAATGGAAAACATTTCACTTTTAGCATCTTTAATTTGATGATGGTGAGAAAATATTTGTTGATGATAAGTTAAGGTTACCCCTAAACTAATTAGATTGGGAGAAAAAGGTGGAGTTATTTTTTTATTTTTATAAATACTCTAAAACATTGAAGGTGTAATTGGTTGTGATTAAGTTTTCTAATTGTGAAAGCATATGGTGGGATTGTTTGGTTTCAATTTGGAGGGGAAATGGTCAGATACTTATAAAAACTTAGGGGAGATGAAGGATCTAATGATGAAAAGATTTATACCTAGCCATCACTCTAGGGACTCGATGAAGATTAAATGTTCTGGAAGATTAATGTAGATACTACTATAACGATTATTATATCTAACTATGAAATCACTTTTTCAATTAATAGTTTTGTAGAAATGAGTAATGTTGATAAATCTTAGATGTATAGATGACTAACACCTGATGGTTTCATTAATCTTGAGTTTGTTGAGGGAGTTCAAGCTTTTATTAACTATACATGTTCTTAACCTGCATATATGGATTGTCCAAAGATTATATGCCCATGTAAAAAGTGCAAACATATTTATTTTCTTTCTATTGATGAAGTGAATCTCCATTTGTTAAGAAAAAGAGTTTGTTCCAAATTATTTTGATTGGACACGACATGGGAAGCCATTAATTTGTAGCACCTCAAGGGATAAAGAAGTAAACTTGTTAATAAATATGGATGGGTTTTAAGGGGGACTAGTTTTATAACAAATAATATAGGTGCAACTGACAATCCTTACACCCCAAATGGTTTATGATGCAGCTAGATACTTTTCAGGCAAATATAGAAAATTTTAAAGAAGAACGAAACCTAAATGCAAAATTTTTTTTGACTTACTAAAATCAACTGACCAAGAATGATGGCTAAATTGTGAGACTATAACTCAATTATCTTCAATTGCTCGAATATTGAACATAAAGTTTGAAGGATATATTTCTGATCGAAGTTTGGATAAAATTCTTGCTTGGTATAATGAATCATTGCCTCATAATCATACAATGGTTTATAAATTTTACAATATGAACAAACTTATTATTCGTCTTAGTTTGCCAATTGGAAAAATAGAATGTTGCAAGTTGGGATGTATTTTCTTTTAGGGTGATGATGTGGAATTACAAGAGTGGTAAGTCATCAATTTGCACTGATTTTATACTTAATTATCTTTAATGTGTTGAAATTATCATTTGAAATTAATGGAATTATCTTATAATTGTTTACAGAAGATTTTGAACACCTTAGAGACGAAATTGAATAAAAAAGATGCAAAACAATGAAGAAAATCCGAAAATCCAAATTTGACAGCAATTCAGTGACTAAGCGTGGGCACGTATAAGAATGAAATAAATCTGCAGATCAATTTTCAAGATTCAAATTCGAGATTTTCACAATCTTTAAAGATTATATTGTCATCTTTCAAGGGGATTGACTACCTAAAATTGGGGGATACATTATCTGACGAGAATCAAGGAAAAATAGGAGGGAAATCAAAAAATCAAGCATAAAAGGAGGGAGAATTACTGTTCACGTAGCCTAGCTTAGACAGATTTCATTTTCTCAAGTTTTCTTTTCCAGTCTTTTACATTTTTTGCACTTCTTCCTTTAGTATTTTCATATTTTTCAGTAAAGAACCAGGGATGGAGACTTTATGCTTTGCTATTTCTTTTGTTTTCAATTCTATTATGAGTAGCTAAACTTATTTTTTTGGTTGAGGGGAACCGTGTTACCATCTATTATGCGTACGATGTTTCAATAAAATTTGTTCATTGATGAATATTGAATATCTTCTGTGTTGGGTTTTCTACTGATTTCCTGTTATCTGTAATAACCAAGACTGATAAACTTAGGCAATTTTGCAGATATAGTAAGATTGCAGAAAAGTAAAGAGACTGATTTACTTGGTTCGATAGTCAAGAACTATCTACATCCAAGGTTCCCACTTGTTAGTGGTGTAGAAATTTCACTAATGCAGAGGAAAGTGAAGAAGAAGATACAAAGATTGAGTGTTCTTTGAACACCTGCAACAAGAGCCTCTCTAACCTCACCAGTACCCAAAACAGGTTGGTACTCTAGCACTTTTTGATCTTTTTCCCTCACACAAATCTTTGCACTTGTCAAAGACTGAAATTACAAGTGAATGAAGACTAAAATTTTGTGTTGGGTTGTTCTGTGTCTGACTGTGATGCTTCTGCTTTTTATATCTGAAGGAGATAAAGAACGAGGCTTTCGGATGCTTGAAGCTGAAGTATCTCACGTGCTTCCCATATGACTTATTAAAAATCATTCCTCTGTCTGCGTATCATGCATGATGAATTGCGTTTTTGCTTATGTCCTTTAAGTATGTAAAATGGCAGTGTGCAGGTGTAATGCTACTGATGCATGAAACAACTATGTGTTGAATTTAATGGCTTATGAAAAAAGACACTACTTCAGACTTGTTTCTTTTTGTCTCACGTGGGATTGTCTGATTTCAATCCCTTTGTCTCTACTATAAGAAACACCTAGTAAGCTTTCTCCTCCTTCTCTCTTCAACAAGTCTCAGACATAGACATATGCTTCATTTTTGTTCTTCATTCTTCTTAAATTTTTGTAGTATCTGAGTTGAAACGTTGGAGTATTTGTCACACAGACCAAATTTGTTACTCCACTTTGCTCATGACCCAAGTCACACAGGATTCTTCTTAATCACACCATCTGAGATGCGGTGGTTATCACAACAATATGTTCAACTTCTGTAGATAAAAGATCCATAATGAATTGCTTTTGTGAACTCCATAAAATAATACCTGAACCAAGAGTAAAGCAGTTTTCGATAAAGCTTTGCATCACTATCAACTGTGTCCCTTAAGCCAAAAAGAAGTTGCTCTTTTGTACCATAAACCTAGATCCTTCATCCTAGCTAATTAATGTAGGATCCTCTTAGCAGTAACAAAGTGATGTTTAGTAGACTGGTACATGAACCAAGAAAGAACACCTACTGAGAAGCTGATTTCTAGATGTGAATGAGTCACTTATATAAGCCTTCCAATCAAACTTCAACAATGACCACCATCAACGAGCTTAGTTCCATCTGCTACTTGTAATTTTTCGTTAATAGTTATAGGTTTAACAGCTTCTTTGTTGTCTATCATATTGTATTTCTTTAGAGTATCATCGATGTTTTTCCTTTGAGAGATAAAAATTCCTTCCTCATTTGGATCACTTCTAATCCAAAGAAATAATGCATTCACCCAAATTTTTCATGTCAAACATAGACTTCATGGAGCTTTTAAACTCTGATATAAGTTGAGTTGATGAACTAATGTAAATCATGTCATTAACATAAAGACTTACTATTAAAAAATCAGTCATGCCTTGTTTTTTGACATACAAGGCTGGCTCAAACATACTCCTCTCGAAGCACTTGTTACAAAAGAACTCATCGATTTTACTATACCATGCTTTAAGGGCCTATTTAAGCCCATATAGTACCTTCTTCAATTAGAATAACTTATCTAGCTTGCTTAAATTTTCAAAACTAGGAGGCTATTCAACATACACTTCATCACGTAGTTCTCCATTCAAGAATGTTAACTTGACATCATTTTAATGCACTCTTTATTATTTTTGAGCAGCTAATGCCATGACAACTTAAACTATTTCAAATTGTGCCATCAGAGAGAATGTTTCCTTGCAGTCCACTCCTTGTTGTTGTGTGTATCCCCTTGCTATTAATCTTGCTTTGTGCTTTTGAATGTTTTATCAACCAAGAATTTAGTCTTAAAGATCCACTTCAATCCAATTATGCTCTTAACTTCAGGAAGGTCTGTTAGCTCCCATTTCTGATTACACTGTATAGATTGTAATTCGTATAACATCTTTAGATTCCTATCTGTCCATTGCTTCTTAAACCATGATCGGATCTCCAGCAAGTAAAACTAAAGGTCAAGTAGCATAGATGTCTTGAGCGAGGGACTATACCCTTGTTCCACCTAGGAGAAGATGCTTTGGATATAGAGGTCGAGCTCGATGACTGACTGGTTCTTATTGGTATCGAGTTATGAGAATTAACTAGTATTACTACCTCTTCATCCACAACTTCCTCTTTATCTTCTTCAACTGATGTTCCTTGATTCTTTTCTTTTCTTTCCTATTTCCAGGATCTTTACTCATTAAACACTACATTTCTACTAATGTTTAAGCACTTCTTTATTGGATCAGAGAGACCGTAAGCTTTAGAATTAGAACAGTAACAAACAAATACAAACTATTGTGAGTTATCTTCCAGCTTATGCTTGTCTACTATTCTCAAAGCATAACACACAAAATTGAAGATAGGTAAATGGCTCACTGATGGCTTGTTACCGTACTATGCTTTATATAAAGTTTGATTCAATAAAGTTTTTTTAGGTGTCAGATTGATGAGATACACAACCGTTGCCACGCCTACCTCACAGAATTATTGGGAAGATCTTTTGATTTCATCATTAAGTGAGCCATTTCAACTACTGTTCAATTCTTCTACTTAACTACTCTATTATGTTCCATAGTATAAGGATTTATCAATTTCCTTTTGATGCCTTGTTCCTCACAAAATGTTATGAATTCATTATAGATGAATTCACCACCACGGTCTATTTAGAGCACTTTTAGATCTCTTCCTCTTTATTTCTCTGTCATGGCTTTAAATTTTTTGAAATGCTGAAAAGTTTCTAATTTCAATTGCAAGAAGTACACCCAACTCATTCGAATGAAATCATCCAATAACAAAAAATACCTACTTCTAAAAAGAGATTCACTCTTCATTAGATCTCATAAACCTATATGAATCAGCTCTAAAACTTCAATTGCTCATTTGGATTTTCCAATAGAAAAAAAGCCTTCTTTGCCTGCTTCTCAAGCACACACACTTCATATATCTTCTTTAGTTCAGCAATACAAGGAAGATCGTTAATCATCTACTTATGTTTCACTAGCTGCAAACTGTTGTTGTTCAAATGACCATACCACAGATGCTATAGCTTATAGTCATCTAGCTCCTCATTTGAAAAGGCCACCTATATGTCCACATAAAAAAAAGGGAAAATTCTATTGACAGACATATTAACATAAGCAAGAACTTTTCCTAAGTTTTTATTCTTTATCACACATCTTGAACCATCAAATACTATAAGGTAACCATATTCAATTAATTAACCCACACTAATCATATTGTGAGTTAGACATAGAGCATAATGCACATCTTTGATAAACTTTACTTTGTTACCTACAATAACCATGCTTATCCCACGTCCTTCAATTCGTATTTGTTGATCATCGCCCAAGTGTACTTATCATTTAATTTACTCATCTAGCTCTTTAAACTTAGACTTGTCTCCAGTTATATGATGTGAGAACTTGCTATCAAAGTACCAAACATCATTGATCAACTCGTCATTAGATGCATGTTTCATGAATAAGTAATCATCATGTTCATCATCTTCTCGATATCCTGAATGCCATAATAGCCACTGTAATTTGTCCTATCAGGACAATTCTTGTTTATCACATAATAAAACGTGCACCCTTAATTGAAAACAAGAATATACAGAAAAAATATTTAATGTGAAAATTATCAATTACATAACCACCATTCATTATAAAACAAATTATAGATTCCTCACAAGACCCATCCTCATAACATGTTCCAAATACGCCTTTGTAGGTAATCCTTTTGTTAATGGATCAGCAACCATAAATGTGGTCCTAATATTTTCAATTGACACTTATTGTTTCTGGACTCTTTCTTTAACAACTGAATACTTTAAATCTATGTGTTTCGATCCACTAGAAAATTTTCCATTCCTGGAAAAGAAAACAGCTATGGTGTTATCACAATATATTCTCAGTGGTTTAGCAATAGAGTCGATAACACTAAGCCCTGAAATAAAATTCCGCAGCCATAAAGCATGACTTGAGGCTTCAAAACAAGCAACAAAGTCGGCTTCCATTGTGGATGAAGCGATAATTGATTGTTTTTCACTCTTCCATAATATTACCCCATTTGCCAGCATAAATACATATCCTAAAGTTGAATTTAAGCTATCGAGGCAACCACCATAATCAGAATCTGAGTAACTGACAACTTCTAAATGTTCTAATCTTTTATAGGTGAGGATATAGTTGTAACATCCCGTACTCTTATGAATGGTTAGGACCCGAAATTTCAGTACATATGAGCTCAAAGAGAGATTAAGGAAATGCATTTTCTTGCTCATGCATAATG
>JANIIA010000002.1:9359038-9369439 GCA_027478495.1 Erythroxylum alaternifolium
CACCCTCGCGGGGCACGGATCCGGGTATTACTGTCGATATCGGGTTCGGGTTCAGCGGGAATGGGGTGTTACAGTAGCCCCCCTTGCCACCCCATGCTACCGCCACTGGATAAGAACATGCCTAATTGTATGTATCTCCGCAGTCTGAAGATATTGTCCAAAAATTGTTAGAAAATGCTTTAAAACTGTTAGTTAGTTGTTATTGGATTTTGTGGGTTTGTAAATTCTTAGTCAAATAACATGTTTATTTTATGTTAAGTAGATAGTGATGTACATAGGCTGTTCACCCACTTCCTAATTAATTGTTTAGTCACTTCCTAATTAATTGCTTGTTTTTAGTTTAGTTGGTTTACTTGGAGTCTATTTAAGTAGTTAAACTTTTTTGTTATTTTAATGTGACAAACAACATGCAGTATCCTCAATTATTCCTCTACTTCATTTTTCCTCTCTTTTTTCCAACAAAAATAATGTATACCAAACTAATGAAGCACTGACAAACCCTACGTTCAAAATATGGAAGATAATATTAGGCCTTCGAACTATAGTTAAGTTAGCACATTTCATCTTATTCCAATCCAATGAAATAAATGCATCTGTTACATATGACGAGAATGAAACTTTTGAATGATCCAAATAATGAATATGTTGAAATTTTATCTAGAGAGGATAAGGAGGGCAAAAGATTTGAAGATGAGCCTAAGTTTGATTTTAATTCTTCAGAAAAAGAAAATGATAATGATTTTAATTTTGATTTACAATTAAGTGCTGATAGCAATTCATTTGTGTTAGTAATAGAATACTATGTTCAATAATTATATTTCTAAAATATTTAATAAAATATGAATTTCAACTTAAAATATGCCACCAAAGAGAAAACAGGATATGATACGACCAAAGTTCATATCACGATTTGGAGCCAGTTACTTTCCAAGTGAAGCATCACATTCTTCAGCTACAACAGAATAAGATATTATACCTCCAACTACTACATTTGTAGATGAGACACCGTCTTCCGTACCTGTTATTACACCACCCACCACCCATATACTTACAGAGGTATCAGGGGTAAATGATGCAGATAAAGGAGGTGGCCTCCAGCTTGGAGCTGAGGAAGTTGATAGAAGAACTTACATCACAATTATCAACAATCTATAAGTGAAAATACATGAGACACCATATGTTTATAATTAGGTTATAGGTTTAAATTTAAAAATGATATAAAATTGTTTTTATATTAGGTTGACTTAGTCTGGATCGTGCCCAAGAAGCATGACATTAAAATTCAAGGAAAAGATTGATCTTAAGGGTTCTATATAGAAGAATATCTCTCAGGCGACAAAGGATTTTTATTATCAGGAGTTTGAGGTACAAAAAATATATTTTTTTGTAATTAATTTTTATACATTAATTAGATAAATATTGTAGGTTATAAGTACTTATCGTATGTTTTTCCTTTCTTTCAGAAAGAATTTTTTTGAGATTCTGAATTTGACGCGGTTATTTATAAAGTATGGGAGAGACAAACTTGTACACGATATAGAGACTTTGTTGGTGCGATACAGAAGAGTGGTGTACGACCTCCTTACAGTTTTGAAGAAGAAATATGGAGTCAATGGCAGCAGTATTGGACATTACCCGAGGCAATGTCTATTTCAGAGCATAATTTCACCAACAAACGTGGAGAACCAAGGGGAGAGAGTCTTCCTATACACACTGGAGGATCTATTACCTACCACGAGCATGTAGAGAGACTTGCAAGTATCTACCCTTTACACTTATATTCTGATTTTTTTACTTTGATGTATTTCTATTTAATTTGATGTGTGAAATTTGGAATGAAAATATGTGTATTATGAAAAATGATAATGTTATTAATGTCTAGTGTTATATATGACTATGTTGTTGAGTTACTTTATTGGTTCAATAGGGGTAAAAATCATAAAAATAAAGAAAATTCTATCAAAATTTTTGTAAATTGTAGTTCAATTATAACATTTGATTCTGATGTGGGAAAAGTCTATAGGCAGGAAGCCTATATCCCGTCAGCTCTTTTTGTGCATTCACACTAAAAAACATGATGGTGTGATCCTCATCAACAACAGATGTACAGAACTAAATGTATGTAAAATTTAAGCTTTAATATTAATACTTAATAATTATCATTTATTAACATAAACATTGCCTTCTAATAGGATCAAATATAAGAAAATATTCAACGACAATCTCAACAGTTTGAAAATGTTGATGTGAGTTAAACTGGGTGGTAGGGACAATCGTGGAAGGATCTTCAGCTTATGTTCATTTGCGAACACAGGTTATTCGCAATCCTTCGCATCTACTACAACAACATCTAGTAGACGGTGCACATTCGATAAAGTCCATGAGCTTGGGGGCACAATACAAGCACTGGCAATTCAGTTGTAATAGGAGATAGAGTACATAACCCAACTCCGTAATGAGATGGATAAGTTGAAGAGGAAGGGTAGCACCTCATCACAACATTCATCCGCATTCATCAAATGAATAGCGTAGTTGCAGTCATTTTGTATGAATTAAATACTTATTGTTATAGATAATAATTTTTTATTATTAATTAAGATAATTTTTACTTTATATTATCAATCAATTTTCTGTTTTAATAAATTAAATGTAAAGTAGAAACAAATCAAAATATTATCAACAGATAACTGATAACTGTATAAATTATACATCAATCATAACATTATCAAACAAAATTAAATGCAGGGAAAATTTAAAAAAAAAAACAAAATCAGTAAATTTACTGACGGAAAAACAAAATTCGTCTGTAAAATGTAGTGAATTTACCGATGGACAACTAATCTCTGTCAGTAAAATGCAGTGAATTTACTGATGACCCGTCAGTATCCATCGATAAAGTTAGTCGTGAATTCACAGACGAATTTTTATGTCCATAGGTAAGGTTACCAATGGAATCCGTCGCTAATTTACCAACCGAAAGAGATCTTTGGTCGCTAAATTTACCGACAATATAGAAATTACCATTGCTAAATATAGTGAGAGAACACGAGCTATCTATTGATAAATTTGTGACAGAAAATCTATACTCTGTTGTCAATTATTACCTACAGTCATTTCTCTGACGACTTATTCCGTAAGTAAATCCTATCACTAACTTAGCTTAGCAACGAAAAATCTTTATATTCTGTCGATAAGTTTTGCCACTAAACCCATTTGCCTTGTAGTATTAGTTGTTAGTGGATCTCGTGAGTTTCGTAAATTCTTAGTCAAATAACATGTTTATTTTAAGTAGATGGTGATGTACGTGGGCTATTCACCACTTCCTAGTTAGTTGTCCAGTCACTTTCTAATTAATTGCTTGTTTTTAGCTTAGTTGATTTACTTTGAGTCTATTTAAGTAGCTAAACTGTTGTGTTATTTTAATGTGGCAGACAGTAATTTTATCCTTAGTTATTCCTCAACTTCAATTTTCCTTTCATTTTTTCAACAAAAATAATTTATGCCAAACTAATGAAGCACGGACAAACCCTTCCTTCAAAATATGGAAGATAATACGAGGCCTTCCAACTATAGTTATGTTAGCACATTTCGTCTTATTCCAATATAATTATAAAATATCTCGATTAAAAAAATAACGAGGATTCTTTATAGGGAAGTAACAAGAGAATTGCAGTGAATTACACACATTGTTGTTTTGCATGATGAAAGAATGTGAGTAACTGGTAAAATTATTTTTTTGTAATAAAAAAGTTACAATTTTAAAACAGCTTTTTTATAAAAATATAAAAAGAAAGTTAAGTACACTTCTGTCAACTCTTGTAAAGCAGAGAGAATTCTGTAATAGGGTGGTTGTTGTTTATTTATGGGATGAAGTAGTGATACATGTCCTTATCAGAGAAGTGCCCAATCTATGCAGAGGTGGCGCCAAAAAAAAAAGGGGAAAAGGAAAAGAAGAAGAAGATTTGAGTGGGGACAAATTCATAAACACATAACTAATTTAGCGGGAACAAATTTTTATTAAATTAATAATATAACTTACGATTATATTGAGATTTTGTTCACTGGAGTATACCTCGCTCCACCCTTGGATGTATCAGTATGACCTATTTCATAGAAAAGACGAGAGACTTTAAAGGTTTATTAGTTTGTATCTGTTTCTGGCTTAAGTTAATGTTTGAAATTTGTGAAAACCATTGACAATTTAGTAATTAATGCCTAGTGTATGACATAAAGTACTGACAACCTACATTTCTTGTCCCTCTAGTCGTTCTTATAGGGGTTAGTCTTAAATTATGTTTCTAGACCGCGACTCGTAACCACTTGGAATTGACGTAAGGAAGAGCACTTTCCCATTCTGAAGAGGGAAAATATCAGAAGAAAATATGCAACCAACTATAAATATTATTAAGTAATGATCATATAATAACGGGTTTTTTTTAATTATTTAACCTATTGAAGCCATATATATATACATAAAGGTCACATAGAGACGCATGGATTTTCCTGTCCCTAGCATGAGGGCACATTGACAAAGCAGAGCAAATATACATATCGCAATCTTAAACGACATTACTTATTGTAGCTGCTCTCATGAATTAGAATATCTTTCATGATGAATTAGTAGCTTAATTAATCTGTCTAGACAAAAATCTATCAAAGTTGAATCCCTGAGGACCAGATAATTAAACTAGTTCATAAACCAAACTGTTTGAATCTATATAAAGAGTCATTCTTGTTAGGAGATGATCAAAACGCAGATTTCTGAATTTGGAAGATCTTCAATATGAAAGCCCTTTTTTCTTTGTTCATTAGAATAGGAACTGTACCGTTTCGTCAAACAAAGTTGGTAAATTACCATGCAACCCACTTCACCTCGTCTCAAAAATACTCCTTTGTCTGCAATTCGTCGAAAGAATACCCCAAGCAGACGTTGGTTTTTGACTTTGAAGGTACGTTGTTGAGGTCATCCTCATTGTTTGCTTACTTCATGCTCGTAATCTTAGAGACGGGAGGGCTCTTGAGGGCTTTCGTCTTGCTTCTTCTATACCCTCTTATATGTTTAGTTGGCAAGGAACTTGGCCTTAAGATTATGGTTTTTGTGTCCTTTTTGGGGGTTAGAAAGGATACATTTAGACTTGGAACAGCTGTTTTGCCTAAGTTTTTCCTGGAAGATATTGGACGAGAAGGTTTTGATCTAATAATGACCTACGGCAGGAAGATAGCAGTGAGCTACTTGCCTAGGATCATGGTCGAAGGTGTTTTGAGGGACTACTTGGAGAGCGAGGCTGTTGTGGGACGAGAGCTTAAGGCAATTTATGGGTACTACGTTGGGTTGATGGACAAGGAGAAAACTGTTACTGCTTTAAATGAGCTTCTGGTTGAGAAGAAAACAGGTGGTCATGTTGTTGGTATTGGATGCTTCACCAAGTCAGTTTATCGACAACTCTGCTTACATTGCAAGGTCTAAAATAATTTCTTTTTCTTTACCTTCCTCTCAAGCTTTCATTTGGGGACATTTAAACAATAAAATTTTAACTTCAACAAAAGTAGAAGCTTCATTGCACACTACACGAGATCATGATCGTCATAGTTCGATAATTACCATGTAATAGGATTAGATCACTTGGATAATTATTCTAAGAGAACTGAATTATAATGGTAAACTCTGCATATTGTAACAGGAAGTTTATTTACTGACTGAAGGTGAGAAAAGCAATTGGAAGATCCTTCCGAGAGAGAAATATCCAAAGCCATTGATCTTCCACGATGGAAGGTTGGGTTTCTTGCCAACACCACTCGCAACCCTCGCCATGTTCATGTGGCTTCCGCTTGGAATCGTACTCGCTGTGTTCAGGATCACTATAGGTTCACTATTACCTTTTGGTATTGTCCATCCTATCCTGGCTTTCACTGGAGCAAGAACAAGAGTAGCCAAACCAAAGCAGTCCTTTACATCAACAAAGAAAAATGGAAAATCCACAGGCGTACTGTATGTTTGTAACCACAGAACGTTATTAGACCCAATATTTATTTCAGCAGCTCTCATGAAGCCTGTCACTGCTATGACATACAGCATCAGCAGGTCTTCAGAGATAATATCTCCACTCAGGACAGTTCGATTAACAAGAGATCGAGAACAAGACAGGAACTTAATGGATAAGATGTTAAGGCAAGGTGATTTAGTGGTTTGCCCAGAAGGAACAACTTGCAGGGAACCATATCTACTCAGGTTCAGTCCATTATTTGCTGAGGTGACTAATGAGATAGTTCCCGTTGCTATAGATGTAAAAACTAGTATGTTTTATGGATCAACAGCTAGTGGACTTAAATGTTTCGATCCACTATTTCACTTCCTGAATCCACGACCCGCATACTTCATCAGGTTTCTCGATAACTTGCCAAGCTCCCCAAGTTGTGAAATGGGTGGGACATCAAAGTTTCAAGTTGCCAATCATGTACAAAATGAGATTGCCAAAGCACTAAGATTTGAGTGCACCAATCTTACCAGAAAAGACAAATACATGATCTTGGCAGGTAACGAGGGAATTCTGTAGTGCATAAAAAATGCAATAAGCGTATTATTGATAAGAGTTTAAGCTTGTTTTTTGTTATAATGTAATTTGGAGAAATTAAAAGATATAGCATTTCAGTTGCAGTATGTTTGTACAGGATATGCCCAAGAATAATAAAGCAAAAGGCATACATTTATTAATCTAGGTAAAAAGTCATTTTCTGAATGACGTATTTTTATCTGTGTATGCTGCTTCTTTGAAGCAAAATTTTGTGAAGAAAGGGAAGCTGCAACCTTTCATGTGTGTGTTTTCAAAGGCAGTGAACACTATACAAGCAGCTCAAACCCAAAAATCATCACCTTTGGCTGAGCATTAGCAAGCAAACTCCAACCTGTGAGACGGGTAAGTTTTAAGTAGTATTATATGACATATGTTAATCCAAATATGATAACTTCAAGCATATTCTACAGTCAAATCAATAGATAAGTCAGTATTGATATTATATGTTAGTTTTGTGCAGGTACTTTCTAAAAATTCAAAATTTTGGCTTTCTAATATCGTTCAAATAACAAAAGAGTAAGTTGTAAATATATAACTGCCAACTAAGCATGCTTATCCCTCGCAAAATATTGTTAGATTTGGCAGGCTTGAATCTAAGTTTGAGGCCATTTGGGTTTACGACATACTTAAAAAGTTTAAATTTATTTATTGGATCAGATTTTGGACCTTTTTTTTCACTTGAATTGAATCAATCTAAATCTGAACTAAAGTAATATAGATGATGATTTCCAACCAGATTGAGCTTAGGTATCCTTGTACTGAAAGTCTGATCAAAGTTTGATTCTTTTTCGAACTTGATCAAGTCAAATTAAACTTACTTTGTTAATTTTAAGTTGGGTTGAGTTCGAAACTTATTGTCATATTAGTTGGATTCATAAAAATGCCTTATAGGCATATAATCAATGAAAAAACGGGAAAAACAAAATAAGTAAAGCAACTACCTAACTCCTCCAAAAATAAGGAACATGGGAAATAAATGGCTATATAGAAGGCTAGAATGCAAGACTCAAACTTTTATATGACTAGAATTCTGAGAGATTGAAAATCATAAGAAATAATAAAATCTTGAAAATTCTAAATGGAGGGAATCCAAAGGTGCAATTTGTTGGGCTTTAAGTAACAACACTCAGCAAGATCAACGAAATCACTCTACCAATAACAAACCACTCAAACAATAAAGATAAAATAAAAATAAAAAGGACACAAGTTTTAACATGGTAAAACTACGGACAAATATATAATAAATTCACTAAATCAAAAAATAGCAAGAAACAAGCATTAAGGTTTCAACCAAAGAATATCTCATAAAACAATCACAGCTAAAAGCTTTTCTATCTCTTTCTAGAGTGCTCTAAAAAATTTTCTAAGATGGAACACAAATTGACACATATATAACAATACCACTCCCAACTAATCCTTGATATCAAATTTCAATAAAACTATAATTGTACACCACTATTTAAACTATTAAAATTTTCTATCATTATGTGTTTTTATCCTATACAACTTCTCCTCTTAAACTTATTGAAAATCCGAAAGGAATTAGTTTCACAAAAACTTGGTTCTGCCGCAGTTGCTTTGATCTTTATTTGTGGTTACTTGATATAAAGCAACTGTATCAGCAATTTATAAATTTTCTAGTACAAACAAAAACAAAAAAATAAACACGAAATAAACAAATCAACACTCGAGATTTGGTAACACAATTCGATACACCTTGCCTACGTCTAAGGGGCCCTCACCCAACTTAATCACTTTTACCAAAGAACAACAATAGTTTTACTCAAGGCATTACTCACCCTACCTTTGACGCTATCCCTCGTCCTCACAACCTATGAAAGTATTTCATCCCAATAACACAATCACCTTGTGCTAACCTCAATATAAGATTTTCTCAACAGTATTTGACAATAAAGAATGAAAATAAAATAATTCAAGTGATAAAAACAATAACGGACATAAAAAAAGATACTTGAAATAAAAGAAACAATTCCTTTAAAAAATCCAGCTTCTTCAATGAAGGATCTGGAAGTTGTCCACTAAAAATTCTACTGTGAACCTTCAGTGTCACTAAGATATACAACACATATAAACCACGAAAACTCAACAAAAACACTAACGTTTCATCACCGAAACATCAAAACAAAAGAGCTACAACAACTCCAAGTGTTCTGGAAATTTTTCACGCAACCACACTCAAACAATATAGAAAATCACACAACCCTTAGAGAAAAACTAGCTACAAATCTGGATAGAATCACACAAAATCAACTCCCAAAAATATCGAAATTACAGCTGCCAAGTCACCATGAAGTGGTCATTTTTTCCACACAATCTAGCCTTGAAAATTCACGTAATAGGCAAAGAAAAATAATTGTACAGCGTAGATAATATAACCAAAAAATCAGCTGCCTTAGTTAAACAAAAACTATCGAAATAGGCTATCAAGTAGAGTCTAAAAATTTGCATCTTATTTTAGCCAAGATATGGTGATTTGATTTCAATTAAATCATATCATGATTAGGATTTTTATCTCAAATAAACCTCATCATCAAAAGCCCACATAAAGTAGAATACTTGTCATAATTAAATTCTACAAATAACTAAAGATGTTCAATTATAAATAATGCCCAAAGTATCATAAAACATATCTTAACAATCTCTCCCTTTTTGGCATTATTTATCATATCTCGAAATTCCCCCTTAAGAAGATAATTGGACACACAATATCAAGTCCACATAACATATAGGAACTCCCTCTTAATCCAACATCAGGTTCCAAATAACTTCCAAATAACATTCAAGTTCACATTACATTAAGTTCGTCAAGTTCAAGAAACATTCAAAGAAACAATAATCTCAAATGAACAATTATCCAATCATCTAAAATTTTCCTCTTTGGGACAAAAAGATGTCAAAAAGCAAGACTAGTAGTCACAGAGATACTTTAAAATTTCCACCTAAATTGAATAGTCACCAACGAAAGTACAAATATTAGATGAAAATAAACAATCATATTCTCTCTCTTGAGACAAAACAATGCCAAAACGACAAATGTCTTCAATAAGATCAATCTCAACAAATAAAGAAACATAAAAATCAGTAGTAGATGCATCAATCCTAGGATCTGGATTAGGTGCTGTAAAGGACTCTGCCCAATCATCTATAATATTGGGCCAGACAACTTATCCTGGGCCCAGTACCATCAGCTTACCTACAAATGATATACAACTTCACCTGCAGTCTACGACTACGCCATCTACACTTGCTATCACTGAAGCCAGTCCTTCCCAACAAACTTCCGACTGTATATATAACTAATTTCTGTTATGACAGTAAGAATAAATCTGGTAGTCTAGAACATTACAATCTCTGTATATATATTACACTCGAAGCAACAATACAAGCAAGCAGAAAGGCTTTATACATTATACTCTCTTCTCTTCCTTTCTCTTCATGGTATCAGAGCCACCCCACTGACCAACGTCACAATGGCTCAAGATTCATCTTCAACCTCCAATCAAACTCGGCAATCACAGATCACCACTCCTCTATTAGATTTTCCAGCCTTAGCAAAAACATTAAACTTCAACTTACCAATCAAATTGGACAGAAACAACTTCATCAATTGGAGAGCACAGGTGACAGCAGCAATCTGAGCCCTTGAATTAAAAGATTTCATTTCATCAGACGTATCTCCACCGCCACAAGTCATCACAGAACCTGCTCCAACACCAGCAGAAGCTCCTCAAACTATTAGAAATCCAGAATACTGTTTATGGCGCAGATCAGATCAGCTACTTCTTTGTTGGCTACTTTCAACAATAGG
>JANIIA010000002.1:9369539-9383413 GCA_027478495.1 Erythroxylum alaternifolium
GGCATATAATAGCAAAAGTAGACATATCAGATTGAGACATAAAATTTTCTATACTTTAATTAGACATGGTATAATCTCTCTGGACTATGTCAAGTCATAGAGAAACTTAGCAAATCCGTTTACAAAAACTTTAAGTAGAAAACTAGTTTTAGAGCCTACTATAGGGATAGGGTTGAGCCCAATTATGTAGTAACCTCATGATGGACACCCAACTTGGAAAACCAAGTTCAATGGATCAAATGAAGTTATGTGGTTACTTACTTGTATTTTGATTGTGGAATAATACTAAGATATATTCAGTTGTTGAATTGCGTCCCTAGTATGACTTCACTGTGTTTGATGAGGTTAAATTGTTTAATCCTTAATGAGTTTCATAACCCAAGTTTGGGTGGTGTGAGCAGTACACACTTGATGGACTCACCTACGTGATTGCGGGGGCTAACCACCCTCTTATAAGAGTAATTGAGCTATCTCTCTAGAGTGATCATAAGACCAGGGCATTTTGAGGCTGTTAATTCTCTAGCAGGTTCTGTCTTTGATTTTCTTGGACACCAGGTTCAAGACTTAGTTCATCTGATTGTTTGCTTATCTTTCTTAAATTGTTGCAATTTGTTTCTCAAATTTTAGACCAAGTGGGGGATTGTTAGTATCGTTGTTCCAAAATCTTCAGTTACTAATAACGTTATAACATTATCAACTCAATAACTCTAATAATGTTGTTACGTTATTATGCTCCAACGTTCCATTTTGTTTTAATAACATTTAATTCTTATTGTCAACGTATGTATTATTTCTACTATATAAAGGAGTTAATCATCTGCTTAAGGACATAGCTACCACCGAAAACAGTTGTTCACTTTCTTTGTTTCTTCATCTCTTTTGTATCTTTATTTGCTTTATCCATCACAAGCATTTTCCTCTGCTTTCGAACATCTTACACATGTTTTTTGTCTTACGCACAAATTCTGCATTTTCTGCTTTTCTTTTAATCTTGGAGACAGTTTTTACTTTACCCTTTGGAGTGCACCGAAGCTGGTGGAGAAGGCGTTAACTATGAGGTCGGATCCTGTTGTCCTGCTGCACCATAAAAGGGGAATTTTTGACTTAGGGCAGTGATTTTTTACGACGCCTTGCATTCAGATAAGTTGTTCCAATTTAATTATTATTGTTATTTTCGCTAATATGAGTGACAAGTTCACAAGAGAAGAGTGAAGAAGAAGAAGAACAAGACGTGACGAATAGTATTATGATATCTAACTTTTAGGTATTGCTTCATAATCTTTAAGCGGCGCTTGGTTTATAGAGGGCAATGAGAATAATAATGAATATAGTGAGAAATGAAAATGAATATAATCATTATAATTATGATGATTTGTTAAGATGAAAGAATGATTATCATTACCATTGATGGTGATTGGTTTGTTAAAAATGTTGAGAAATAAAAATTTGTTAAAATATTGTTTTATATCAAATTTTAAATATATTTTAATTAATTATATTTAATTTATGTACCCTATTTATAATGACAGCATGTTTAAAAATTACGGTATTTCGTTTCGAATAGTTCTTGAAGAAAAAAACTCCAGTAATTTCTTGCACCAACATATCACTAGTTACATAATATCCTCAAAATATAGTTTAATCATCCAAAATATTGTACTTAATTGATTATAAGTAAAAGAGAAATGTCAATCATTTCTAAGTAACTCCCTTCATTTTTTCTAAAATTTTTAATTAATGAATTACAATACAATTAATTAAAATAATATTACAATATAATTAATTAAGATGTAATTAATTAATTAAAATATAATTAATTAAAATAATATTAAAATATAATTAATTAATTAATTAATTACAATATAATTAATTAAAAATATTATAATATAGTTAATCAATTATATATTTTTCTCTTTTTTAGCAATTAAATATAACTAATCAAAATCTGGTGTAAAATAAAATTTTAACACACTTTTATTTCTCAATATTTTTAACAAACCAAAATGGTAATCATTCCTTTGTTATAATCAACCATAATAATTATAATGTTTATGTTCATTCGCATTCCTATTACCATTACCCAATTTAAACCAAGCGCCCCCTAAATGTTGATTAGACTTGAACTGGAAGCTAAAGTCTATCTGGTGAAAGTTTGAGTCTTTAGTAAAGAACAAATTGGAGAAAATACTGGTCAAACTTATCAATGTTGTTTCTCAAACTACGTGTAATAACGGACTTGACTTTTTTTTTGAAAAATTAAAAAATTGGATTGATAGGTTAAAGATGAATAACAATGTTAGCAGAATAGTAATACTCCTTTTAGTCTCCTACAACATAAATGACAATACATTAGACAATACAAACAAAACCAATTGAAACAACGACATAGTAAGAGCAAAGAATAAAATTGTTACTTATCCAAGACAAGTCGATTGTAAAAGAGGTAAAAGACCCCTCTCATCTGCACATTGAAGATGCTAGTATTTCCAAATTAGAGTAAGGAGAACAAAGGTAATCCAGAGGCTTCCCCACTCACTTCCATTATCATATTAACAATATGACAAACCAACTCCTTAAGTAAGGCAGTATTAGTCCGTAAAAATAATCAACTAAAGGCACGATTTACACTTGATCTCCATAGAAAGATTGGGCTAGACGTTGCATGTCAAGATACATTTTCTTATTTATGATTGTTAGTATTTGAGATTTTTCTTTCTCTTTTTGGATGATTTCCTTTTTGCAATTTTTAAATGCACACAAAAATCTCCTAGAATGTTAAAGATTTGGTATGTAGCTGATGGAGAATTACAATCCTTTGTTGTCAAATCTAGACTGCTTTTTCGAGGGAAAACTATTTTCTGTTCTGCATTTTGAGAGATGATATTCCTAATTCCCCGAATTGCCACAACATAATTACTGGAGTTTACCATTGTTGTCTATTCTTCATACTCCAACCTAACCTTAGAATTCTCATTTTGCCCTACAGTTGCTAATGGGGTCAACATGTTGGCCCAATTCATCTGAAAATGCTCATATTGCGAGGTGAAGTGATGCACTTCATTTTCCAGATCATTGGGAGAGGTGTGTCTAGATGCTATATTGGGCTTCCCACCTTCAGTATCTATGGTATCAATTGCTGAGTTATCCGATTCTCATTAGCAACAGTTTGTACACCCACAATCTCATCATTATCCACCGGAGAAGAATCAACCCCCAATAGTTCATCCGACCATCCAGTTTTTCCTATAGGAACCCATTTCTTGGTTGAATTATGAGGCTTTTAGGGATATGTCACCTTAATTATAGATTTTTCAATCTTCCCTATTTCACCCAATTTGAGAATTGGTAAATGATAAGGTAATATGGCATTCCTTTTGACCTCCACACAGATTTTTGCATACCTATTTCGCTCCATTCTTGATGTTTGAGCATCCATACAAAGAGACTTTCCTAAAGAGTTTACTAAAAAACTCAATCCTTCAATTGTCCAAAATTTTAGTGGCAAATTATGAAACTACACCGACATAGAAAAAATTCCATGCATTCCCTATCAAAAGCTATCACAAGTTTCCGTTTTTGAATAAACATGGGTTGGCTCCTTATATTTCAAGGCCCCATTTCCAGTATTTTATTCAAATTACTATCAACAACAAATTTAAACAAAAAAGTGCCATCATCTATGAGTAAAATTTTTTCCAAACCTTTCTTACCTTATTGTGCAGTGGCCCAGGCATTGATGATTGGAAATGTGGGCCTCTTACTCTAGAAGGATCTAACCAGGGCAGTAGACTAAGCCTCTCTCCGGTTTGCAGCAATTCAATCGGTGGACTGACAACACCATCCTTTATAGCGTCCAGGTAATATTTCAAATGTATCTTAGGTTGTTGCACGTGAATTTTCTTTGTCCAAGCACCAGTATTGGGGAAGTGGTCTGGGAATCTGAAGCTAGTGAGTTTACCTCCTTTCCAGATGCATACTTTTGACAAACCTCTCGAGTGAGCACAAGGAAAATTTTCATGGACAGGAGTGAAGGTGCACCATCCTCTTCCATGAAATTCACGTCGTTGTCCTCATGCTTCTTGTCGAGTCGTCTAACATCCTTCTCCTCACATCGTAGCTTCTCCATCTCACACCTTTCCTATAATGGCTACCAGCGCAAGATATGGGTAGCTTTGGTTGTTGAAGATCTGAAGAGGAAGCGGCGCTAGATCTCGATGAAATACCTTGGATATCCGAGGACTGAGGTCTGGGTAACGCTAGAGTTCTGGTGAAGTGTCTCCTTCCTCTAGTCCTTTTGCCTGACCTGTTTTACTTACATTAATCCCACTGATTCTTTGCTTCCCTCTGTACCTTTGACTTCTATGAAACTAGAGATTTCTTAAAAAAAATGATTCTTTTACCGAAGATGGAGCGCTACGGGTTAGGTCAAAGGACTTACCGAGTTGAAAGGAGACCTGAGATTATGAGTGGGATAACACCTAGATCTACGCGTCTCGCCCGGGGTCGCATGGATCTGGTGGTTGCATCTAGGGCTAATCAGCCGAGACAGAGCGCCTCTCTCTTTTTAGAATAGGAAGAGTTGTAATGACCATGTTTGATTGTTGGCTGATTAGCCAAAAAATAGCTGATTGACCCAAATCAGTTGATTGACTTTATAAAAAAGTTGTTTAGATTGTTTGGTTATGAGCTGGCCAGCTTATTTTGAATAAGTTACTTTACACTAGCGTTTTGTGTTATCAACTGTTAAGTTTTTTTTACTTGACGATTGTGCCCTCTGTTAAAAAACTCTTGGAAGATGAAACTAACGTCTCTGTTTCTTAATTATTCGTGTCAGTTTCTTCGTAGACTTTAGCTATCACATGCCACTTATCTTCTCTTTCCCACTGCAACTCCATCGTAGGTCAAATCTGTTGTGTATATATATTTGTTTCAGAAGTTACTTAAGCATGTTATTCTTTTTCAGTAACCCTACTCATATTTATCATCCAATAATTAATAATAATAATTAATTTATAAAATTTGTTTTCCATGTCTTTATTAATTTAAATATTTTAAATTTTGTTATTTATTTTAATAATTCAAAAAATTATAAATCATAAATGAAAATATATTAAATTTTGATTAAATTAAAAATTTTATTTAATTAAGAATATCTAATGAAATATTAAGATATATAATATTTATACCTTTATAATTTTTTTAAGTTATGTCCTCATAAGTCATTTTATATATAAACGGCTAATACTAAACAATTAATTTTATCAAACATTTTTGACAAACAGTTGATGCAATTCGCTGATCAAATCAGCCGATATAATCAATTATCAGCTAAAAGTTAATGCAAAACATGATCTTATGTCTTTTGATTTTTTTTATAGAATATATGTCTTTTGATTTGATATGGACTTAGACTTGAATGAACAAAAACTTGTAACTGTAAACTATTTGATCCGTGTAACATTCGTAAACACCACCTTTTCTTCTCCTGTTCCACCCGCGAGTTTCTCAAACTGTTCGGTTGGTCCTATGAACATTACATCCACGCTTATCTTGTTCTCCATTACATTTATTCATGGTGTTTGCTTAGGAAGAGAGACGATTTGTTTGAAAAGACCAACTTTATCCCACATTGGTTATGATGATTTATTAATAAATTTTCTTTTTAATTTTTTTGCTATTTATAATGATTTTTCGAAATTTTCTATTTTAATCTATTATTAAAAAATAAGAATAAATCCTTTAATGATTTGATCACCTCGATTATAAATTTAATGGAAAATAAATTTAATTTTTCGTTAACTTATTTGCCTCAAAAGGGCGCCAAAGATCGAAGATTTTCCTTTTTAATTTGATAATTTGGGTTTAAAAGTTACAATTCGGGCCCACACAGGAGATTCACCCCCACCAGTTCATTCATCTATTAATCATCTCGTACAAGAAATTCTTTTCCAATCAATTTCAAATTTATTTACGTCTCTATTTCACAATTCTCCGCCGGAGGCGCCGCCAGCGCCACCCCCCGCCTGCTCCCTCGTCCTTTGGTTTTGATTTCATTCTTATTTCCAAGGTTATTGGTTATTTGGTATTGAATTTGCCGAATTTTGGGTATTGTTGATCTAGGGTTTTATGGAATCGATGACAAAATAAGCTATGAACCGGAAGTCCAGTTGCTGCGCTATTTGCGAGCACTTTAATCGCGCTTCTATTTGCCCTTTATGTGTCAACTATAGGTACTCCTTTCACAATTTGATGACTTCGATTTCTCAACACCTTTTTACCGTATGGAATGGAGGGATACGTCATCTTGGATTTGAAAATTTTTGGTGACAAGTTTACGTTAATGATATTTAACCTTCGAAATATATGGTTTCCATGGAAGGTCTTAGTTTTTGGTGATATTTTAGTGGCTGACGATGCTAACAGTGGTTGCGGTATGTTTCAGTTTAAATGAGTACAACATATCGTTGAAATCCTTGAAGATTCGTCGAGATTCGTTGTGCTCAAGATTGAGCGATGTGCTTGTTGCAAAGGTTAGACTTTAATCCACCCCGTCCCATTTCGATCTTTCTCTCCTTTACATCGTCTGAACATTTTTGATGATAATCATACATTTTTATGTAATGAAGAAAAAGGGAAATTTCAAATTGGTTTTGTTTGACGATAATCAGGGGAAGGCAGATGATCAACTAAGTTGGAGAGTGCTTCAGAATGAAAAGCTTGCCAGCTTGAGGGAGAAGCTTCGTCAGAAAAAGGAACAACTCATACAGGGTTTGTTCTTCATCGAGTGCCATTAAACATATAAAATTTCTGCAGCTTGTGTAGACTGATTTCCGTTTATTGTACTTCCCAGGAAAGACGAAGGTTGAGAGGATGTCTTATGACTTGAATATCAAATATGGAGTTCTTGAATCAGCTCATAGTGTGGTATGCCTTGTTTCTTCATATTTTGGGATTTTATGATGTTTATCTGTTGCATTGTTATAATGCACTACTCACTTGTAGGTATTTCCCTCACGGGGTAAATTATACTATGCATAGTTTGTTTTCTTGTGCAGTTAGAAAGAAATCGAGTGGAACAGCTAGAGAAATTCTATCCAAACCTTATTTGCACTCAGAGTTTGGGGCATGTAAGTTATAGAATTTGATTGTTTTTGGCATACCTCTTTATCTTTACCTTCAATGGATATTGTATGTGGTTAACCAACTCCTGGTTCCTGCTTACTTGGAGAGTCTACAGACTCAATGTTTGTACTAACCTTTTTTTTATTCTTTTGAAGTTTTGTTTCATTGTACTGAGGAAGGTAATTGACGTGTAACACAATTTTAAACTGCAGATGGCAATTACCTCTGAACTGCTGCATAAACAATCAGTAGTTATAAAACAGATATTGAAGTTGTTTCCTCAACGTCGGGTAAGTGTGTCAAAAGTGAATTTGTACTACATAAGTTAGCTTCCATCTTGGCTTTAACAAATTCAATGAAGGGTATATTACATTCAGTGCCAGTGCATTGAGAGCTTGCATATGTCTCCTGAGTTCATCCAATACCAATTTGCAACATCAAACTCTGATTATTGAAGAACCTTTTAATGGTAATTGGAAGCCTTAAAAAGGCAAGCCTTGTGCCTTTGGTGTTTGTTATTGTAGAAAAAAGTAATAGATAAGGACTGGTGATTGTAGTGTGGGGAATGGATAAACGATAGTCATTCATATCTTTGAAGTAACTAGCTGAAGTAAATTTCTGAAAAGGGATGTAATGAAATAATAGCACCTTTTGGTCCCTGGAGGCAGTAGTCTACTACTGAAAGTTATTTCTTGGTTGACAGTGTCTGTATCTCAGTCTTTATTTAAGCTTTGATGTGAACACCTGTTTTTTAGATATTTCAATACCTACTTTTCAAGGGTGATCTTGAATCAGTTCATTGGTTTGTAGATAAATGTAGACGAAGAACAAAAAGACAGCTCTAGTGGCCAATATGACCTAATATGCAATGCAAGATTACCTAGAGGACTTGACCCCCACTCTGTCCCATCAGAAGAGCTTTCTGTGTCCTTAGGGTAAGTCTCTACTCTTTCTTCTTTCACAAAACAGTACAACTCTAAGTGTATGTGCATTATTAATCTTACTGTTTATAGCTTTCTGAGTTAACTTTATATTAGGTTAAAACTTGCTTCGAACGTTTTGCACTGACACTAGTTTTTGCTCGTGATTGGAAACCCAGATACATGGTACAACTTCTAAATCTTGCTATCCGTATCTTGGCTGCCCCTTCTCTTCATAACTCGGGTTTTGCAGTAAGTGCTGCTGTGCCTCATTAGTAGCATTAGGCTTGTTTAGATGTTGTTTAAAGTTCATAAAGTCCCTTTTGGCCTTGGTTCATTTGTTAAATAATTTTTCATAAATGCATATACGACATGTTATCATGGAACTTTTACATTATGATACCCATTTGATGTCTCAATGTTTCTTCATATGCTTACTGATTCATCTGTAAATTCATGTTTGCAACTTCTACTTTTTGATCGCATGCAATGCTTTGCCATAGCACGTTTCCCCAGTGATATACAAAACTTAAGCAATTGATTATTTCAGAATCAATATAATCTACTTGTTAAACCCATATGTAAATTCTTCTTAGGGTTCGTGCTCTAGGATATGGCAAAGAGATTCTTATTGGAATGCACGCCCTGCTTCTCGAAGGTATGTTAACTTAAACTAAAGTCTATATTTAGCACAAAGACTGCTTTCCCTAAATACGTTTTGTTTTTTGCAGTCATGAATATCCACTTTTTATTCCACGCCAAAATTATTGCTCTACTAGTGGTGATAATTCTTGGACTGATAGAAGTTCAAGTAATTTTGGTGTCACGTCAGTGGAATCAGATAGAAGACCACACCTGGATTCTTCTAGAAGTAGTAGCTTCAATTATTCTTCTGCCTCCCCACATTCTATTCAAATGCACAAAGACTTGCAGAAAGGGATTGCCCTTCTTAAGAAAAGTGTGGCATGCATAACAGCTTATTGTTATAACTCACTATGCTTAGATGTTCCCGCAGAAGCATCAACTTTTGAAGCATTTGCAAAACTATTAGCCACTTTATCCTCTTCAAAGGAAGTTAGATCTGTTTTTTCCTTGAAAATGGCCTGTTCAAGGTATTTCTTTGTGCATCATTTAATCTTCAAGTTTGTGATGCTATTCAGAACAATTATTCATCCTGCTCTTTTTTGTTGCAAGTTAGAATACTTCGACCTGGATGCATGTCATTCAAATTTTAAGTAACTATTTTCCTTTTATGGTTACCCATTTCTAGTTAGTTTTTAGCCCTTAAGATTGCATTTGGTTATTTTAGATTGAACCACTTTCTTATTTTGGTCTAGGTCGTGCAAGCAAGTCAAGAAGTTGAACAAATCTGTTTGGACTGTAAATTCTGCCATTGCATCAAGTGCTTTATTGGAGAGTGCACATGCTCTCCATGTTACGGTAATATTTAAATTTTGTTTTCTGTGACAATTTTCTGTAGTTAAGTTGAGGACTTTACTTAGTTACACAAAAGCAGCAGTATTCTACCATTACTGATTATGTAACTTAACACATTTGGTTATATTCTCATCATTATTTGAACCTTAGATATTAATCTCTGTAGTTGCATTTCTTGAGTGTCTCATGCTTTCTTTTTGTTTGCAGAAAAACATAAACGATAGTAATTTTCCAAATTCTGCCACAAGTTTTCTCGATGCTGCTGAGATACCAGACGCTGGAAAGACTGAATGCCTTATTGAGGGATGGGATCTTGTGGAACACCCAACTTTTCCTCCTCCACCATCAGAGGCTGAGGATATTGAGCATTGGACTCGAGCCATGTTTATTGATGCCACAAAGAAACGTTGAGGTGATTAAACAGTCCTCAATTCTTTTTGCAATTTATCAGACGGATAATTCCAGGCTTACTAAACATTGAATGAGTACAAATGTGATATGCCCCACAATATCTAATTGAAAAGTTTTAGGTAGTCAATATTGGTGCCTATGGAAAGAACTAGTATGGCCCCACTTTTTGATAAATCTGGCGAGTTATCTTGGTATCGCCTCTCAATGCCAACTTCATATTGGTGTAAAATGTGCGAAAAGCAGAGTGTTCTTTTCATTTTCTAAGGTTTTGAAGAAGGGAAGGATGGAAATTTTTGCTTGTCCTGTGTTTTCCTCCTAGAAGCTAAGAAACCCAAGTTGGATTTACCTTTCAGGTCAAATCATTCTCAATATTTGACTCATGCTTGAACTTTGTGGGCTATATTCTATTTGGTTGCAACTTGTAACATAATCTCATACTGTTTTCTTTCTATATATTCCAAAATTATTTGATTTTAGTTCTTCATTTTCTCTAACATAGTTCATTTTTATGCTTTGATGGTTTATCAGGAAGTTCAATTTTGTGACTTATGTTTGTCCAAATTGATAGGTGAAGTAAGCAGATGTACAGGGTAGCTTGCTCGGCCGTTTTCCACCATGTAAATAGAGAAAACTTGCAGTTGGAATGTACATCGATGATATAATCAATGCCTAATATTTAGCTTGTTTTATTTTCCTTGGGGTTGACAAGTTGATTACCCATTTCAACAAGATGGTAATCTTTTAGTATATATATCATCTGCTTGGCCTCTCTTAGGCCTGAGCAACCAAAATACGAAAACTTCAGATGTTCTATTTCGTAGTCAATGATAATTCGATATTGCTTCATCATCTACAAAACCTTTAGACTGTGATGTTTCATCAATTTATACTTTTCAAATTTCTGAAAGTGCCTGCACACTGTTGTTTCTGCTATTTTGGCTTTTGTTCAGTTCCCAGTTTCACTCTTCAATCATCTACGATAATTCAAGGAGACGAAAAGGTTAATTTCCGGCAACTTCAATCCTATTGTGACTTATTGCCACTGTCGATGACAAAACAGCATCTGTTAATGATTCACCCTAGTTGCTCTTCGATTTTGAAGGCCTACCAAATGCCGTTGTCTAAATCCTTTCGGGGAGTTCCAAGTAGCTAGGACTTGCACCTATTTTGGAATAAAGACGTGACAAGTGAGGTACAAAATTGCGCAACACCTGATTAAAGTGGAAAATATTCGAAGTAAAACTATGCGACACGTTATCAAGCTGATATTATCTGTTTAACCACGCCGCCACACATAAGTGGTAAAAACTGCAGAGACATGGTTTCATGCCCTTAAGAAGGAAAATGCAAGGTTATTCGACCTATCTATCGTTCTCCAAGCGGAGACTTTGCTCCCGCATTTAGAGTTTCATGCTCATCTTTTCATATTTTCCAACTTGTACAATATCATTCAAACTCAAAAAAAGCAAAGCAAAGCCAAAAATCAGGCCGAAGATTTCAGCAACTATCTATGAATCCATAATAAAGAAAAGTTTGATGAAGGAAAAGTGAATAAATGAAATGAGTCGGAAAGAATCTTCAAATCTCAATAAGACGCTAGAGGGAGCAAGAGCTGGTTCGCCGTAGTTGGTATCTTGGCACGGTATGAGTTACATCAGAAGATAGTACCATGTCCACTTCCTGCTTGGGACAAATGACAAATGAGAAAACAATAGTTCAGAAATTCTGCATCATTAACTCCAACATGAGAAGCTGTTTTCCTATGTGATCTTCTTTCATTTCTTTTGTATATGAATGGTTACTTCATTTGGTTTAATTTGTGCAGGATGCTGTCAAATTAGGCAAGCTAACAAGTACAACAAATGAAAGTGTGAATCCTGATAAATTGATGCAATCTGTAATGGTTTTGGCCAAATAGTAGTGAACTCAGTTGGAAACTATGAAGTTTCATTAATATCGATTAATTTTGTTGATCTTCATCTCCTAGATGAACTTAAAAATGGATAATCATGACCTGTCCAATAAGAAGTCTGTGAATTTAAGTTATGTTTCCACATCAATTAAACAACGAGGAAGTAGTCATTTCTTTGGAATTCCAACAAGAATAATCATTCAAGCCCATCTGAAAATTGTGGATTCAGTACCTTGTGTTTCTTGAGCCATTTATTCTTCTCTGTCAACTGAAACACTTTGTTCTCCAACTGATTAATATAAGCCTGCAAAGCATTAAAGAAACGTTCTAGAGATCAACTTCAGTGGCTGATTTTTAACTGTATCAAAAGAGAAACACATCGCCAAATCGATTTCAAAGTTAACCTGCTTCCTTGCTCTCGACCTTGCAGCAGACTGACGATTTTTTATCATCCTCTTTTGCCTCCTCTCAATGGTTTTCTCCATCGTTTCCTCCGAAAACCGGCGCTTCTTGTCAACACCTTCTTGAGATTCCGAAGATTTCGCAGACATTGTTGACATAGACATTGCCATAACCATTTGGCTCTCGGACTGTCCCATGTCCATGACGGAACTGTCATAAACTGTTCCGGAAGAGGCATGAAAATTAGAACCCAACATTGTCATCTGATGCTGTTGAGCTGTTGCCATCTGAAACCTGTACCAATCTTCCTGTTGAGGCACTACAACCACAGGATCGAGGCCCATAACTGGCTGATGATCGAGTAGCGATCCGTTTTGATATCCTACGTTGATTACACCGGCACGAACTAGGAAATCTTCAAGCGTAGTTTCTCCAAGGTTTTGATGATGCGATCTACTCGTTTCCATGTTGCTTGCATCTTCTTGATGAACAATGTCCTTCCACACCTCATCCACCGTTTTCTTACAGAAAGTCTCATTCAAGTTAAAATTCCCTCGAGCCAACGAACCAGGCGATGAAGAATTAGAAGAAGAAGAAGAAGAAGAAGACGGATTTTGCATCAGCTGTCCTTCTTCAATGGACGTCACATTTTTCAATAACTCATCGAAATGCATACTATTCATAGGCTTCGCTACACAATCCATATGACCATATAATGGTCTTTCTCTAGCCAGAGCTGGGAATTGCTGCTCCTTAGCACTATTTGGTGACGCCATAGCTTTATTTTTCTTACGTCACATATCAATTGATTCCCAAAAGTTCACAGCAGTCAGGAAAAAGTAAAGCTCTCAAACAAACACTTTTCGAGATACCAACAACGTGGTAAATCAGATCACATAAGATTAACTTGGAGTGTCAGCTAAAAAAGTCTTACAGAATCATGATTCTTTTCTCCAATTCTGCAAGTGAAAATGATTAATGGGATTAATCATAACGATTGCTCGCAAAAAAGTAGACGTCTTGAAGGGTGTACTTGGATCTCTGAATGCTAAGAACTACTGGGTATGCAAGTGAACATGGATATAGTAACAATGACAAGAATGGCCAAGAGTGAAATCACGAGCCACCAGAAAGATCGAAGAAACAGTTAGAAGGAAAGACCTGGCAGAAGTTGACGAAGTGCTTAGTGAGATCCTATTTTTGGATGAAGCGAGAGAGGGGAAAGAAATCTCCAACAGCCAAAGCTGATTTTCATGCTAAAAGAGAGCAGAAAACTCAACACCCTAACTAATACGAAATGGCCAAATGTTTCACATTTTTCTGTCTCTTCTTTTATTTTTGGATCTCCAAGTCTCCTGGGACTTTGGCGGACAGCTTAGTACACTTGATGGTACTCATTGTACCCGTGACACAGGAGTAACAGTAAAACCGTTAAAGAGTCGTTACAGACTTTCACATGTGCCTTAGTACCAAATTCTAAGGGGTTCATGGTTAATAGGTTTACGAGGTAAGAACAAAGTTATGAATATCGTACCGGATTCGGTATCGGATTAGATTTTGGTATGATACTGTATCGGTATCCGTTAATACCGAGTACCGTTTCGGGTAATTTTTTAAATTTATAAAATAGTCCCTGAATTTTTTTAAAATTTGCAAAATAGTCCATTGTC
>JANIIA010000002.1:9415113-9425267 GCA_027478495.1 Erythroxylum alaternifolium
AGCTTAGAGCAGAGTTGGAGAGTAGATGTGGCCAAGGGATGGTGGATGATTGGGAAATAGAGGAAGATATAAGAGAAAGAGTAGAGAACCTGAGAGGCTGTTTTGGGGTGTTGAGATCTGGAGTTGAGAATATCGTTGGACAGCTTGATGATTTCTTTGATGAGATAGTTGAAGGAAGGAAGAAGCTTTTAGACTTTTGCAGTCATAGATAAAATTAAAAAAACGATAGAGAGAGATGAGTAACAGAACTGGTTGAAATTGGGGGAAAAAAAAACATAGAAGTAAAGCAGTTGTTGTTGTTGTACCCCTGGAACCCTTCTCTCTAAAATTTTCCCTTTAAAAAAAGTATTTTTAAATATTTTTACTGTTCCTTTTAATCTTTTCTATCTATTTACAGTTACTTTAGTTAAAAACTTTGGGATGAAACAACAGGGAAGGAAGAAGACACCTTGACTGGAAAGAAAAGACCGTAGACAAAGTGATTTGGAATGGAAAGAGCTTAAGAAAATGGTTGATGGGTTGAGATAATGACGAAAGGCCAAGCTGCTACTCTGATTTCCATTAACATGAAACAAACAACAGCTTCTTGTTTGTTAGATCATGATTAGTTATAATGGACTTGAAAAGAAAGGAAGATTCTTATCATATTATCTCAAGGGATTTCAATCTTGTTAGTTTGTATTGTTTACTGCGTTTTTTTAAATCTCCTCTTGTAATGTTTTCTTTTGTCTGCAGTGGGTTGTAGTGAACATGGCTTAATCATTCTAGTTGGTGAATAATGATGAAAAAGAGGGGAGCTTTTAAGCTTAGGAGTAGGGGAGAGGCACTGTGAGATTCCTGGGTTTTAACTTTAATGTTGAAAAGCAGCAGACTCTCTGCTCTCTTTGTACTGGACTTAAAGGGAAGAAAGGGTTTTGTCTGATTCGGTTTCACTTGTGAAAGCAATGGGGTTGATGATTAAGAGAACATCTGTTCCCTTCCTGTGTCTGATAATTTATAAAAATGGTTTATGTTGTGGCTATTTCTCTTCCCTTAGCCTTAGGAAACTATAAATAAAAATACAGGAAATCTGGGAGGGTCACTTTCTAACCGTATCTCATGCTTTTTGTCCCTTGCCAGAAATTCATGCCTTGCCTCCCCTCAAGGGTTCCATATAAAAATTATGATTTGTTTGTCCAAAAAATAATAATATAATGTGGACACAAATACAGGAAGAAGACGTACCGACAAAACTCCGGATGAAAACAATAAAGTTGAGTAGGAAGGAAAAACATTTTCTTGTCAGTAAAAGGTTAAATGGTTGGCTGTAACAAAAGTAAAGCTGTGGGCTGCTTCCTTCCTGTAAAAATGATGATTGCCCTTTAAACCGCTATAACCAGCCTTTAATTATTATAACCCGCAATCATGTCCTCCCATTCCCCAACAACAAATTCTAACAACAAAATCAAAGATTTTCAGCTACAAACAAAGTCCCAACCTGATATTGCTCTCAACAACTCTTTACATGCACGAAAAGGAATTAGCCATACACAGACACAGGACTGTCGGATGGCAAGCACATAGATCAACACAACAACTTGCGAGGCACAAAACCTGCTTCACTGTCATAATCGTGGAAACACAAACACGGGTATTCTTCCAAAGTAGATTTAACTATCAACACAAATGGGAAGGAGCATCACGCCTCATCAAAAGATCGACAGTGAAATTTAACAGAGCCCTCACGCTTATAAATAGTTCGTCTAGTTTTCAAATATATGTACAAGACACGTTTAAGGAATTGAGACTATCAACCTTTGGCAACAGATCCAAACAATTCACATATACAACATATCAATGATAAATGAACAAGGGTATGGGGGCAACAAGGCTTACTTCGCAGAAACTTTACTTCACCAAGGAACTGAGGAAGTGAGAAAATAACCTATAAAAGTATGCAAGTTGCTTCTTCTACAAGTTCAAATGTCAAATCCCGGCATAGCAAACTGAGAAGCAAACGTTTCTACCCGGTTTCGCAGCTCAATAATATCTTTATCGCTCTGTAGACATTTGAGATAATCTTTATGGAGTTTTCCATGTTCCCTCTGCACAACACTCGTTATCTGAGCTGCCCTAAGAAGGAAGTCTGCAATTGTCTCGAAATCAGCCTCCAAACAACCTCTTGATGTCATGGCAGGAGTGCCTGAAAAAGAAACGAAAAACGAACTAACAGGAAACTGAAAAAGAATATGTCAACAACACACAATAGAATTGATGACTACAAAAAGAACAACCATAGCTTGGAGTTCGGAAGGAAAGAGATATTCAATAAAAGCGTCAGTCAAGGTATCGTGGCCACAAGCTAAAAATATAGTCCACTTTGAATTCGGTACAAGTTTGTTTCAGGAATCCAAAAATATTTACAACATCCACTTAGTAGACATAAATCGATATGTGCAAGGACTAGTTGTAGAGATGTAAAATTACAGTGTCAGTACTCACCAATTCTGACTCCTCCACGACATATAGCACCATTGTCTCCAAAGACAGTACTTTTATTGAGGGTGATGTGGCACATTTCACATACTTTCTCATAGTTTTTGCCTAAAGAGAATAACACAAATGCAATGTTAGAGCAACCGCAAGGAAATTGACCACACAATCGTGCTATTTTCAACTTTTTCAACCATAACTCTAATTAACAACTCTAATTTTGAAATCACCATTCGCAATCCCCGATATAAACCATAAAGGTGGATGTTTACTGCTCCAAAAGTCATCATTTTACAAGAGTGAGAATAATATCACATCAAAGGGTTAAAACCCATCTATATAACAACTCAAAAAGTGAAGTAGATGGGAGAAAAGGATTCAATCATCTGTCTCTATAAAACTGTGTCAAAAAAAGACAATTAGGACTAATTTTTAGGAAGGAACTCCAGAATGTGTCCTAATTTTCTTCTCCTTGCACGTAATCCTGCATAGAAGTTTGCTATCATCCTTACTACCCCATCCAGAACTAGGATACATTGAAGCAAAATGAGGATTTTTTTTCTCAGAGAACCAACGCTGTCACTGTGCCCATTGAATACAGTAAAAAGAAGAGATAATAAACATTCTTAAAATGGAACTTTAGATAATCACACTAATATTTCAATGGTGACATATTTACAACTTCGATGTTCCAAGATTGGGAAAAACATTTGTTCGTCACATAAATCCTAACTTACAATCTCATGAACCCTATCAACACAGATAAATGTCCTACATGCAACTTATGGCCAAAACTTAATAGATACAGCAATATTATTTGCACCTTGTATTTCAATACTCATTTAACCAGAAAATGAATTCAAACACAAACGTAGATCAAAAATCAGAATGAATAAGCAGTACATCATTTAAACTGAAAATAAGTGTCACTAAATAGAACATACTGATTTTTATATTTGAGTACTGAGTAAATTGGATAATTTAAACAATCAGCATTTGGTCTGAGCAATTTCCTTCTTTGGACCAATAACATATTATATCAAGTACATTGAATTAATCTAATACTATAGTAAAGCAGCAAAAATAATCATTTAACTCGGAGAGGTTGGAAGTGCACAACAGGAGAATGTGATTCTTGAATTGATTATTTGGTCATTGGAATATATCTTGAATTAGGCAATCAATGTCATTAACACAAGCACCTAGAGAAAAGAGCAACTAACCACATCTGTGCAGTTTAAATTGATAAACTCAATGGAAGAAATAAAAAGTGCACTCATGAAATCCAACATTGTATGCCAATTGATTCGCAATAAAATCCAACAACCGAAAAGGAGATCGAAATGTGAGGGTTGCACCATAAATTCAGGTCTGCCGAATTCAGGTAGAGAACTCAGACAGCTGAAATGAAACTTTTTTCAATAAGAAAGCTCAAAATACTACCAAAAAAGCACAGCCACAAACTACTTTAACATCTAGCTATACAACCTAGTAATGAAAACTAATGATACGTAGAAAAGCTTCACAAGCTAAAAATACTGCTTCATTAACTTCAAAACCTATGATGTCTCTGAAATTCACAGAAACTTCACACTTCAGAGCGACCATGCAAGTATTGTTTCAGTAACTTCAGAACATGTTCCGTAGCCCATCAAGGAAATAGAAATAGAAAATGACATGCACATTCATGTCAAAGAAAACAAAATAGCAGACAGCAAAGGCAGAAATACTACAGATCCAATAAATAAACAATCACTCATTCTCCGATATATTTATTCAGAGATAGGATGTCAAACTGTACCTGTTAACCCTAAAGAAGTTATATCCCAAACTAGCAAATGATTGTCAGTTCCACCCGTCACCAATCTGCATTTCCTTCTCAGCAAAGCAGCAGCTAATGCTTGAGCATTTCTCTTTACCTGTTTCATATATGCTTTGAAATCTGGAGAAGCCACTTGCTTTAAGGCTATGGCAAGAGCAGCAATGTGATTATTGTGAGGACCTCCTTGTAGTAATGGATGGATTGCAAAGTTTATCCTTTCCTCGAAATCATAATGGCCATTACCATCACTGAGACTAAGAAGCATGTCTGGCGGCCTTGACTTTGGGCCTTTCCTGTAGAAAATAATTCCTCCTCTGGGACCCCGAAGACTTTTGTGAGTTGTTGAGGTAACTATATCACAATAGTCAAAAGGATTAGCAGATTCCTGCACAAAATATGATCCAAACAATATGAATTAAGAAGTTATAATAAATATCAAGTAATATAAAAATTGTTCTCATCAACTCGTGACACATATAGAGAAATAAGGAAGAAGGAAAGAAAAACTAGTTTATTTTATCATCACGAACTGTTTAGAACAGCTCAATCTCAATAAAATAACAAAAGGAAGCAAATCGCTTCAATCAAAACAATACTTAAAAGTTCTAAATCTAAATAAGTGTTGCAAGACTGTGAATAAAGAACAACCACAACTACTTTGGCTCACAAGTTCGTCAGTTTCAAATTGACTATTTAGTTTTCCTAATACAAGAATAAAAAATCATAGCCAAAGACTCAGTCACTGTCAAACTTAGCTACAAACAATATGATGTAAACCCAGTTAATGCACCAAGTCTTTAAAGGGAAGAACAGCTATCCAGGAACTTCAGTATAGTTGGCACTTATGGGAATTCAGTCAACACATCCGCCAATTGGTATAACCATCTTCCTGAATTACTTTCATGAAGTCGCAACATAATTTTGTCATAAATGTCAAAACCTGTTTATGACTATTTGTTACATTCATTTTATGAAAAGAATTAGACAAACAATCAATTCAAGAATTATGTTAGTTCAGGTTCTAGAAACCGATGGAAGAAGCATTCTTTTTTCTTAAAAACATAGAATCCGTTAGATAAGCACCAAATCATCATAGACAAACATCAAGTGATAAAGAACATGGGGGCGTAAATAAGCCTGGAGAGTTCATCCATCCAACCATATCATGCACAGTGAGACATTTCTACCGTCCAAATTTATCATTTAAAATTGGTTTAAATATAAACTACAAGCTAATCTCTCAAGCCGTTAACCAACGATAAAACATGCACTAAGCAGCAAAACCTACATCACTTATCACAACCACCAGAACCTAATTTAACATTTTCCGTAATCCACAAACAATTTCAGGATACCTAGGATCCTAAAATTCAGAGCATAAAAAATTTGCTGATAAATTTAAATATAATACGCAGTTAAAGGTCTTCCAAAAGCAAATTCAAGTTAAGTTCATCACAAACCTTAGCTGCCACAAGACCACTAATATGAGCCATGTCACACATTAAAACAGCAGCAATCTTATCAGCAACTTTTCTGAACCTTGCATAATCCCACTCTCTAGGGTACGAACTCCCCCCACAAATAAGTATCTTTGGCCTAAAGTCCACTGCTTTCTCCTCCATCTTATCATAATCAATATACCCAGTTTGAGGATCCACTCTGTAAGGCAAACTCTCAAAAAAAATGGAGGAAGCAGACACCTTTTTCCCTCCTGGAATACAATACCCATGACTCAAATGCCCCCCTGAAGGAGAATCAAGCCCCATAATCCGATCCCCTGGCAACAAAAGTCCAGTATATACCGCAAAGTTCGCCGAGCTACATGAATATGGCTGCACATTCACTCCCCATTTATCAGAATCAAGCCCAAAAGCTGCCAACGCGCGATTGCAACAGAGTGACTCGATTTGGTCAATGAATTGATTACCAGTATAACACCTGGCACCAGGATATCCTTCAGAGTACTTATTTGTTAAGCGACTGCCTAAAGCTTCCATAACCGCTCTGCAGACAAAATTCTCGGAAGCTATCAACTCAATTCCTTTGAACTGTCTTTCCTTCTCTTTCTCCATCATTTCATAAACTTCTGGATCAGCAACAGGAAGCGCCTGGTTACCCCACCCACGAACCGTGGCTTGTCGAGAGTCGAGACCAACTTGAACAGCAGCCCGATTCGGAGAGTTCGGTGGACACGACGACCTTTGGCCATCTCTTTTCCTCTTCAGACAAAGCTGGTGTCCCAATAAGCTGAACTGTTGGTGGCCTTCGTTTTGATCGTCGTCATCGTCGTTCTCTATCGTGACATTCTCCTTCTCGCCGTTGAGTAATTGCAAGGGAATCGGAACCGGCGATGTAGCATGAGAGTTGAACCCGAGAGAGAAGCCCGATTGGGATCGTGTCAAATCCATAAGACCAAAACCCTTATTGGATTTAAACAAACAACAAAGAGTTTAAGGAAAGGTGTAACAGCAACAAAAGCAGCGGCAACATTTCCTGAAGAAGCTGCACCTCAAATAACGAACTCTCCCTGCGTTGCCGTTGGCTTCCATCAAAATTAGACGAAATATGAAACCTTACTAAATGCTCTGGCTGTAGCCTGTAATGGAGATTGCCATATGTACTGATTATGCCTAATATAAATATATAAATGGAGACGCGTGTGAAATGGACGTGCCGCGTGTTAGTGAAGCCGAATCTGGACTATGTGTAGGTTTGGCGGGGAGAGCCACGAGGTTTCCACATCCTACTTCTACACGTGGCGCTCGAATGTGACGAGTGAACACCCAGTGGACGTGATGGCGGTTAGATTCAGTTATATTTTAAAAATCTATAAACATAAGATTGGAATTTTTTACTTAAATTAGCATAATAAATTAACAGAATGTTTTTGTGGGGCCCAATTGTCCGGGCCTTTTAATTGAAGATCCATTTTGACTTATGCCGCGTCGTCGTCCCAGGCCGTCACCGGCTCAGATTTTCTTCGGCTTTATGTCTTCTTCTTCATCAAGCTCGTCGGAGATAAATTCTAATTGGTGAAACCCAAATTTATTGATTCCTGTTGCCTTCTTATCCATTTGTATCTCTCCCTCTGTCTCCGAGTTTGTCTCTTGGTCTTTTAGCAATTTTAATGTGTGTTTGGTTTATAGTAACACAGGGAGGTTTTGGCCTGGAAGCTTGTGCTGGTTCATCACATACCTTTGATTCAAGAAATATTCGGGTTGTGTAAAAAGCCAGCGAAGCCTAAACCGTCGGCGGGAAGATAAATCAAGACCTAGTGTAGTTGAATAATCATTCTCAAATTTTTAGGTTAAGCCTGATAACGTAAAGACGACGTTTAGACTGCGTTTGGATATATGACGCACTAGAAATTAGTAATTATTTATTGTACTTTTTAAATGTAATTATATGTTTGAACGGTGACCAATTGAATGTTAAAGAAAAGTACAATATTATTGTAGAAATTAATAAATAAAAAGAAGATTTTGGTAAGAAAGTGTTTCTGCGATAAAAATTCTACTTTTTATTAATAACTTTATGATAATTATTATTTTCTATTATACCTAAAACAAATTTAACATATATGACTAATAATACTTTATTAAATAGTTTGTGTTTACATTAATAACAATTATATTTTATTTACTAAACTTATTTCATTTATATTTTTATTTTTATTTAATATTTTCTTATTTATAATTTTAAATTTATATGATTAATAAGATATTTTTAAATAAAATATTTCATAAAATTAATTAATAATTTATTAAATTAATAAATATTTTAGTTATTTTATCTCTTTTTAATAATTACAATTACACTTGTCAAATATTTATTTTCATATTTTAACAGTTACTAAAACAACAATCCCAAACACATAAGTATTTATTGAGAATAAGTACTTATCATTTTATATTGATTTTAGCAAATTATCAACCGCTATTGCTTTCCTAAATCAGGCCTTGAACATTCCAAAGTTTCAGACTATTCTTTGTCAAATGAGGCTGAGCGAAAGGCAACGGTAGTTGATTTAAGTCTTGAGATAGGATCTTGTAACGTGAGGCTGTGTAGAAAATAAGCAGTCTTACTTCCAGGAGAAGTATCAGGAAGGGGACATGAGAAGCGAGGCAATCAAAAGCTTGGAGAAAGCCATACGTTTTGTATTGTATATAAACTAGACGTGATATTTTGAATCACCGCTTAAGTGATCGACGAAATGCTTGAAAGAGAGAGTTTTGGATTTATTGTGTACTTGAGGATTCGTGAGTGAGCGCTTTCAGTATTTGTTTACACGTGGAGGAGAGCGGGGAAAGAGTATCCGTATGGTGGCAAGTGTCAATGACTTGGCAATAGTATTGAAATTGGACCTTGTGATGTGAGGCTCCGTAACAAATCAACACTCTCAAATTCAAACATTCACGCCTGGAAGCTTTCATCTGGACTTCGTATCCATTTTGTAGTTGGTCGTTAACAGAGTAGCATTTGCAACGTACTTGTTTAACACCAAGATTCAATTTGAATCTGTCTATACCTCTTTCCGCTAGAAGTTTGGATCATTCCATTATGTACATGTATATTAACAAACGGACAATCGGACCCAGTACATTGATAGAAGTCCAAGTCGAGCAATCTGGTTCAACCTAACAAACGGACCCAGCCCAGCTGTGTCTATTCAAACTTTTAGAAGGGTCAAAGACTCAAAATGCCAACCAAATATTGGGATTGTGTGAGAATGTCAACTAAAAGCAAAAATCATGGGCAAAAGTTGTTCCGACTGTTTTAGTGTTTTGGTGGTAATGGCTAAATATGAATTGTTAGGATTTTCCGTTATAAATTAATTATATAATGATGTATTAATGACTAGTATTCTCTCTTCCTGCTGTTCTTACTCTCTGCTCCTCCCTCATTTTGCAACTCTCAAATTTAGCCTGAATCCCTAATATCATCCTGAGATATTATCTAACAAGTGTCATCATTTTGATGCTTTCATTGAGAGAGAAGTGGTTGAAACGGAGTTGGCAATTTTAGCCCAGTTCAGTCATACCTAATTTTGACTCAGGTTAATTGGGCTTGAGTCATGGCCCGACTCCTACAAGCCATCCAACCAAGAGTTGGGCTAAGAGCGACCCAGGCGAGGGCTGAGATATTGACATCTTTAGGCTGAAGGAATGATAACTAGATCCAAGTTAATCAAAAAATAATTATCCAAGATTGTTGACCAGTTCACCCAATATGCCTCTTTCATCTCCAAAATCAATTTTCTTTAAGTATACTTACTAAGGACGAACGGGATGGACGACCATGAAATCCATCCCATTCGTCCCTTCGATCCGACGGTTTGCATCATTTAGTTTGACATTTTATCACTCTTTGTTCCCTTTTCTATCGTTTTCTACGCAATTTTGTCCTTCTGCAAACAATGACCCTTTTGTCTTCTTCTTTGTCAAACGATTCTCTCTTCCTCCTCTCTCAAAGTATTTTCTTTCTCCTCTCTCAAATGATCAAACGATTCTCTCTCCTTCTCTCTCCTCTCTCAAACCATTTTCTGTCTCCTTCTCGAACGGTTCTCTCTCCCTCCTCTTTCAACCGATTTTCTTGCTCAACCACGTAAAACCAATCTTGCCCGTTGATGGTAGAGGCGCGGATGTCTCATCTTCATAGATCGTGTCCTGATCTACATGTTGATTGCTGTTTTGTATGTGTTTTGTATCCAGATCTGTTGACATGTGTTACTTTGAGGATACGGTAACAAATGGGGAATGAGATGAGGTGGAGAAGTATTTGTCAAGGTTTACAAAGGTTAACGACGATAGATACTCCAGTATTCTTATTTTGTATCGTACATGGTTTTTCTAAATCTAAT
>JANIIA010000002.1:9427250-9437566 GCA_027478495.1 Erythroxylum alaternifolium
GAAATAAAGAAACATAATTCATATATTTTAGAAATCCATATATGGAATCACTAATCATTAATTTAATCAATGACTAATTCAAATTATGATTCGCTATAAAATAATTTATTAATCAAAAATTCAAAGTTTCAAGAACCTACACTATTCTAAGAGCACAGAATAAGGTTATCATAACCTAAATTTTAAAGTCAACTAATTGATAGTCCAATTTACTCATTAATCTAACCTTTGAACCTAGACATTATAAAATTCTATTAGACTAATTTAAGAAAAATTTTCAACCCAATTACACTTAATAATACAACATTATTCACCTTTTTTACTTTATTATTAATTATAAAATATCCTTACTTAACCTAACCACGTTAATTACTAAAATATCCTTAACTCTTAAAAATCATATTTTACCCTCATTTATTTTTATTAATATAAAGATACTCTTCTTGGGATTAAATGCCAAATTTACCCTTAAATTTTTACATTTTCTATTTTGCCACTTAATACAACTCAAATTTTCCTAAATTGCTTTCTTCTTCAAGCTCTCTTCTTCTCCTACCTCATCTTTTTTTCTCATTTTTTCAGCCACCTTTTCTCCATTTTTATTTTTCTCATGACTTCAATTTATTTTCCCAAACAATCACAATATACATTCCACTATAAACTAGTGTAAGATGACTAAAACTCACATTAAAAGGTGTAAAATTGTTGTTGAAATTTTGTTGACCTACATGAAGTCTATACCTAAGGGATTTTGAGGTTGTTAACCTCTACAATTTCCTCAAAATTTGTTGCAAAAAAAAAAAGAGGGAATACATTAGAAAAGTTTCACATACAAAAAAAAGATAGTGTATTTAAACATTTTCCAACTAGAAAAATGGAGAGGAAAAATGAAGAAAACAATTTATTTATAAGCGAAAATGAAAATAATATTGAAACAAGTAGTAATGTCAATAATGTGCAGTCAATTATTGGAAATGTTGAAGAACGTGTAATTCAAAACAATTCAACATCACCATTTGAACCTAGAAAAAGAAAGCACAAGAAGAGTATGAATCTTTATACAAAACTTTCAGAGTTGTCAAACAATATAAAAAGCTTGGTTGAAACGTGATATGAATATGCTTCGTCTTTAAAAGATACGAAAAAAGTATTTACTCTTTCAATAGATATTAGTGAAAAAAGAATTCAAATATTTGATATGTTAAAAGAAGTTGGAAGACTTTCATCAATTGAGTTGATTAAAGCAATAAGACTAATCGGTGGAGATGATAAAAAAGTTTAAATCTCTTTCAATATTGCTTCGCTTGAGACATACTTAAGTCATCTCATCGATCATATGATATTACATAATTTACTTTAAAATAACTTTACTTAAACAATACATTATTTTGGTTGATTCTTATTATAATTGTACATTACTTTATTTAATAATTATTTTATTTTATTCCTTTGATGTTATATCATAATACAAGTTCTTTATACTTTTTAATTTTAATTTTTATAAGAAAAATTATTCACAATTGTTTAAAAATTAATAATTTATTGAATAATTAAAAATAATTTTAATCATTTATTTATTAAATATAAAATACTTTAATTAATTGCTTACAAAAACAATCATATAATAATCAAATATAAGTAAAAAAATCATTACCATTCCTAATATTTAATACCAAGCACTAATATAACTCTTGACGTGTTCAATCCTATTTCTAGCAATTGCGTACCAAAAATACATGATCAGGAACTCTATTCCTTCTTTCTATTCCTATACCAAATTTTTATTCTAAATTCCTACATTACTAACTACCAAACGAGGCCTAAATGTCATCTTAGATGATAAACATAAAGAAATTAGTTTAAGTGATTAATTGAGCAGTATCTTTGTCTTAAGTTGTATATATAAAGTATGTTTGAACTAATATTTGTACAATATTTTATGAATAACTTGTTACATTCTCTTATTAATAACCCAAGTTATTAGGTTCCATATTTTATTTTTATAAAGGGTGTGACAATTTTAAAAATTATTATATATGAGATTTGATTTTTTCAAAAAAAGCTAAGAAATAAAGAAAAATTACAAATAAGAAATTTTACAACTTCAATTTATGGGAAAATAGAACAAACTCTTTAGTAGTTTAGACAGAACAAATTCATAAGTAACTTGTTCTTATCGTTATTGCATATTTTTGGTTTAATATTTTGTGGGACAAGTTGCTCTAGTCTTACAAACGACGCGTTGTCAAAGGTTGTCGTCGGCTCAGACTTTCTTTGGATCATGGAGTCTTCTTTTTCTTCTTCTTCTTCTTCAATTTCTAATTGGGAAACCCTAAATTTATTGGTTATCCGTCCGATTCTCGCGATCACCTTCGTGTTCGTCTTCTTATCGATTGGTATCAGTCTCTGTCTCTCTCTCTGTCTTTCTCTGGATTTTTTTACCTGATTCGTGTGTTTAGTATATGACGAGATGATTTGAATACAGGATGGTTTTTGGCGTGGAAGCTTGTGTTGGTTCACGTACCTCTGGTGCAAGAGATATTCGGGTTGCGTAAAAAGCCCGCGAAGCCGAAACCACCGGTCCGGAGATTTTCCAGATACTATAAATACAGCAGCATCAACTCCCGGAGCTCTGACTCTGGGTAAATTCTTCGTCGTTGTCTGCATGTGGGTTTTGTTTTAGCAAATTGTTACAGTAGCCTTTGTCGGCGTCGGCAAGGCAGATAAACGTGTTGATAAACTTTGGTATTTGATATGAAGTATCTTTAAATGAATTAGATCGCTAAAGTTGGGATCTTTAAATCTATGAGCCAATCCGGTAGTCGGAATCGGAATTTACTTCTTCAGACTTTCAAACATGAGAATTTAAAGAAAATGACAATCAAACAGAATCACATGCAAATATGCACATCCCACCAACACACCAAAATCCCATTAAAAAGTGTATCAGTCACAAGTGTCTCGGTTGCCAATTTGGCTAACTGAAAATATTAGCATCAGTAGTTTACTGCCAACTACGATCTAAAGAAGAAGTCAGCTCCCAACTGCTATATAGTACCTGCAAAAATAGGACATCAACAGAATAATGTCAAACACGCAGTTGTTATGAAAATGTGCAACTGGTTCCACATAAATTTCAGAATGAATGAAAATCAACATTACAGCAACTTTGAATCTAACTTATTTCAATGGAGCCAGGGAGAAAGCAAGACTTTATGTATGGAGTAACATGGGACCTTTTGTTGCTCCAGCAAAGAAAGTTACCAAAATTAGCTTTCAGGAAAGAAAAGATATGGAAGTGCTTGTCCACAATTTATTGAGGATGTTTCTGCAATAGGCAACCCATGCAGCCAAATGCAAAGCAGGGAAAGAGTTTTGCTTTACCGTGCTCGTATCTGTGCTTTTCAACTGAGACCTGAGTTTCTAACAAAATTTACCACTAGTTATATCAAATGAACGCCAGTTTCACCACATGGCATGTCATAAATCCATTGATTCAAGAAAATATTGGAATATGAGTAAAATAATACATTGCCGGCTTAATCATCAAAACAGATTTCGAATACAAATTTCCATCATGACATGCCCAGACTCATTTCTGCTGTAGAAGATAGTAATCATGTGCAAATTATAATGAATATACTGCAACATGGTTAACAAGTCAAATTGTCAACTTAAAATCAATATCAACTCAATAAATGGAATTATTTTGCAAAAGAATCTCATATAACAGCAAGCATACCTGTACAGATACTACTGCACCAGAAAGTGCAGATATTGTTTCACAAAAAGCAAGCTTCCACAGCTGAAGCTCTTTGATATCCAGTATCAACCCTGCTGAGTAGTTCCGTGTAAGATGAAGTTAATGCGAGATCTTGGTCACTATTTACGTCCTGTGTTTCATTGTATCCCTTAATGTCATCGTCTTCCATGACCCCAACATACTCTAAACCATTTTCAACAGGTTGACTCATGTGAATGATCTTACCAAAGAGCTGAAATGTACTATTGCCAACTTTTACCGGGTTGCAAGCCTGGTTTCCACCAAGATTGCCAGAAGACTGCACACTACTATGACTAAGACTATCCGGAGATAAACTCTCAGATTGTGAACTCCCAATGTTCAGCTCAGTGGACACACTTTTCAACTTTGGTACCGTATTATTGCCGAAGGTAACATCAGTTCGAATCTGAGAATCTGCTTCACTTAAAAAATTGGAATAACCGAATATAGAGAAAGGATCTTGCCTGGCTCCCTGCATGCCAGCAGGAAAATTGTGGGTATTAAACAACGGTGGGCGCATGTGCCCCATTGTTGAATTTGTTAGCTCTGACAGCGGAAAGAAAAGCTCTGGCTCTCCAACTGTCACCATTTCAGAATTTTCAGGAAATCTGAATTTCTTAGGGGGGTGAAAAGCAGCATTAAACTGTGGTGTCGGTGAAACAATTTCAACTTGCCAAGGGCTCACTCTCTTTGCATTTTGAAGAACTTCAGGTTCATCCCAGTTAACCTGTGTTACAGAGAGAGATAGAGAAAGAGATGGACAAAGAAATATTACGGAGTGTTTGCCAGACTAGTATCAGTAACAACTTCATACACTTTATTACTTCGAAAACGCAGAAAACAAAAATAATATGGCTTGCTAACATTAATTCACCAAATCAGAGAAACCAACATCAAAATAAATATTACGTCTCCAACGGAAAATACTGAAGAATTCAAAACATAAGCATCAAATCCACTTACGCATGCAACTGCAAATTCTCATAGTAGGCCATGCCCTAACATGGTTTCCTAGATGATAACTTTTGCCTAATCGACGATATCCACGTAACAAATATTACACCAATGAACTTACTGTGCATATATCCTCACGAGAACAATACAGACAAACAAGTTTTTTCTTTGCATACAAATTCTGTTCCAGTCCAATTCAGAAGTGCTAATTTTTGGCGCATATGTATTTAATATAGTTATATGTATATATACCTGAAGCATGCGCCAAGGAGAGCCTCGCCACGGCCCAGAATCGGGCATCGAAGCAGCAGCCACTGTCCCCTGAAACCACGTCATTCGCGACGAATCATCCGTCTCCATAGCCATTTTCACTCTCAACCCCGCAGTCCACAACACACTAAGAGCAGCCTCCACCACCTCAGCTCTCACCACGAAGTCCGAATACCATCCCGCCTTGGGATAATATACCACCTCAAACGGGAGCCCCTGTGCCGCCATCTCCGCGGCCCCCGCCACCACGTCCGGAGACACTCTCCCCCGCCCGCTCCTCGAGAATCCGTCTTCCTTCACCTTCGCTTCACTATGACCAATCTGCTCACGCCACCTGGCGAAATCCCCACCGCCATTGTTGAACCTCGCGGACCTACGCACTCCGATGAACATCTGTCCTCTAGAATTCCTCATAAAAACCACAGAATCACCAGCGATCAACTTCTTGCTGTTCACAAACTTGCTCCATCCAGTAGTCAACAAATGCCTCCGCGGCGTTCCCCGATAAATGTGCCTGAACTCCCAAGCAACTCCATGAATGTCAGTGACGTGTAGCTTCTGCACGGGAGGCTCCACTTGGTAGTTCAACTGCGGGAAGATCAAATCAGCACAGAACCTCGGAACGGAGAAACCGCCTCCGTTATTCGCGTCAGACGGCGTTAGAATTTTAGCAAACGCCACAATCTTATCGTCATCGCAACCGTCCCGCGGGATTATAGGAGAAGGTTCTAGACGACCGACGGAAGGAGATAGGAGAGGAACAAGAAGAAGCCTAGCATAGACCTCATCCGTGACCTCATCAGCAAGTAAATGGACGGCGGAAATTCGACAAGGAATCAAGGGTTTAGAGAGAAGGTGGTTGGAGAGAATCGGACTAGACGTAGGAGCAGAAGACTGCTCCATATGACCTTGAGGGAAGTAGTAGACCCTAGAATCGACGGTGGGTATTTGGACGCAGGAGCCGGCGCAGGCACGCCAGATTCTGGCGTCGACGCGGCGAAGATCGGCGGAAGACGACGGGGGCATTGTAGAATTAGGGTTGGGGAAACTAGATTAGAGAGTTTAGAGTGTAGAGAAGGGAAGAGTTTATTAACATATGAGAATGTGTCTCTATCATGAAAAGAGTGAGTGTGCGAGTGCGAGAGAACAGGGAAGACAGTGCCGTCCGGGAGTCGGAGAGAAGTAATAGCGCAGAAGTTGAGGAACCATTTTATCATTGGTCAGATTCTTTCTCTAAATTACCATTTTAACTCTCTTAATTTTTCAATTCGTTTTTTTAATTAAAAATGAATATTGCCTTTTTATTTCCTTAGAAAAATACAGACACGACATTGCAATATTTGAAATACTATTCATTACAGCTAATGACAATTTGTTTAAATTCACTTCATAATCAATTAACAAATTAAACAGTCGTGTAAGAGATCTTCAATCTAATCAGAAGTCGTAATTTAAAATAGACCAAGATAAGGTATTAACAGATAAATTCGGGAAATATTATTTTTTAAAAATTTGAAACTAAACCGTGACAATTTAATAACCGAGTATCTTAACAAATAAAGATCACAAGAGCCCGACAAAAACGAAACAAACAAAACTCACGACTTTGTAGGCGTGATCAGTTGTAAGGTAACTTCGGATCAGTTTAGAAATTAAATAATCAATTTTAATTTTCTTGCAATTTTAAATCAAAATACTTTTTTCAAACATATTAATATGGCTTAATTGCACAACGTCACAGAAACAGACCTTAAAGACTGGTACAGACAACGTCACAAAAACATTTTAAAAAACCACTGTAGTTAAAAAAGAATCATTGGACGGGAAACTGTCACAATGATCTCTTATTACATTAATGAACACTTACCAGTATGATCACCCACCACACAACACATACGGCTCCTTGCCCTAGGACAAATAGTACTTTGAAACAAACGGCAAACGCTTAAGATCAATACATACGGCTCCTTGCAGTAAGAGAAATAGTACTTTCAAACATCCAACGAAAACAAACGGCAAACGCTTTCAAAGTTGACACGAAAGGCCTTTTTCAAGCAGTTACTACCACTTACTCCTCTTCCGATTCAGACTCCGCATTCTGAAGCCACTCAACAAAAGGCTTGACATTCTTCCAAACTATGGAGTTTCTATTCCCACCAATTGGGCCTTTATTGTACCATTCCAAGATCGTTTCTTCTTCTAACACGTCATTGTCATACAATACCTTGACAACTAACGCAACCTCTTTCACTGCCTCGGGGCTTGCTTTGCCACAAAATGATTCAATGGCGTTCAGAAGAAAAATTTGCGATCCATCATCCTGAGTTGCTGCTGCTATGTAGTTCTTCTTCTTGGTAACTTCTTTGGCGAAACCTTTCTCAACACCCTCAAAGAGAGCAGTGAACAGAGCCGTCGTAACTTCCTGAGATGTCCCAGAAAGTGAACCCAGGAAGGATTTCAGCTGGGTTGGAGAAGAACCCTTTTTCAGATATTCTGTTATTTCATCAACAAGCCTGACTTGAGTGTCCGCGGCCCCAGAACCATTCTCATGTGCTGGAGACTTCCTTCCGTGATTTGGTTTCTCTTCATTAGTAGATAACATGACCATATCTGCAGTAACAGAACTCAACTGTTCCTGTATGCGTTGTTTAGCAGCTGCCAATGAGGTATCAGTCTGCCACAAGACATCCTCGTCATCTTCATCATCAGCAGTTGTGTGGTCATTTTCACCAGCCTGACTGTGAGCGGGGGAGTGATCGGAATCAGAACCATTGCTTTTCTTCTTGGTTGATGTACCCTTTGAAGCATCTTTGGAGCTGGTAGAAGGGCCTTTCTTCTTTCCAGTCTCTTTTTTCATCTTCCTCTGCTCCTCATCTGCTGTCTCACCTTCCTTCATCCTTTCCTTCTCAGCCCTCCTCATAGCCTTCTTGTCCTTGGAACCTTTTTTCTGTTCAGGTGGGTTCTTAAGGACAAAAGTCGTAAGTTTGTCCCTCATATCAACATCAGAAACAAACCCACAGGCGGCACACTTTAGGCTAATCATCTGCGTCTTACTGATGAGAATCTCTGTTTCAGGATTACCACAACCATAACACTGAACATATTTCTTGATGAAGTTCTCGAGAAGCCCTGCAAGCTTTGCAGTTTCATGAGCCCCATTCACAAGCGAAGTACCAGTCTTCTCATCAAATTTTGATTGGGCTCCAAGCTCATTGCCAAAGTACTTTGTGGTGTAAGAAGCTGGTCTACCTAAAGCTTTTGCAATTTCAACCATATTAACCACATTGGTCTTGATGCCATTTCCTCTACCTTCAATTTTAGTCACCATTTTAGGCATCTTATACCTGTAAAAGGCATCATCCTTGTTGGAAGCACCAATATTCTGTAAAGCCATCTTGATGTACAGAATGAAGACACAGATATCGAACTATTCAGAAGTCCCTAGGCAGGTTACTGGCAGACGAAGAAGGTTGTATAAACGGGCAACCTAGAAGATGTGTACTATGGCCCTCAAATAAGTCAATATGCATGCAGCCAACTTTATCTGAAGAATTTCTATTCTTTTTTCTAGACGTAGGACTGTACTCTCCAAGTAAACCAATTGCTGACAGAAAGAAGGAGGCTCTTTCAGACATAAAAGAGGATTCAAGCTTAACGCCCTCCACTTTGTCAAACTGCAGAATAAAGCAGACTGAACTGCAAACTTCCTGAAATCCAACAACACACTTCCGAGATAAGTTGACAATCATGAAGATACAGGGCATCACTCACATACCCCCGGTTTAAATAAATTTACTGAACACCAACAATTCAACAATAAACAAAGCCAAATAGCATAAACAAAAAAAAAATCGTTTAGAGATAATCATACGCAAGTAAATACACGAGTCCCTAGGGCAAGAGATCAACAGGAAAAGAAAACCTTAAGCCCATCACAACCGAGAAGAAATGCAAAACCAGGTGCTCTTCTAGGTTACATAAAAAGATTACCTAATACAAAATCCTAACAAACAAGTCTTAAAATTATTACCAAACTTGCTAGAAAGGTCTAGAGTAAGTACAGAAAATCCAGTACGCATAAAGATTTAGATATAAAGACTACATGTCGGAGAAGAAAGAAAAGAATTCAAAAGATCCGAAAACACATAAAGACGTAAAAGTTCTCCAAGATCTTTTCTTTTTGTACAAGAAAAAATAATCAAAATTCCGCACGTCAACCATGAAATACACCCTGATCGAGAAATAAGTCAGACGAATACAATCTGACGCCTAGAACCAAGATTATTCGTATAAACGTCACAATCAAAACTTTCAAGCCCAACAAACACACCCCAGCAGATAATGTATTATTCGTCTCATCTCAAAAATCGGAATCCTTCTGAATCAAGAACATCCAAATAGTAACACCAAATAAAAACGAAATTCGCAGATCTATAAAGATTTGTCAACAAGGAAATTAATTTAAACCTCCAGAAAATCAACGTATCTTACCACATCAATTGGCTAAATCGAAACAGGAAAAAATCCGATAATATTAAAGATAGATGGATGAAAAAAAAATGATAAGAAACGAACGAACCTTGAATTGAAACGAGACGGAGATATTGGAGAAGTACTGGCGTTTGATTAGTGTGCGCTGCGTACGGTACGAATGGCTTGGGCTTGGGGATGCCTTTATATAGCAGATTGGATGGACTTGTTAGGGCAACCGACCTTTTTTCTTTTTCCTTTTTCTGCCAATTGTCCTTTCGCTTTTCCTTTTCTTTCTTTCTATGCTCCTTGATTTCCTATTAGTATTTAGATTTTAAAACCTTTATTTTGTGATTTTTACCAAATAAGAGTTAATATGTTTAGGAGTAATGTTTTGGATTCCGGTACCGACTAAAAAATGGTATCGAAATTTAAATTTGAGTATCGGGTTCAAATACTGGTCGATATCGACCAATACCGGTTGGTACCGACCGTACCGACCGGTATTGTAAATACCGGTCAAATATCGGGTGGTACCGAAAATTTTAAAAAATATAGGGACTAAATTGCAAAATTTTTAAATTTTAAATTAAAAAATTAAAAATTATTAAACTTCCCCCTAAATCTCTTCTCCCGCCTCTTTTCTCAAATTTTTTTTAATTTGTTGTTTTTTTAACTTTTATTATTTTATTATTTTTATTTTTAAAATAAAATAAATATTTTATTACTAATAATAATTATGCATTAAATAAAAATAAAACAAATTTATTTTAATATTTGATATAATATTTATTAATAAAGTATTAATAAAAATATTTAATTTTTAAAAATAAATAAT
>JANIIA010000002.1:9441057-9475846 GCA_027478495.1 Erythroxylum alaternifolium
AATATTAAATTAAAATAAGAAAAATATAAATAAAATAAATTTAGTAAATAAAATATTTCATAAAAATATATTATTAATTGGGAAGGAGTTTACCTGGATGGGAAGGAGTCAGAGAGACGCAGGAGTTAAACTTCCTTCTATTAATTAAGCAAGGGTATAATGTAAAATATTAATTATTATAAGATTATTATTGGAAACTAAAATTTTTACCGTATAAGCAGTTTCTTACTGCAGCTCTTTTTCTGTTTATCTATTTCTGCAGTGTCATCGCAGTTTTCTCTAACCTGTAGTTATTGGACCGCAAATTCAAACATGTGCTGCATTTAAAAACTGCGGTGGATAAGTACTTATTTCTACCGCACCGCATATCAAAACACAGCCTAAATATTTGTGTCGTATAATAATTTATAAAAATATAATTTAAAGAGCCTCGAAATCAAGTGATTAAGTACTAATATCTTACAAAAATAATATTATAATAACTCATCTTCTTTGAAATGCCGATACATCATATTCATAATGCAAATAAAGGAGTATAAAAATACCAATAATTAAAAAATTAAATTAAATTAATCAATTTAATTGTAAAAATTTTTAACAGTCTAATTTTTTGATCAGCTTTTTATTTTTTTTAATTTAATTTATTTTAATAATATTTATTTTTAAAAATTGATCAATTTTTTAATTAATAAATTGATTTTTGTAAATTAATAAATTAAAATAAATTAAAATAAATCAAATTTTGATCTAATTTTTAAAAATTTGAAAATTAAATGTTCTTTTCTAAACTATGTATGACTAATTCCACGGCTTGTGAAAGTGAATCCCATACCAAGACAAATAGCTATAGAGTGCATAGTGGGATGAATCATCCCAAAGATTCCAATCACATTCACTCACGTTCAGTAGCAACTAGCAAAGCCATTCTATTCGTTTTCGTATCATTTACCAATCAAAATAAGAATTGGAATTTCCAATTTCATTAGATAAAAAAGAAAGAGGAACGTGCCAGGCAGTGAGTGTAATAGTGGACCGAGACGCGCGGTCCATTTTAATAATTGATAAAGCATAAGCTTGACCCGTGGCGTGACTGACTCTGTTAGGCAGGAGGAGAAGGGTGGAGCCGCCGACGTGAGATTCACGCCGTGACTATCTCGACAGAAAGTCAGCCATCTTAGCCCTTTGAAGTTTGACGGTCCAACGCGCGTTGTCTATCATTCGTTTGCAATGTTTTAACAATTACGAAGAAGAAGATAAAAGATAAAACTGAAGTCTCCCATTAACTCTCTTCTTTATAGGAACGAGCTTCCGTCGGCTTCATTTGCTAAATCTTATCTCTTTCTAAACGGTTTCGGACATTGAAACAATGAAAAATCGGGGAGGTAGCACTCCAAGAATATCTCTAAAATGGATTCCGTTTCTATGTGCATCTTGCTTCGCTTTGGGAATTCTCTTCTCCAACAGGTTTCATTTCCCTAAATTCATGATTTCTTATTTGTCTGGTTTCGTACTCCCTGGAGCTTTTCATTTTAGTTGTCTGATTCCGATGGATGAAATGCAATCTGGGTTGATCTACTTTCTGTTTGTGAATTGGATGTTTCCAGATTGTGGGTACCACCTGAATCCAACGGTCAGCTCATGTCCCTGCGTCGACATGAACAGGAGCTACAAGTTGTCTCCGAAGTTTCCGCTCCTAAGAAGGTATCTGGAGCTTCCGCTTTACAGTTGTACTTTCGATAGATATGTATCGGAGTATTTGTGCTTATATAGTTGTATTTCCCTTTTCGTTTCTTAGTTTTCCTCATAATTTTGTGGCTAATACGCAGAAACATTCAGTTGACAATGATGTGATGGACGAAGTTCTGAAAACCCACGAAGCAATTCAGTGAGTGCATTATTTTCTTTAATTAGATTAGCCCCATGGCGTTCATACTTTGTTAATTTGTGCTTCTGGACATATGATTCACTTCTATGAGTTTTTTTTTTTTCTGGAGGCATGTCAGATCGCTAGAGAAGTCTATTGCAATGCTTGAAATGCAGTTGGCAGCATCTCGGAGCTCTAAGGAGATGAGCTGTAACGGGTCATCCTCTGAAGCTTCATCCTTGTCTCAAGATGGCTCACCAAAACAGAAAGTGTTCATGGTTATTGGAATTAATACTGCTTTTAGCAGTAGAAAGAGGCGTGATTCAGTTAGAGAGACTTGGATGCCTCGAGGTGCAATTCAGTTTCCACTTTCCTTTCTCAGTGATCACCTCATTGGATTTTGTTTATTAATAGTTTGAATGGACTATTTGTTTTATCAGGGGAAAAGCTTCTCCAACTTGAGAATGAGAAGGGCATTGTCATCCGGTTCATGATTGGTCATAGGTAAATTCTTTATCTTTATTTAAGAAATACTTTTGAAATTTATGGTAAGCTCATAAGCTTATTTTGCATCTTGGTTAAATCGATCAGACAATGATATATGCAGTGTTGTGGAATGGTATAGTCATGTTGATAAGCTAGTGAACCGAATTGGAGTGAAATTTTCTTTTGGATCTTTTATTCGTTTGAAGATCTAATGATTTAAATGCCTACCCTCTGGAGATTTTTGGGCTAGTTTTGATTGTATTTAAAGTTGCAGACTTGGCCCTTAGTTATATCAGGCAGGACGTGAATGAGCACATGGTTGCTCTTTCCAATATGTAGTTATTGAGATTTGAATTTGTGTATGACCTGTGAGAATGTCAAATTGAACTCAACAGGGTAAACGTCGTACTATTACTTCTTTTCCTGGACATTTTTGCTAATCATAAAATACAAAACAAATCAGGGATGAATTCCTTCTGCATTTGAAGTGTGAAACCTCAGCAGATGCTTACACACCTATTTTTTATGCTTATAGCATCTTTATTCAATATGGAATGTCTTGATGTCAACGCATTCACTTCTAAGTGAGTGCACCTTCAAGGACTTACTATTGCATCATCCTTTATAGTGACATGGTGTTTTCCCTATGCTTGTTTCCTTAATATGCCATTATTTTCAAAAGTTTGCTTGATCTGGTAATTCCATCAAAAAAATTTCCCCTTGTGCTTGAATTTACATATCACTTTTTTTCTGTTGGCTTCCCTTTTTCTTTTATTCTTCATTCTAGTTGTTTTGATAAGATCTAACAAGTAGTTATGCAACCAAAAATTAGATTGCAAAGTTATGCTCAACTTTCATGTTTATTTTTTGGTTATATTTTGAGTCTATTCACTGCATGAATTCTCATTCTTTGTTGATGAATTGACACTGTGAATAAAACTATCTGTTGTAGCTAGACGTTATTGGTTATTAGATAACAGATTCGGAAATAAGCATCTTAAGACTCTGTTTTTGCGGCAAAGATGCTGTTGAAAGGTGTTTCTGGGTGATGCATATTTATGGATTTGTAGCTATTTAGTGATACAAGCTCCATTTCGGTCATCTTTTTTCATGGATCCTTAGTCAAGAAAATTGGTCCCTGATAGAGAGAGATTAACTTGAGCCTAAGGTTTGACTATAATGATGATGGAACTTTTGCTTTATCCATTTAAATTTTCATTTTATCCCTTCTCTCTGTTTGAGGTTTGCATCTTCATTTTGTAATGGAAATGATACATCTAGTGCTTTATATTTTTGCACATCTTTGGAAGTTGTTGACTAAAGAATTGCATGGGTCAATGCTGACGTTGCTGCAAGATATGAAACAGAAATATAGATCTCCGTTTATGCAAAACATACTTTGTACGATGGACTGATCAAGTATATCCTTGTAAATTGTTTCAGTGCCACATCCAACAGCATTCTGGATAGAGCCATTGATTCAGAAGATGCTCAGCATAAGGATTTCCTTAGGCTGGTGAGATAGCATGTGCAATATTTGTGTGCAAAACACCACGTAGCGTGCCAATCATTGTTTCAACCTTTCTTCCAAATGTTACAGGAACACGTGGAAGGATACCATGAATTGTCTGCAAAAACAAAAATATTCTTTTCCACAGCAGTTGCTAAGTGGGATGCTGAATTCTACATCAAGGTGGATGATGATGTTCATGTCAATTTGGGTAGGCACTGCATCTAATACTATGATGCTGAAAGTATTCAGTTTGCTGTTAGCCCAGATGCAAGTATGTTTGTTGATTTATACTTCAACACTTGCTGTTGTAGGTGTGCTTGCTGCTACTCTTGCTCGGCATCGTTCAAAGCCTAGGGTCTACGTTGGGTGTATGAAGTCTGGACCCGTTCTTTCTCAAAAGTAGTCCTCTGCAGTTTCTAATGATGGAAATATTCAATTCTCTACTATCTTTTTGGATCTTGACAGGCATATGCTGAGCTCTTTCTTTTATTCAGGAATGTCAAGTATCACGAGCCAGAGTATTGGAAATTTGGTGAGGAAGGGAACAAATATTTTCGACATGCAACTGGTCAGATATATGCACTCTCAAAGGACCTCGCCACTTACATCTCCATTAACCAGTAAGGATTGCTTAATTTGCTAAAATTTTAGACAATTTATACAGCTCTATGATTGTATGTTTTTGAAAAAGTCAGCTGTCAAAGATTTTAACCCACTCATTCCAGGAAAAGATGTTATTTAGAGCATCAAGTTTTAGATGCATCATTGCATCAATTATTTTGAGAATCATATTTTCAAGGATTGAATATCTGGCAGATATGTGTAAAACTTGTCTGAAATACCTAAATTGTTGCTGCAGGCCAATATTGCATAAATATGCTAATGAAGATGTATCACTTGGTTCTTGGTTTATTGGTCTTGAAGTTGAGCACATAGATGACCGTAATATGTGCTGTGGAACTCCACCAGGTATTCTTGTTACAAATTCCAGGAACTGTTTGTTGTGCCTCATTTTTGTCTATGCTTCTTTATTTCTCTCATTGATGTTAACATTGTTTTTGCTCTGGCATCGCAGACTGTGAATGGAAGGCGCAGGCAGGCAATGTGTGCATTGCATCTTTTGACTGGAGCTGCAGTGGGATCTGCAAGTCGGTGGAGAAGATAAAATTTGTTCACGAAAGGTGTGGCGAAGGGGATGGAGCTGTGTGGAGTGCTCTGTTTTAAACTTAAAGGGCAGTTGAGAAATGAACGAGATAGCATTGCAAGTGTATACTGGGCATAGAAATTTTCAACCTGTAGCAGACACCGCGTAGGTGTTTCGTGTGGAAGCCTAGCCTACTGTATATACGAGAGTGTTAGAAGAAGAAGGTTGTGTTGTTGAATATATATGGTTGCTTCAGTATACATCAGAACGCTGAGAGAAGAGAAGAGATGAGAAGAGAAGAGGAGATGAGCCTAATGTAACATGTGACAAACATACTTGATGCAAACTTGTCATTCTGCTGTAGTTCCCTTCAGCTTATATACATCACCAGCTCTATGAATTTATTACTTCTTCCATTTGTAATCTCTGTGTTGCCTTACTAATGAAATCATTAGTGCCAAAACCTACTATCTTCTCCTATATTAATAGGAAAGCTAAATGCTTGATTACTTATAAGAACTCCATCACGATTTTAAATAATGATTAATGAAAGGGCACCAGATTTAATAAGTCTTAAGAATAATGATATTGATTTACCTGGCTTTCTTTTTTATCACGACAACCTCTTGAATTAGGAATCTTTGAGACCCAATTGGATCGCTTGCTTCCTGTCTGTGATTGGATGATTTGTTGATAGTTTAATTGGTGAAAGCTACAGTAGAAAATAGTAAGCTGATCAAATAATTTATTTTTGCAAGTGCAAGTCAAAGCTAAAAATGGTTGACGTTAATGATTGAGAAGAATCATCAGTCTTCACTGACATCAGAATTTCTTCTTCTTCTTCTTGTGAATTTGAGAATAGTAAGCAAAGAATAAAAGCGTAAGTGGGCAGGGTTTATGGAGAACGCGGACGTGTTCTTAGGTCTTCAAGACTTTCTCGAGCGCATGCGTCAACCTTCCGCCTCCGATTTCGTCAGATCCATTAAGAGGTCTCTCTCTCTCTCACACACACACATCTCTTCCACACGCACATACAGATAATTTGATTTCTTGTTTTCTTTTTGGAGTGAGATTGATAGCTGGTGTTGGGTGTGACTTGAGGCGATCGCCTAAAAAGTTCCGCAAAGAGCTTTATTTATTGAATCAAACGGTATTGTCACTTTTGTTGTTAATTGGATTATAATTGCATTGGTTTAAACAGGTTTAGGTTAGTAGGCGCATTCTTTCACGTATACAAATGCTATTTCTGCTTAGCCTTTCAGTAGAGTGAACTTCCTAATCAAGAAATCGCTTGTGTGTTCTTGAATTGTAGTAAATGAACTTGGATTTTAAGTTAGTGAATTGTGATACTTCTTACAAGAAGAAGATCAAGCGTCTTATTGTTGTAGCATATTGCTGGGAGATTATTTCATCCTACTAATATGGAAGTTAAATAGGTTTAAGTTGTATATTTACCCCATATATGTTTTGTATTTTCTTATTTACTTGGAGGATTACGCTTATAAAGTTAATTATGCTGAGGATCATATAAAATACGTGGTTGACTCTCTTATGTTCATATCTTTCTTCGACTTAGTATTCTCCTTCATTATTATTGTTTCTTTCAAATCTCTGTTAACAGAAGAAAATAATGTCTACCAATGTGACATTATTGTGCAACTTTTGAAAGCTGACATGACTTTGGTTGCAGCTTCATTGTCTCATTCTCAAACAATGATCCTAATCCAGAAAGGGACAGCGCTCAGGTACAAGAGTTCCTTGCCAATACGGAAAAGGCTTTCAGGGCCCATCCGCTTTGGGCTGGTTGTTCTGAGGAGGAGCTTGATAGTGCTGGTGAAGTGAGTGACCTGCCTTTTACTTTTGTAGCATTCTGTAATAACTATCATGAGATGATGATGATAATTTAGGTTTTTTATCATTTAGAGTATTTGATGTCAGCATCCCCTGTGGATGAAAAGTGGCGGTGCGAAACATGAGATCATAGGAAGATTATTTTGTTGAAATTTCGGTTATAGTAGCCCAAATATTTGTTAATTGGATCTGTAGCAGTGTTGTTCCCTACTCTGTATGCTAATTTGTTTATTTAATTAACAAAATCCCAAGTTTCTCGTTCTCCTTCTCACTTGTCATAGTTTGCCACACTGTTTTCTGCATGGGCAACTGCTACAATCATTATCTTGAAGGATTGGTGAAATATCATCTAATCAATATGGCTTCTGATTGGTCCAAACAGCTGCGTGCTTCCACTTTTTGAATGTCCCAAAACATCACTCCACCTCCATTTCCGTAGATTTATCTTCTTACATTTGTTAAATTTTTATAATTTTCCATTTCCATCATTTGTGCTCCCTTTCATCTTCAGGGACATGAAAATTTTGTAATATCAACTTTGTTTGTAAGTTTACCGATGGAGCAATTATTGTGGTGTTAATGGTTCATGACAGTTATAATGTTGATCTGTTACATCTACACTCTCTTTCGTGTACAGGGACTCGAGAAGTATGTAATGACAAAGTTATTTACTCGTGTATTTGCACTTCCAGATGATGTAAAAGTTGATGACCAACTATCTGAGAAGTTGTCTTTGATTCAACAGTTTATTCGGCCGGAAAATTTGGATATCAAGCCAGCCTTTCAGAACGAAATTTCGTGGCTTGTAAGCTGAGAAACTCCCTTTAAAAACATTCTTTATGTGTTGTGTGGTGTATGTAATCTTCTGCCCTGCATTTTGTAATGAATCCTCTGCCCAGTGGACCTCCTAAACATGTTCAACGAATCATTACATGAAAGGTGGTTATAAGTGGCTTGCCTCAGGACAACTTGTTAATAGTTTTATATGTACCCAAAACTTCAAAATGTCTGAATTTCCCAGTGTAGTGTTGGATGATGCTTAAGTCAAATGACTTGCGTTTATCTTCATTCATGGTCCCAATCAACATAGTTATGTAAATAGTTAATTTGCCCTCAATGTATAGATACGTGTGTTTAGATGAGAACGGATCTGTCTGCCTTAATTTTGGCATTGTTATATTGTAGTATATGGAGTGTACCCTTTTTCCTACAGTGCCAAAATCAGTTGACAAGGAGCACTACCTTATTTAGATGGGTTGAATATTTTGCAAGCTTTTTCATAAAACAGTAGCTTCATTTAAATTTGCCGCGCTGACATATTTGCTAGTGCCATGCTTATCTGTGCATCTGTTGGACTTATCTAGGCTCTTAACGTGATCATCATTATTGAGGGATTCCATTGTTAAATAATCAAAACAAGTTTCTGAAAGAACTTAACTTAGTATATAGTATATTCAGAATCAGAAGTTCTTTTGTCTCATTGTTCAAGTAGGTTTGTTTTTTCCAATTTATCCAATACTGAACAAAATGTTGCAACAAAAATCAAGTAATAATTAATTTATAAGGGATCAAAAGAACAATTGCTAGGACTGTCAGTGGCAGTTGAACTCACTGAGCTCTACAGAAAAAGAAGAATTTAGTTCTTCTTTTGTTCATCTTATAGGAACTGGAACATAATGTAAAAGTTACCATTGTGTATAGAGTATCAACCTGAGATTGTTTATTTTCTAGAATTGAATGTTAGATGATGTTTGTGTTATAACAGCATTGGTTTATCTTGTATTATCTAGGAGCATAAATTTTCAACAGCCAGAAATGTTGTCTTGCATTATCTAAAAGTCAACCTACTCAACGAACAGAAATCCAACTTCTACTCTGTTTGGACTATGCTTTTGACCTTAATCTTCTTATCATGTTTGGTAACGGGATTCCTAAACCACGGAGAAATAAAGAAAGAGTTTAACTTCCAATTTGCCTGTGTGGGCAACTATAAATGATAGCCTAAGACTTTAAACATTTATTGTCAAGTTAAGAGTTACGATACATCTTTATGTCTTTGTTGGTAGCTTGCCCAGAAAGAGCTGCAAAAAATCAATATGTACAAAGCACCGAGAGACAAGCTTGTTTGCATTCTCAACTGTTGCAAGGTTATAAACAATTTGCTGTTTAATGCTTCTCATGCTTCAAATGACAATCCTCCTGGAGCTGATGAGTTTCTTCCTGTTCTGATCTTTGTTACTATAAAGGTAAGACCAAAAGCTGTTTTTCTTTGTTTACTCAACGCAGCAATATGTTTGTTGTTAATGCGGCAATATGTTTGTTGCTTTGCAATGTAAATGCTTCATTTTAAAATAGGTAGTTCAAGCAAAATCAACATTGCTTTCCTTCTGTGGCGGCAGTTTATTCTAAGGAGTTATTTGCGACTTTACAGGGAGTGTATGAGTTGAAGCGATTTATATGCAAAGTGGGTTGCATCTTCAACCTAAAACATTGAAAATTTTATGGGCTATATAAATCTCTTCTAATCTTTGCATGGAGTAATCTCTGACACATTATTTTTCAAGATGCTGATCGAGTTTAGTTATTCACTTTGCAAATTTGTGTACATCTAGAAGAGTCAATATCTTGCTAACACCATGTCATGTAACATTAATAGGTTTTATAATACCATGTTGTAATATGCAAATAGGTTTTATAATACCATGTTGTAATATGCAATTGACTCCACTATAGTTTTCTATCACGTTACGTAATGAATAGATGCAGTCCACAATTAATTTTACCCTGCTGATTATTTGCATATTTTGAATCATTCCTTACCTTAATTTGTTAGTTGTATCTACATCTCGAGTACATGGGAATTGTTCTGCAGACTATCAGCCTTTTGAAAGGTTTAAATAGTTCTTCTGGCATTTATTAATAGGTGGGAAGTTGTGCATTTTCTCACAAGTTCACGTTGGGTTGACCCAACCTATATTATGCAGGCAAACCCTCCTCAACTGCATTCAAATTTGTTGTACATACAACGATACAGGTGCCAATCCCGATTAGTTGGTGAGCAAGCCTACTTTTTCACAAACATGCTCTCTGCAGAGTCTTTCATCTCCAATATTGACGCAAAACTGCTATCTATGGAGGAGAGTGAATATGAAAAGAACATGGAATTTGCTCGAGCTGTTCTTTCTGGCCTTTCAATTGATTCCAATTGTCAATATGATCAAAATTCAGGAAACAATCCCAAAGCAGAATCAAAATCTAAGAAGCAAACGGGCACTCAAATTCAAACTAATACTTCTGAAACAACATATAGAACCAATGATGCATTTGCCAAAGAGGAATCATCAATGGAAAAGATCCCGTCCCTGTCAGATATAGAGAATAGAGGAGCAGCTATGCTTTTGAAGGAAGATCCAGTTAGTAAAGTGTTTCGAGAATATCCATACTTGTTTGCCCATGCTGGTGATCTAACTATCAATGATGTGGAAGACCTACTGAATAATTACAAACAACTGGTTTTCAAGTATATTTGTCTTTCCAAAGGGCTGGCTGGTGCTACTACATCTCGTCCTCCATCCAGTTATCAAACTTGTGTTGGCCATATTTCTGAACCGGTACTGGAACATAATGCAGTAGAGCACAAAGACAAGTTAGAAAAACCAACAGGCATAATTGATAGTTCAGATACAGGTTCTCCTGTTTATGAAGATGACATGGGATCCAAGTCCCCAAAGGAGGAGGCAACAGTACCTCAAGAGGAGGGAAAAGAAGACAATGCCAAATGAGTGCAAGGGAGCATGTTCTGCGGTTTAATATTATGTCATTCAAGTAGCTATCACCAGAGCTACTTGTTCCTTTATTCTTCTGATGAATGTGAAATCAAAATAGAGTTGAGGTCTCAAATGAGGATGTGCCTTCCTTCTATTTAGCATTACAGGGACATACTCAGAGAACAAAAGGAATTTAGCATTTCTATTGCAGTGCACCTCATAGTATCTTCATGGCAGTTAAGTTTTTGAGCAGTTTGATGCAGCCAAGATAGATCCACGATACTGCCACTTGTTGCCCGACTGCTTAAACTTGTCCGGTATGAGAATCTATCTGAACAATTGATGAGAACATTGTTGACTGCTTCTTGTTCATTCGGTGCAAAATGACTTGTTTGCATTCTCTCTATCATTTCCATTCATTGTACAGTTAACTCTGTGATTGTATAAGAAATTATATTATAGAGCTAACGTACATTTTTTTCTTCTTTGTATGTGCTGATGGCAGTTTATTGGAAGATCCTATGATGGTGATATATGCGTTGATCTGATGCTTCAATCCTTAACAGCAATCGACTTTTGCAGCAGTTTGTTTCCAGGAAAATGGTGGCATATTAATGCCATGCAATTAGTGGTTGATTTGTCAAAGTTTTGGTATTGGAACCTAACAATCTTCACCAAAATATGGTCCCACTCTTTAACTTCTGGACATGGAAAGTATGAGGTGCAATGACACTGATATGCAGTCTCATTTCTAGCAAATCCCATCAATTCTGTGACATCTTGTTATCATATATCATATACATGTACTAAACTGTTAATGACAGGACATTCCCTTGTTTGTTTCTAGTTGAACTCTTCGATATGTCATGTTCTAACTTGAATTCTGCCAGAGACAGGACACATTTGATCCATGGAAATGTTAAACTAGAGGAACTAATGTGTACGTAGGACAAGCTGCAAACACAACAAAACTGATACTATTTATGCAAAATAACCTGTTTGATGTGATACTCTCAGGATTTGTGTCATGTTTGTTTTGGCCTTTCATGGACATGAAAGATGATAGATATATATATTTTTCTAATGCAAGTGATTGAGCAAGACTTTCTTCTTGTGCTTTACAACCATTTGCAAGTTACTATATACAACACCAGATGGGAGGGGACAATGGTGTCAATTATTTTTGTTTCTTTTTAATAATTTAAGGTTCATCCAGTTCAGGACACATGGGGTCGGTAGCCATATATTTGCTGGCTCAGGACACTGTCTGGAAGCCACAAGTTCTGGGCTGCTTCTTTACCTCGATCCACAATAAAAGCTCCTAGTTTTTCTTGCCATGTGAGTGAAGTTAGACAAATCTTGGAACAAGTTTTATGTCCTTTATGAAGAAGATTTAAGATTTTAGACCTTCTTTAATAACAAATCATAGATTATCAATTTATCAGATCAGTTTCTTGATTTAGTTTGTCATTTAATTAGAAATGGAAAACAGAAACGATGGGACAGCTTCCCTTTTTCCCTACTTACTATAGAAAAGATATAAAGGAGGACGACCTCAAAAACTGTCCTTTCCATAGACATTTAGGTGCTGATAAAGCAAGTGAAGCAGGTGGAAGATCACTGTGGAGCAAATTTGATTGAAGTAGAAAGCTCACTTGATTATACTCACTCATGAGTCATGAGAGAGGAGAGACCCACAAATCCCAATTCCTTTTTTTAACAAAGAGCCCTACTTAGTGAGGATGAGCAAAATAAAAGTACCAAATAGTTGCAATTCACGTGCCTTACACATGCTGTTATGTATTGGCGTGCCGGCTGACTTGGATACATCTACAGTCCACAGTCCACACGCCCCTTCTCGTACGAGTTTCTGTGCAGGTGACCTCCCATGTGCTTGGTCCCCCAATTACCAACTACAGTACTTAATAACTTTATTATACAATAAAAACTGAAACCTCAACACAATTTTCATAACGGTTCACACATTTCTCTTACCAGCGAGTTACCTCTCTTGTGGGATAAGATCTTTAGTATCAAATATGTTATTTTTATCATTGTTTCATTAAATTTCAGCCACGTATATACGTAGAGTTTACGTAAATATATAGATGAGATTTAATATAACAAGATTGGATCAGAGTAACTGAAATAGAATATTTGATGAACTCTCTGATCCAAAATTTGACCATATTCTTAATCGAGTGACGCTAACTCTAAAAAATTAAGAAAGTATTAGAAAACAATAAAGTTAATTGTATTTTACTCATTTTTAAATCAAGTAGATGTTGTAATCCAATGTCTTACCATCCATTTTTATGTACAAATTGACATATTAAATTTATATTTATAATTTTGTTCAATTTTATTTTTATGTTATTTTAATTTTGGTTTATCTTTTACCCTTTTTAATTTTATTTCCTACGTTCTTTTAATAAATTTATGCACAAAAAAGGGTCACGCAAATTATAGAAATTAGTAATATGTAAAACATTTATCTTGTAACTTCATGACGCATTATTACGAGTTTATAGAAACAACCTGTATATTAAATAAGACAAGATTATGTACTATTAGGCTTCTCTAAATTTTGTGCCTCCGCAAAATTTCAACTCAATGTTAACATCATCGCATCGCATGAATGCAGATCTTTTTTCTATCACAATGTAAGCTTTTTCCTAAATCATAGTTCTAAATTACTATTTCTCTGTCACCCTTGTCTGGTTTTCTTCCACTGTTGTATATGGTTTTTGACTTTACAGGGAGAAATACTATTTTGTAAGTCCTTTTTGTATCCTAATATCCTAATGATCCTTGTTACCTAGTCAGATTTAGGCAACATATAGAAGCTGTGTTCTGATGCATGTGACCTTTAGGACCAGACTGTCACTTTCTGTTTCCAAAACAAACAGTAAACATTAAAGTGTTGCAGGTGCAGACCAAAATTGTCAGTAAATTTGAACAATCTTCGTTTTATATACTCTTGTCAATTAGCAGTTTTTGGAGATCCCTAACAAAAAGAGAAGTAAAGCCTTCTTTTTTGGCCCCTAAAGAGTGATTGAATCCTTATAGAGTCTATAAATTCAATTTTCATGATAAGCATTATTGGAATTGGAAAGTCTCTAATGGCTGGTGATTCTTATTATTCTAATGGGGCCATACGTTGAAGTAACTATGCCAAGAAGAAGCATACTCATACAAAATACTGATCACATTACCATTACATGCCGACTCACCCAAAATCATAAATTGCATACTCTGGAAATCAAATAGGTGGGGTTTTTTCCTTCAACAAAATCAAAGAACAGAGCATCAAGTATCGTGACCTTTGCTAGATGGCAAGCGGATGATGACAGGTTTGGGTAATTGTTCCGGCAATTCCGAGAAGAAGAAAAAACGAAAAACTACAAGATAGAGATAGAGACAGGAGCTTATTGACGAGGTCAGATGTTGACTTTGTGCCCGTTTGTTTTGGGTGTTAACAGATGACAAGGCTGCACTTAAGAGAATTTATGTTGCAAAACACAGGATGTTCTTCGTAATAGATTCTAACGTTTTGGAAGCTTGCGAAGTTACCAAGATGATTGGAAGTTAGTGAAACAAGTACTATGAACCAAGCGTACTTAGATTTGAATTCCAATTGTAAAACCTGTCTTCCATGTTTCCATCTGGTTTTGGTAATAATTACTAATTTCAACCACTTTCATAGTTTCGTTATGTTCGGGAATTTAAAAATTTAATTGATTTGATCAGTTTAATAGTTAAAATTTTGAATCGTTTAAATTTTTAGTTCAAAATTTAATTTTTATATAATTTACTTTAATAACTCGTGTTTTTAAAAACTGATCAATTTATTAATTAATCAATCAATTTTTAAAAAATTAATAAGTTCTTATAAATTAAAATAAGTCAATTAGTTTTTATTTATAACTTTAAATTATTTTATAAATAAGGACAATCTCTTTTAATTATATTTCAAATTCTTTAATTTATTTAATCTTTAGTCAGTATCATGACGGTTTAATACTGTTTGAACTTTTTAAATCTTATATCTCTTATCTTCCGGTTTAATTTCGAATATAGTTTTTAAAATATTGATAAAAAACCATTTTGACTCTTTTTATGTTTATCTTTTAATTCTTAACATTCATTTTAACAATTAAATAACTTTAATTTTTAAACGAGTACAGGGCTAAAGTTCTTAGGGATATATAATAATCTCCTAACTATATATTTTGAAATAATTCAATTATTTAGAAATGTCAATCTAAATAATTATTAACCCTACTTTTAGCATCAAATCTTTAAAAAATTTAAGATGTTAGAACACAAAATGTCTAGTCGTGTGAATCAGGTTGGAGTCTAAATTGCACTTTTACTTGTACGCAAATGTGTGTTTTATCTCGTATTTTTCTTATTAATTCGTTTTGTGCATAAGCATTTACTATTACGTTGCTTCTAATTGCATGTCAATGTCATGATTAGCAAATTTAAGTACGTTATTAGTCTAATCATATGATAAAATTAGAAAGATACAGAGTAGATTAGCATGACCGTTATATAATGTTGTCATGTACAATTCAAGAAATGACGAGCAGACGTTTATAACATAGCAGGTATGAATAGAACTTTACAGCCTTTTTAAGTATATATGTGTATGTATATATATATATATATATATACTTTTCTTTTAAACTTTTATCAATTCACGACAATTATTTATTTATTTTTTAGCAAATATGGGTATCGTATATGATATCTTATTTGGTCGTGTCTTATTTTATTTATTTATTTACTTTTTAATTTTTATTTATCTACTCTTTTAGTATATCGGTTTTCATAGTTACTTGGATAATTTGCATCACTTTTATTTACATATTCATGTGTGAGTCTATTAGAAATAACCTCTCTATTATGTAAGGATAAGGCTGCGTATTATCAAATTTTTCCAAATTTCGCTTTATTGTGAAATTTTAGATCGGATGATAATAATAACGAGGATGATAATATTTACGTAGGCTTTATATAAATATATAATATTTAATAAAATATAGTACAACTAGTTAATCGGAGCAAAAATCCGATCCCTCGTGAGTCGGATTTTACCAAACAAATCTAGCTGTAAGTTCTTGTGTAAATATTAAGTTACAACATTTGTGGTTTAGCTAATATATTTTATATGGTTATGTGTGAATAAAGGGGCACACACAGACAGAAGTGTCAGCCAATGATTTTTACCACAAGTAGAAGTAACAAGTACCAACAGTACCCTTCTCTGTCTTCGCATTACACCAAACAAAACAAGCTGTTCATTCACAGTGGGGTCACATTAGACTAATGGCACTTGAGTGAACAGAGTCATGAAAGAAGGAAATGTTGCTTTCTTTCATAAGTCTTTTGTTGACAAGCTCGAGGCAGGCTACGAAGTACGAACTCAAAGGCCATCATCGGAGTGCATGTATATTGACCGCTTCCATTTGAAGAAGTCATCAAAAACCACACTCGTCGAACACGCCTGGAAAAAGAGTTGAGAAGCTCAATGTTCATATTCTCATCTTTTTTAACCCCTCTTCTCGCTTCTCTCTCCATACCCGCCTCCTTAAAGACTCCTTCTTTCATCTCTCTGTCTGTACCTTCTCTCTCGTCCCCAGCCTCTGGAGAACAAGAAAAGAAAGAGAAAAAGCTATAGTTACTGTTCTAATAATCAAAAACTTTGGTCTTCAGATATCTGTGGAGGCTTAGAAGATCAAGAGGAAACATGGGTAATGGATACGAACAACATTTTCGACACCAAAGCCTTCATATTCATTACAGGAGCACATTCTTACCTATGCTGTGTTCAAGACCATCTATCAAAGATGTGGCTATTCCCAAGTGGGAAGATCGATCCTCCTCCATCTTGAAGGACCCTTTATCGCCAAAGATTGGTTGCATGGGCCAAGTCAAGCGAAGCAACAGAATAGTTGGTCTCGCTAGTTCTAACAAGCTCAATATCACTAGACGAAAAGACATCACAACTACAGTCAAATACTCTAAGCTCAAGAGAATCTTCTCTATGAAAACTCCCACGAACACGGCCGCAACTCCAAGGACACAGACCAATACATGTACAAGAAGACAAGCAATCTTGAGAGGTGCAAGTGGAGTCAAGACAGATGGTGGCAAGGAGAGCTCTTTTTCTGTCAACATAGACGAAATGGATCCTCCTTTGCCTGTTGTGATCAAGAAAGTGCAAAAACCAGCAGATGGAGAAGAAATGAACAGTCTTTGGAACAGGAGGTGTGGTGGGGCTGCTTTGAAAAACTTGCAGCTTCAACAGATTCAACTCAAAAGATCTAATGTAGCACCAACCACTTGTTGATATGATGAGAAACTCTTCAAGGGTAAGACACTGCATAGGATTACGTAAATGATTCTGTTTCCAATTCACAAGTCGTCAACAAATCGAACCTTGTACCACGAAACTATACAGAATGGTGGTGGCTCTGGCAGGGATGTGTACGATAAGTTACCATTCGGAGATCTAATTAGATGCTTTTTGCCTTTTTCTAGTGAAATTATGCAAAAGGTTTATTAGTCGTTCTCATGCCGTTAGTTATGGCAATTGGGGTGTGCCAATTGTGGGTCAGATCAGCTTCAATTTGCACCAGAAAGTTTCTTCATATTACTGTCCGAGTAAATGATTTAGAAGAAGACCCTTATCTACTTGCTTTCTAAAGCATAATCATGGCAAAGAAAAGGCAGAGAAAATGTACAGATGTGTAATCTCTGAAACAGCAAAGTCAAGACCTGATCTCAGGCTTATTTACAAACTGCGCAGTTTCAGGACAGATCAGCTTCAGCGCGCTCTATAAAGTCCAAAAAGGGTAAGGGAAAAGTAAAGGGGAGGAGTTTCCAAGCAGAGAGCGAGGGCAAGTTCGATGTTCGGGCGTACATTGTAGAAAAGGACAAGGTGCAGGTTTCAACAATTAATAAAACATTGAAAAAGTCTTAACTAATGAGCTAATGTTGAGTCTTGATCGTGTATGTTAGTTGATTTTATGCATCTCTATTCTCACTATTAATTGCATTGTGTGCAATCTCTGAAAACGAAGCATTATGACATGCTTTAGTTGAATACTTAATTTGGACTTCGCATTAGTTTCTTTTGTTTGAAAATATGAGTGCAATTGGGAGGATTGAGTGCCCAAGAGCAATGGTATTCATTTTTGTTAGTACTTTGAATAATTTTGGATTCCCATTAAATTAAATACTAAGGAGGCATTTGGTTTGAGCACAGTATTGGCTATAAATATAGGTATAATATTAGAAGGGAATGAGTATCAGTATGAAAAATAAAAAAATGACGCTTAGTTTGTAAATTAAGTTTCTGTATTAATACTTAGAAGGGCAGAACAAAAAATTCCGACGTGATAAGATAAAATTAGAGATTGTAAAAAATTAAGAGACGATAAGGAAATAAAGAGAATAGTTGGACAAAAGTTGGAAAAAAAAATAAAAAATAAATGTGACAAAAATTTATATTGGAATGAAAATTCAATACCCATTCTTCTTAATAAATTTAGTAGATTCTCAAATTTAATGAAATAAATCCACTCTTATAATTGAAAACCTTAAAGTAAACACTATTTTTTATAATTATTCTATTTCTTCATTCCCAAACATTCAAACAGTCTTCGCATCTTTAAAGGTTGGAGTCCGTCGTCACTCATGGTAGATCTTTTAACTTCAGACAAAAGGGGAAATTTTCAAAACTCAAAAGGGCAGGTAAGGGTAATGTGAAAGAAATTAGGCAGTAGTAATGGCTAAAGATCTCCATCTATTACACGGATTACACGATTATCCTGCTCGAACAAACATCACATTATAACAAATTAGACAGGAATATAGAGTTAAAGCTATAAGCACATGGATATTAGACCTAAATTTGTTTCCTATGACCTAGATGTATACAGGTAATGGTACATATCAAGCTTATACAGAAAATTTCAAACTAGCCTTCACCATCAACCTTGCTCTTTATAAGGAGTCCAGATCAACTTGCCGACATCAACCTCAAGGCCACCGCGACCAGCAGCTTTCAGGTGCCGATCCAACACCTTTGGATCCGCACATATCACATGCTGCCCTTTCCTGTACTGAATCAACTCCAGGCTCTGAAGAGTACTTAGGATGTCCTCTGCCTTGATAGCTGTCATGTCACTAAGCTCCTGTAGAAACCAGCGACTTTTGTGAACAAAAACACCAAAAAGCTAGCATATCGTAAAATATGAAACAGATACAACAATCAGAGAAACAAAGAAAAAAACATTACAAAATGAAAATGAATAATAAGATGTACTTATATGATGGAGAAACTAGAACTACGATAGCATAATTTCAGGCACTTCCACAAATCATACGATAGTTCCATTAGCAGGTCTAAGAGAAAAGGGATCACTTAAAATTTCAATTGGGGTTTCATAATCAGAATTAAATTGAACAGCACAAAAAATTGTCATGATGTTAAAGAAGATTGAAAATGCTTACCTTGATAGATATATTTCCCTTGTGCTTTTTCAAGATGTCCAAAAGTACTCTCGTCCAGTATCCCCTGTAGCTCAACAGCCCTAGGTCAGAAAGGGGCCTCTCAGGTGTGCCAACTTTACCTTCTTTCTTTGAAAGTTCATATGCTGCTCCATGTACATATGAGCATTTTGTCAAATATACACAATCTAGCATTTTTCATATTCTTTTATTTGGTTCACCAAAATGCGGAAAGCATTCCACCAGGCCTTAAATCCTGGTAGAGGAGGATATCTTTGACATCCTCTCCCAACGAGTTTCAAGATCCATTGGCATTTTTCATTACTTCACAACATATAGAACATGACTAATGCTTGCAAGTACTCGAGCAAAATAGGGAATTACAGCAATATAATTAAGAGCTCCATCCACTATCCAAAACTTTATAGAAATAGCAATATAAGTGCTTCTTGCATGAGTCAGATTCGAAAGATGCAAAGAGAAAAATAGACTATAAGGCAGAGAGCTTACAGAATGCAATTAAAAACTTTCCATAGCCTTTCCTTTGATAAGGTGGAAGGGTAAGAATACAAGCCAAATTATATGATTCCTCTGAATGCTTTTCCTGCATCATTGAGAAGAATCCTTAGCAATGTCACAAATGTTTGGGTTCAACTATTATCTAAAAATTACATTGCTGAACAACTGAATCTGGCAGCCAAGATACATATTCTCAACCTCAAGAAACCGAAAATTTTGTTGCTTCAGCATCTTCCACGAGGAAGAAAGAGAAATGGTACCGAAAGGTGCAAAGGAAAAGTAATTTCATATTGCTTAAAATTTCTGCTTGAAGAAGCATCAAATAAACACCAAATAAATCAAGTGGAAGTCACAACTAGATCGTGTTCTTCATAAATGAAAAACGTTACCTTGGAAAAATATCCAACCATGTGGCATCCTCTATCATCACATTCACACAAGACGTAAAATAGAAAAAGATCGACATCATAGTAAAGGGTCTTGTGATCCAGAAACAACTTTGCCAAATAACATAGGTTCTGCCCATAAACCTTGTTCTTTTTTCCATCAACCTGCACCAGAACATTCACTGAGAAATTACAACAACCTACAACACAGCTTAACAGAGAATAGTAATTAGTTTAGGGTTATTTTCTGTACTACTCAGTTGGCCTGATTAGAAATTATGCTAAAACTTTAAATATTACTTTTAGTTACTTGAAGTCAAAACAACATAACTTTGAAATTTTCTCCATCAGGATATGATTTGACTGCTATAAGGGTAGAATAATGTTTTGTTACCAGCCTTGTTAGCTAAGTGACACGATTCCTTTTGATACATGGCTTTACGTTTCAGTAATGACTATAATAATAAAGATTTTCCAGAATTCTAAATTTCTAACATCGAAATTGTGATAGATTCTTTCTAAAAGACTCATAGACTAAACAGCGATTCCTAGCCTCCAAAAGTAATTTCTAGGAACCCACTAATAGTCTTGTTTGTTCGAGTGATTCTTAGTTCTTATTACAAACCCCGAGGATAGACCTACTTTGTTCAGTCCAAGCAAAAAACAGAACCTAAAGTCCAGCAACACTCTATATAGTTCATATAATACTGTACCAAATATTGTTGATATATTCAGTAGCTGTCCTGTATCACTATTTAGAAGCAAATCAATGTATCTGCGTTATAAAGAAAAACGAATTTGACAAGAACGGCAACAATGAATTTATACTCCCTCAGAAAAAGACCAGCGTATAATATAATCCTTATAAAGTCCCTCCCCTTCCCCCAACAACAAAATCCACAAATTGGAAAAGGGAAGATATTACAAAGAAAGGAGAGAATGTCATTTTAAAAAATGGAATGATAATGAAAATAAGATATAAGAAAGGCAATGAGCTAAATAATAATTTCTCCATCATTACATACCTCAAACATTGACAATGTACCACTTCGGTAAATTTCATCTCCAGGAGGATGCTTAAGATCACACTTTCTCTAAATAAATCAAATTATATAAAATATTAAAACAAACCGTGTAGCAAAACTCAAGTAGACAAAGAGAGACAATTTCTAAGGAGATATAAAAGCCCCCAAATCACATCTCAATCCTAGCAAATGAAAGAAAAATGAGTTGAAGTTGCCGAATTGTCATAATCTATTAACCAATCCATCAATTTCATCAAACTGTATCTTCATTCCACAAAAATCTCCCAAATTGAATACTGGTAAAAGCCTGAGCAGTATAATGTTTCATTAATTAACAAGTTCAACAAGTTAAGTTTAGAGTATATTAATTAAAATTCAATAGATAATTGAAAGAAAATGTACATCAACATAGTGATTCCATGGAGGAAAAACAAAAAGAGCCTATGTTTGAAATTAGCCACTAGTAATCAAGGATATTGATTAGTCATACACGCTAGAAATTGACAGTTTTAACACACTCTGTAGCATGGTGCATATATCACAAAGCAAGATAGAGAGATGCATTTGAGGCACAGCTCACCATATGCCTTTGAAGCTGTTCTTTACGCTTCATGAAATTGAGGCAAAACTCACAAAAGTACAGCTTCAAACAATCATTGTATTCTGGTGGAAAAGGGGAGAAGTACCATGTCTCAATCTCATATCTTCCAAGTTCTATAGTGGCAATATTTTTCACTTTTGTGAACTCCTCGTGTTCACGCAAGCTGGCAGCATCAAGCTCCTCATGGCCCTAAACATTTGAACATAGTGCTTTCAGGATAAACAATGGTCTCTCAAGACACCATAAACTTCAAATATTTTTTAGCAAATTGCCGCTAACCATATGTGATGATTCTCTTTAACTCATCGGATTCAAAATCTTGCAATTAAATTTCCACACGTTGCATATTAAAAGTTATTGTTGACATTCAATCAGAGTATACCTCAACATGAGTCTCATCAATCTTACGCTTCTGGTGTCGTGTCATTTTCAAGCCTGTCACCTGCAATAATGTATGTTTAGACTACCTTGAATCAGTTCCCAGGGCCAAAAAAATGTACACTTTTGGTGGAAGATTCTATCAACAAAAACGGTTTTGGGAAGGTAGAATCTCTTCCACCAAATATAAAAGCAACTAAATTACCTTATCCTCAACCTTTTCATCAACAACAGTCTCCACTGAATTAAGATCTAATTGTTCAAGCTTCACCCATTCATCAAGCCTCCTATTAACTACCAAAAATTGAAAACCAAAATCAGACTGCATATAAATAGCAATTCTAGCATGTAGCATATTTGACATTCCAGGACATTTATTCCTGAATTCGATCCAGAACCTCTGCATTTGCTATCATTAACAAATAATTTACCCAACTCACATGTTCCAGAAAAACTCAATTGATGTTCTCAAGTTCTCACAGTGGAACCTTTATTCCAGCTAGCTAATCATTTGCACCCAAAGATTCTTTGGCTAAATGCATATGGAAATAAATTACATCAAGTTCCCGTGGTATTGAAATCAAACCACACGACCTCTTCTACCAAACTCAAACAACAGAGACAATTTGGAAAACAACAAATAATTTTTCAGTGATGAACCCTTCCTATTATATGAACATCTCAATTTCTTCCGCCGAACCCTTTCTCTGATCCTATCAGAACATATGAGTAATTTAATCCAATTCGGTAAGGTTTCATCTGTTTATTTGATCCCATGGTCTACTCCACAAATGTTCAGCCTAACTATTATTGAATCACAAAGAAACCTACCGCTCTAATCTAGGAACGTTCATCGAGATTGATTCACAAATTTTCAAGAAAAAAAAAACACCCCAAAGACAATCTTTTGGACAATTCCTAATACCTAATCTCAAACCCTAATCCTAAACAGAAATACAATACCAAATAAATCAAAATCGACGATCAAATCGAAACGTACATTCAGTATAGTGAACGTAGTATTCATAATCGTTGGCTCCTCCAGGACTTAACTTCCGTCGCTCGATAACCTTGACCGGGTGGTACTTGCCATCCCGCCAACGGCACATGACGCGAGTGCCAACATCAAGAGGTAGAACGCTCGACTTCCTCTTCCTGGATTCATCCAAGTCGAACTGCGTCAGATCGGCTGCGGCCGCAGGCATTCCGGTGTTAGTCGCAGGTTTAGGTTTCAGGTGAACGTTGGAGGCGGCTGAAGAGCCGTTCGCTAAACTAGTCGGCGTGTCCATGGAACCCATATTGAAAGGAAATTCACTAGTGGGCTCACCAACGATCAGAATTACCAAATATCTGAAACCATTTGGGCTTACGGGCCCACTCTCTTGCAAACGTCGTCTCAGTCCCAGTAACAATGCCCCATTCTTAAAGAAAAAGAAAATTTGCTTTATTTTCAGTTTATAACTTTTAAAAAATATTAATTACCTTTTGAAATTATATTTATGAAATAATAAATTATTTTGTAAATTTATAATTTAAAAAATAACAAAAATAATACTTAATAATTAATATTGACATATATCAATACCGTATTGTATGAAAAGCCAATCCAATACGATATTCGAAATAATGAAAAAAATTGTCCATGTAATCAACCCTTTACGATTTCAAGCCTCCTTCTGCCATTAACTCATCTTTGAGTTTATCACATAAAGTTTCCTTCTGCCACCAACTGATTTTCCTCGCACCGATTTTAACTCCTATGTTCATATTCTCCGTCATACTAAAGCACAACAATCACCATCTTCATCAGAGGAAAGTGACTATACAACACTTCCAGAAAAAAAATCTACAGCACAGTGCAATTCTGATACAAATGGGTAAAAAGAAGTGCACTCACTCGTATACAAGAGTCATCTATAACACCGTACGAGGAATAAGAAAATCCAGAGCGAATATTTCAGTCTAATGAAGGAAGTTATCCATCTAAAGCTGTAAGCATTTTTTTTTTTTGGGTTTGAGCATTGAAACTGTATGAATATTTACATTAACTTTACATCGCAGCACCAACTTCTCATCCCTTCCACGTCCATACAGCCTCTTTCCGACCAAAAGGGGATGGTGTATTCGTAAAATTCAATACATTGTAATGGAATAAACCCTCACCCACTGTACAATTACTCTCACAATGAATATACAACAATGATGATGCCATGCCAAAACTTCCGGTCTTGCCCTCTAATCCTAACACATGCACCGTCTGCTCTGCTTACTCATCCCATCGTCTTCGGATAAATAGGCCAGGCAGAGGCAAATGCCCGCATCAAGTGGATCCATCTCCATTGTGTAAATGAAAAACCCAGTCATATCCTCCCAATCTACGTTCCATTTTCCAACTGTCCACCAGAACATGCATCCTCGCTGCTCTGCTTCTCTTTCGGAAGGCAATCAACAGGAATATAGAAGTACCCTTTAGGTAACTGTTGATTCCTGGCAGATGCTTGATCTGATGTCATTACCAGTTCTTTCTCAAAAATCTGTTTTTTTATACACAAAAAGTGAGGATTCATCCGTTTCTATTTTGTCTCTCATATAGATATATAACATATGCGTATATAGATGTCTGCTTTTGTGTTTAAAGTCAATAGCCAACAATCATCGCTTTCTATACCTTCCTAGATTTTGACCTCCATTCTCCGTCATCCATTGAATTACGCGCTGTAAGGAAAGACCTTTGAGGAATTTGTTTCCCAGCAAATGGTGGCTTCACCGAGGGTTTTTGGGTAACTTGAAGTTGAGATGTGGAGCTGTCATCTGTTTTTTGATCAGTCTCCAGGGAAACAGTACCCTTAAATCGATGCTTAACATGTATTGTACTATCCACTGTCACATCATCCGACCTCTGAATTGCATCGCTGCAAGATTTGTAACCATCTGTATTGCCTTTTAGGGATGTTGTTGCAGATTCTGAGCTGACGTCTGGAGGTAAGAAGGACCTATGAAGCAGAGACTGCGCTGCATGGTCTCTTTTGCAAGCAAGGACATTATGTGAACAAAGAACCAAATCGCGCTGCAAACATCAAAAGCAAACAAATAACCAGAAGAAATGGATTATGACCTGTCACTAATTTCCCCATAGAAGACATCTGAACCTTATTTTACCAAACTAAAGCTTCAAATTGCCAGCATCAAAAGAATGTGCTTCGAAATGATATGCTAGCTACCAGACTGACTCACAGCTTGGTCACAGGGCTTAAAATTACAAATCCTCACGGAAGAGTCACATTAACACTCTTTTAAGCTCAACTTCTCATAGAGAATAAATATAATAAAGAATATTGTACACAGCAAGAAAAATAGCACGAGAAAAAGGTTTGCAAAAGTGTCATAAAGTTCAGACATTCACTTAAGTACCTTTAGTTTTTCACGCTTAATGATCCTCTCACACAGAAGCCGCAGCCTTTCTAACTCAACCTGCAAATGAGAAATTTGAAGTTAGTCAAAGAAAATTTGGTTTCAAGTAAGAAAGTATCATGAATCAACAAATAAATTATTAAAGCAACAAATATTCAATTGAAAAAACTTAACAACAAATAAAGAATGATCCATAATATTGCAAAAGAAACTTGGCTAGAGATTCGAAAGTATCTCATGTCCAAAATCTAATCTAGAACAAGTCAAAAAAATTCCTTGTTGCCAAGGGAATCAGAAAGGTTCATTCAGCAGCCTAAAAGAAGTCAAAGACAGAAAATACAGAAGGAAAATCACAAGCAAAATAGAAGCCTCTTTCACCTGGTAAACTATTCTAAGCAATCAAACATAAAACTAGTTATCTCCATTCTGCCTTAGTTAATATCCGTAAAGCAGAAGTGTGAAATAAAATATACCAACTTCTTATTCCCGAACCCACTTCACTAAAATCCTTAACTAACATCTAACGATAACAACTAGCATCTGACACATTTTATATGTATAGAAGAAGTTCTCCCACTGCCCAGATCAATAAACCCTAACAAGTAATTTCAAAAATCTAAAGTAGTCTGAAAAGGTGAAGAAATAATCGTACTCTGATCTGCTTGATGCTCCTGATTTCCTCAACTCCATGTCTTTGAGTTTCCACCTAATCAAGTAAAGCGAAAAAAATGAGGCAATAACATAAAATTATAGAAGCAGAACCAATCAAGTACCAAACTACTGAATCAAAACCTTTGCCCTCTGCTCCACGCTATGTTTTCCACAGTAAGCTTTGTGCTGCAACTTGCCAGTAAGAGTCTTAACATACATGTAGAAATCAGTATTTCTAGCACAAGAGGGATGAAAGGTTGTCTGACAGTGACCATAACTACACTGCACACATGTAGTGGGCTGCAATGTGAGCAATTGCAGTGGGAATAAAAAAGTATACAACATAATGAAGGTAACAATCACCTTAATGCAAATCCCATCTTTCCGCCGACAGACACAACAAGTATCACTCCCTCGCACAAGTGTTTCCTGCTCATCCAAAACAATTCGAAAAAAACAATAAACTGAATCAACAACAATCCCAAGTGTTTGTGAAATCTATTTCAGACCTTAAATTTGTTTTGGGAGAAAAAGGCAGGAGAACAATTCAACTTTCCTTTATTTGAAAATGAAAAAAAATTATAGATATTAAATGCAAAATTTATTCTCAAGTCCAAATTCAGAAAACCTATCAAATCAGAGGGAGAAGAAGAAATTACAAGAGCATAAAATCATAGTTGTTCAAGGAATATTTGTACTTCATCTCTGAAATATTCTGCGTTGTATTCAAACTGAAACAGGTAAAATAACAATCTGTTTTACCTAGTCTCCTTTGATCTCGCCATTTTCTTTCCAAACAATTCCACAGTATGTAAATCTTAAATCAACAATAGGAAACAGAAGTACATACCATTCCTTCAATAGGATTCACTTGACCCCTTCTGAATGTTTGTTCAAAGATCCACTACAAAAAAAAGAAAAGTTCAGAAAACAAAGAGTTATGCGGTCAAAGAAGACATGGAGGGATTAACAGAAGTAGCAAACAATAAACTGTCTACAAAAAAAAAACAGAGAGAAAGAATGCATTCAAACCTCAGCACAGAAGGCATGCACCCATTGACCATTAGTGGACTTTCTAAAAGCACCAGTATTGCCACCACATAAACCGCATTCTACCATGAAACAAGGCTTCTCCCTAAAATCAACAGAAGGAGCGCCAGAGCTTTTAGCCGTTATCAATTCTTCACACAATTCACAGTACCATGGACCTGTAGATTCCTTAACACTCCGATAACAATCCAAGTGAACTGCAACCTGTTAATGATACAGTTATCAACTGAAAACAGACTAATATTTACAATGATAGAAATTTGTTAAGGAATGGTTAGCTTAGAAAACCTTGCAGCTGGAACAGACTAAGATAGGGTTCATTATTGTTTCAGATCTTCTGCAAATATCACATGATCTTGGATGGTCCTTGGAAAAGTCAGCAGTGAACTGCACAAAATCAGAATACTTGTCTGATGAAATCTTCGGAACAGCCACCCTGGAAACCATTTCTCTGGGACGTGGCACTAACTGAGAAGAAGTGGTAGCCCTCCCATTAGACGCATTAAATTTCTGTAAAAAGTACATATTATAATCAAAATTTTTGATAAGCAAATAATACCAGTTTAAACTACTAAATGCAAAGGAAAAAAATGGTGAAAAAAATCAACCTCCTGCTGGATAGATTCATCAAAAGAATCTTTTCTAAATGATGAATTTCTAGTAGAAGCTGCAGCAGCTGCTGTGGCAGCAGCTAGTACAGCCTGTGCTTCCTTGTGTTTTCTTTCTTTCCTGCCCTGCTTCCTTGCTTCTCTAAGCTCAGAAAGATACTGATTAACAAGCACATCATCCCATCTATGATTTCTCGCTGCATCAATCTCCTGTGGCAGACTTTTCATAACCCTACAAATTAAGTTATCTGCAAAGGGGCAAAAATGAGAATTAAGCCTCCACATCCACATTCTGTCACACTTCCCAGGAGTAGGTAAAAGTAGAAGATGTAGTCAAAACAATAAAAAGGCCAGAGAAGGAAGTAGACCAGTCAGGTGTTTTCTTTTTACTGCATTGCCTAGGAGCTTATGCTGAAAATAGAAAATTTCCCCTTCAACTTCATCAGCTGGAGAGAATTCAGAAATCTCCAGATTCTTAGCTTTGGCCAGAAGCTCTGAATCAACTCCACCACATACAGAAACCATGTCGTAGCATTTTGAGTGTTTAGTATGGTGATTACAACAAAAAGTGGCATTGTAAGAAGCTTCCAGACGAGAGATTTCACCTACATCAGATCCTGGTCAAGAACAAACATCCAATGTGTCATCCATATAATAGAAGATGATAAAGGAAAACCATAACATATCCATTCTTCACAAGTTTCACCTTGAATGTCACAGGCTTTATTCTCTGAAAGCAGCTCAGACTGCATATGTGGCAGCTCCTCACAAATAGATGGGCGGACATAATCACCAGAACTTGCTCCTGTTCTCCTGAAGCAAAAAAAAACAAGGCCACCAGACAACTCCAATCAAGCACAATTTCAACACTGTATCCCTCAGTGATTTGAATAAGCATCATAGAAGAACCTGATATTAGAAATGAGAAAGACAAAGGAATTCACGTTACCAAGCTTACATTAAATCAGGGATTAGGGGCTTCATATCAGTAGAGATTAGATTCCCCTGATCTGGCATAACTGACTCACGCTGCTCAGGAAGAGCCTCAGACCCAGACTCAATCTTTTCAAAGACACTACCATGCGAAGGATCATTCGAACAGCCTATGAAATGTATAACCATAAACAAAGGAACACAAGATGTTATATGGTACTATATGACATGGAATTAGAATCAAGATAGCATAATCAACCTCGCAATTTTGCGTTGGACCCAAACCCTAACCATTCTGATGTTTAGGCACATGACTAAGCAAACAACAGAACTATTGACACCTAAACTCATAATGGAACATCCAATCGTCTGAGGACCACAAAACAATCTCAAGTATCTAATCCCCCCTAATCACTACAAGAAATTTTTTTTTTTGGTTGAAAATTTCCTACAAGATATATCAACTCAATCTATGCTCTCAAATGGTATGCAAGAAAAAGCAATACCGACAAGTATACACCACCAGATACTTGAAAATTTCCTTAGAAAGAGTATTAACTCCACAAAATTAATCAGGGAAAGAGTACCTGCAGAAAAGTTAACTAGTGAAGAGTCTGAAAGCCCATCTACATTGATTAATCTCTACAAATAAACAACAAAAAAAGAAGATTACAAGCATGCACATCAGTCCAATGAAATCCAACTAAACTGAAAATCAGGAAATAACAAAATGAAAATAGAATCCAGAGGAAGATTAGGACAAGAAGCTAGTGCAGATACGCAAATGCCTAGAGGTACTGTTATATTTGTCTACAATCTTTGCAATGGTATGAAGGAAAATAAAAGTTAAACTTAGTGCAGATACGCAAAACAAAAATGCCTTGAGGTACTGTTATATTTGTCTACATCTTTGCAATGGTATGAAGGAAAATAAAAGTTAGATCCCTCCACTCTCGCCAATAGCAATACTCATTAGAGTGGCAACCAAATTACATGGAAGCTCACTGCAACTATGAAAATAGTAACTGGAGCAAATACCACACATTCTCCACAGAATTCATTCGGAGAATATAGCATTGAGATTCAAAATCATCAGAGAGAAAGAAAAAACGGAACATAAGACCTTGATTCTAAATAACCATTTGTTACTAATTAACCAACTCAAGATTTTCTCTCACCTACAAGAATATCAACCCTTCACTGAACATGATAGACTAGATGCAAATACACCAGTTGTAATATAACACTGACCAGATATATTATCCATGTCCAATTAGAACATCAAACAACTGTGACAGCAAGTCATACTAAGCAAACTAGCAAATGCTACTAGATTGCAATATCGAACAAAAAACACATTAACACTCTTAACATGCTGCCATAATAATATGCAACGGAAATAAACAAATCATAAATTTTGACTCCTACACAAATGAAATTAATGAGGCAAACAGAAAAGATATCTTCAAATTTCAGTATAAGGCTTTACAAACAACAAATAACATTCTTGAGGTAGTGTTCTATCAATTACATTATGGTAAAATTAATTACCTCCTCAGTGGAATCTGGAACTGAAGATTGAGTATTATTTTCTGGTTCCTTAGATAGGGATCGGTCCAATTTGGACTCATCCATCTCTACCCCATTGTCAATCAAACTTTCTTCCAATGAGCAAATTACCCTGTTTCCCCTCAAAATCTTAATACTGCTTTTGGTCCTTCTTCGAGGAGGAACTGACTTCACAGCAACGGCATCTGGAATATCAGACTCTGACATTTTTATACCATTTAGAACTATCAGTTTATCTCATCTCATCTCAGACTCTAATAAAATAATGCAATCTCGTTTAACTTTCAGAAGATTATGTAAAGTACCCATAAAAGCATGATTTTCAAACCACTTTACTATTTTGCTTTGCAAGTGAGGAACTAAACTATCTTCCTGCAGAAAAAAGGTCCGCAGTCAGAGAAGAGCACTGATAAGAGTTATCAACAATAAGTGAAAAGAGGAACTATTCGTTTTGAGCTTTACAGCAAGAGTTGAAACTAGTCTTTCAGGTGAGATCCCAAGCTCTGATGCTACATCTTTCATATTAACTTTTCCTTGATCAATTAACTACATAAACATGAATGAGACACAAAGTCTTAGTAAAAACAATAGTAAGATTACAACTAAAGAAAAGGTAATTAATTAAGATAAGATAACTTCATTTCAAGCATAAGACAAAGTACCCCCAACTACCTTCCTCAAAGCCAATGAAAGATTTTTCAATTCAGAACAGTTCTCAAACATCCCAATCCTATTTTGTTGCTCGACATCGCCAATTTCAGACATATGCACGGTATTCGATGTACAATCAGACACTCCTGTTTCATGCAATTCCCTATCATTAGCTTTGCCAGCATTGCTATCTAGAATATCTGCATTCGCAGTAGCATCACCTCGATTTTGGCTAATATTCGACCTGCACTCTTTGTCCGTTGACAAAGTCGCTGAATTGGCAACAGACAAGTCACTGCCGATAGATGTCAAAGGATCTTCTACGGAAGAAAAGGTCCTACCATCAATGACTTCTGAGTGCTTTGCACAAAATGCCCGTAACTCAACCTGCAAAAGAAATGTTAAGGCAGGGACAACAATGAAACAGAAAGGACAAGAGCTCTAATCAGAGACACTTGCGGCAGATCACAGCATAAAATCAATAAATAAAGAGTATGTAACTAGTTGCATCAATACAAGCAAAAGAGTGAAGAACAGGAAAATGACTTACATTGTCACATCCGTATTTTCCCCAAACCTCCATTCGCTGTCTAGCCTCTCTTGCACATATAGGATGAAAAGTAGCTCGACAAGCACCTAGATGTTGAATGCAACGAGTTATAATCGATGGAAACATGTGATACAAATACTTAACAACCGAATTCTAAGCCAGAGAGGAAGCGAGAGTTAGGGGGGAGAGAGGGATGGGTAAATTAACAGTATCATACACAAGAAATAGAACCAAAGCCACACTTCAGTGCATCACTTAATTGCATAAGCAAAAGGAAGCACTTTTTTAAAAATTAATTTAACTTACTCCATCTGCAGTAAATTACTGCAAATAGTAATAAAACTTTAAAAGGGCATCAAATTTAGTAGCCTCGTATTTAATGCATAGATAAGTTGGGTGCCCACGTATTACATTCAACGAGCCCAAATCACAAGATAATGCCTATTGCTAACCATTAATATCAACAACACTTTCAGGTTTGTTGAAGTGCAAACTCCCATGAACTCCCCCTCGTGGCAGATTCAATAGAAGTGAAGCATCCTTGATTTCTACTCAAGAGAACAAGTAACTAGACAATATAGAACAGATGTATAGTTTCCCAATGCTTTACATTGTGTTGCAGAGTCACCGTATGTATTGAGCTTGCACAGAAAATAAGGACAAGTTTGCATATAGTATAACTGCTTCAACAACAAGCAAAAACAGTAACCACATGCAACTGGAAGAAATTCAATTGCCATTTTGTCGGTTTCAGGCCCCAACCTTCAAGCCTCCATTTTCAATATCTATTTTTCCAAACAATGGTACTATCTTTTTCGAGAAAAGAATGAAAAGAATGAGAGGTCATCTATTCTGCACCCACTTAGTGCACCAGTGACCACCTATGCGTAGGGAGTGATTACTAAGCATTCAGATAAAAAATCATTGGTCCAACATAGTGATCCAACAAAATAAGAAAAGAAGAATACGCAAATTCAGATATGGCAAGTTCATGACATCTGTACCAGCAATACATAAAAAACTTCAAAACCTCATATAGCCCCACCAAATGAAAGGCGTTATCCTTGTTGAGGTCTAACAATAAAATAATGCCTACCGCATAAGAATGATACATAGAGACAACACAAGTTCATAATCAAGGAGTGTGCCAGATCAGATTGCTCAATTAAACCTACATACATCTGAAAATGTTTTTCCTTTCCATAACCAGCACTCATACTTTTTAATCAAATACAAAATGAAAGAGCTGAAGGAGGCTATAAAATAAAAGTTCCCATCAACCTCCTCAAAAATTACACAGAAGAAGTTTGGATAAGAATTACAAAGTCAATAATTAACCTCAAATAAACTGGGAATAATTTGGGGGGAAAAAAGCAATTGCAAAAAATTACACCAGGCAACCTATGAGCTAGTTAGATCCTGGCTCTGCAACCAAAGTGATGCACTATTTCCAACATAGTCTAATCCAGTGTAAGACTGAAAAATAAGGACACGAAGCAACAACACATACCATGACTGCACCTGATACATGCACCAAATTTCATCTTGCATATAGTACAAATCAACTTCCTCCTTGTTTCCTTCAAGTTGCTGACATTCATAATAGGTTCCATACTTATCAGATCACCTATGTATACCTCAGGCATCCATTGAGAGCAAAACAAGTGAGCAAACCCCACACCAGAGTCACCATTTTCTGTACTGACTGGTTTCAGAGCACCACCTTGCGTTGGACAAAGCACACAAGGCTGTTTCACAGAATCACTTCCTTCAGGCCTCTGCTTACACCAAGAGCATAACCAAGACTCATTCACATTTCCTTGCACACCATAACACTTGCGATGAACTGCAACCTTACATGAACTGCAAACAATTAGCCTGTTTGCATCATTACCCACCTCACCCTTGCAACAAAAATCACACAAAGTTGAGTTCCCTTCACAAGGATAAGCGATCAAAACCTTATCCAACCCAGCATCGGTGCCTAAAAGTTTTCGCTTCTTGGATGGACGCTCTGAAGTTAGTGCAATTCTGTTCCTACAACCTAAAAGCCACCCTAAACCAGTAGATAAATCCAAGTCAGAGAGCTCCCTTCCTTCATCCGAAGGCAGGACTTTGGCCCCATCAGTTTCTGCTCCCATAGTGTCAATTTCCACAAGGTGCTCGTCCTCCGGCTTCACATTATCCCTTGGCTGAACTCCATTACTTTCATTTCCATAAGTTGCTTTAGTTTCAGTATCCACATCCTCGGTACTTGGAACCGAGTCAGCTTTCTCATTACTCTGATCCCGAATATGCATGTCATTACTCGCATTATCCAAGTTTTCCAATACGTAAGGTTTACCATTTTTCTTGTTCTCTATATACGGAAATAAAAAACAATTACTAGCATCTAAAGTCCTAAACAAGGAAGATATTTCAGATAAAGCATCAATATCCGCCAATGCTAAGTCCCTAAAGTACTCTTCCGTTTCAACCCAAATATTACCTCCCTTGGACCGCTCACTAGCTCTCGAAGACTTCTTCTCTGCACCAGAATGCGACCTCTTATGCCTTTTCCTACCATCGGATTGCTTCAACAAACTGGCCAATCCACTAGGCAAAGTAGTGACAGTCGAAACATTCGAATTAACAGACCCAGACCCGTCGTCAGGGGCATCAAATGGCGAGCGCTCAGATAAGGCTTTACGAGCCTGAGACAATAAATCAATGTCTAATGAAACTGGTTTCTTACTCGTAGCCGGTGGTCGGTCCATTTGAGTCTCCGGTGACTTGGAAGCCGGAACCTTAGGGCGGCAACGCCTCTCGTCAGTGCCGCAACCTCCATCAGGAGCCCTCCCCATCATCTTAGTCCGTCGGTGACATCGGCCTCTGGTCATCACCGACACCGTCCACCGCCAGCACCACCCCCTTTGCACTCCATCATAAGAACCCAACCGTTACTAACAGTCCCGACTTCTCTTCAAATCCCCACGTAAAAAATTAAAAAAAAGCCCAATTTCCCACGTAACCCTAACCCTAACCCTAATACTTCACCAAATAATTTCGCTGGTCCCCTAGCTTTCGCAGACGCAGGCAGGAGGTTGACAATATAGAAAAAAAAGGGACTCGTCGCTAGGGTTAGGGTTTCGATTGCCCAGGTTCGCGCTGCTGTGGATCCGTTTTCACGAGGTGGTTTCTCTTTTTCGTTTTCGTGTGTTGTTTTTTCCTTCGATTTTCTCCACGGGCCTTTTTTTTTGTTTTCTTTTTCTTTTTTCCCGTGTAAGTTTGATTTCGCTGTGGAAGGGAGAGAAAAATTCGCGTTTTTTG
>JANIIA010000002.1:9612100-9628045 GCA_027478495.1 Erythroxylum alaternifolium
AAGTCATGTCCTTATATGTCATTTTATACATAAACAGCTAATACTAAACAATTAATTTTACCAAACACTCTAACAAACAACTAATGCAATCCGCTGGTCAAATTAGCTGATATAATCAGCTATCAGCTAATGGAATCAGCTGATTGCCAAACAAGGCCTTTACCTCTTACGAGCTGACTCGATGCGAGAGGAGATTAATTTAGGTGTGGATGACTTAAAGGTACCTTCTCATAATCGAGACTCTCCTGTAACATCTTATAGGCTAACTAAAAAAAAAAATTTCCTTTATGAGATTAAGTTGAACTTTACATGTGTTGGGCTAGGTGGCGCAACCAATCAACATTCCTTATCCAAAGATTCTTGGTCCAAACTTGGACTGGAAGTTTTGAATGGAGTCTATTTATCACTTCATAAAGGCCCACTATAGTATAAGGAAACGACACCGAGAATGGCCCAATAGTTGCTCTCGAAGAGGACCAGAGAGCGCCAATAAACCATTTTCAAAACTCTCCCCCCTCTCTCTCTCACAGCTTGGGCAGTGACTGACGATGCCTCTCAAATCTCAATACTGCACGATGGAGCCTATACTTGAATCTCCTATACAAACTTCTACAATCTGCTAATTTGTTCTTCAATTCGGCTTTCTTGCCGCTGGAAATGCCGTTAAGATCCGCCCATGGACAGGGAGGCTAACCTTCCCCCGCCGCTGAAGAGTCTCGCCCGTCCGATTGTCAACGCAGACACGACGTCGTCTTCTTCATCTTCATTTTCTTCTTCCTCTCCGCCGGACTTTCTCCGGCATGTTCAAGCCGCCTTCAAGCGTCATCGTCCACTCGGTACCTCCCTTCCCCTCTTTTTGTGCAGTAGATTTATCAAATGAATAACTGTTATTTTATTTATCCTTTTGTTTTTCATCACATTTTTTCTGAAATTATGGCTTTATCTTATGCTTGGCTCTTAAGGTGAAAATTAAAAATTTGATGGCTGTGGCGTGTTTGTTTGGAATCAAGTGATTTTGAAAATCCTTTTAGGAATGAAAAGAATTATATTGTAGAAAATTATTATATGTGAAGTAATCAATTTAAAACTATTGAATTCATTGGAATCTCTCTATACCTTTTGTTTGAAACAGGACTGGAATTGAATTAAGAGTGTTTAACTTCCTTCCTCCCACCTGCTAAAAGAACAGTGCTTTGTGCCAGTTATGATATTTTGGTTTAGTATATGTTATAACTCGACTAGGATGGAACTCACTTTTCTATTGAACTTATTTTGAAGGAAATTTAAGTGATTTATATCTAGGATTTCCATTCCGTAGTTTTCAATGTCCCCACACACATGACATGTGGAGTTGCAAAGAATTCCCAAAATTTTAACTTGCAAATAAGTTCCATAAGTTTAGGGTACAAAAAATCTTAGGTTATCGAAATTTGTAAGTAAACAATTACCAATCAGGAATGGACTTCTTCAAATTTGCAGCATATTGTTGCCTTCTTTTTTGAACCTTTAAAATGATAACCTCTGACAGCATCCTCAATTGGAGTAACTTCCCGAGAAAATAAATTCCACTTGTGCTAAACCTTGTACAATGAAAAAAATCTTGTAGGTTAGTAGTAGATGGTTTATTTACTCAGATTGCAACTGCTGACATGTGTTTTATTAAAAAGAAATATGGAGGAGTGGATAGCTTTGGTGTTGGGTGATGTTGGATCATCTTGGTTCCTATAAATTTGTTCCAATAACTGTTAAAAGCACAAATGACTGGTTTGTTGATTTTAGGTGCAATGCAGACTAATAGTATAATGCCTAGGCGTATAGTGGTCCCCCAACGTGAAACATCTAGAAATACAACTTCAGAAGTCGGTCCTAGCATAAGCTTAAAGATGGTTGAAAATGTTGCATCAACTCATGTTCGCAGTATAAAGGATTCTGCTGTACATACCAAAAATGCAATTTCTGTTGCTAAGCAAACTCAAGAAGATGCATCAATTACGCCACCTTCCATGCTCGGCACCATCACAAAGACCACAGATGAGACCTACAACCTGTTTTGTGGGAAGAGAGAACAAATTAAATCTTGCATTGATCACAAAGAAAATGATATAGCGCCTTCCTTGCTTGGAGAATCTGAAAATGCTGATGGAAAGAGCAAAGTTCAATATCAGATGAAAACAATTGCCAATTTCCAGGGTAATTTACTTTCCTTCTCACTTCCAGTTTATATCTCAAGTCAGTTGTGCTGCAGTAATTATTTGCCACTTTCATGACATTATGACTGAAGTTTCTGAATTCTTGATAATTCATAAATTTGTCACTTTGCTTTGCATGTATTTGTTTCGTCTGTTCCAATATGCAGGGGCCCGTGATGGTATGGCCACTGGAATGGGGAACTTATCTTCTCATATAAGTTCACTTTCATTGACAGAAATGGATTGGGATGCAAGCAACCAAGCAGAGGCACTGAACACTATCAAAGATGATTCCAAACATCAGAACTTTCAGAATTTGGAATCTGATAACACTTTAAGATCTGAAAGTGCAATAGGTACATTACCAAAGAGAACATCGGTTATTCAGGACCATCTTCAACAGTTAAGGAGTTTTTTGAACCAACCTGCAACTCAGTCCTCGGTTGTTGGTTCATCATGTCCCACCACAACATCTGTTAATTCTACTTCAGCGCCCATGCTTAATTCGACTACTCATTCCTCCCGTTTGCATCCACATAACAGTTCTAATGTGGCAGTTGAAGAATTAAGAGATCTTAATATGAAACCTCAACACGTGAATACAGGGAATACAGACCAGCTCTCACATCCTTCACTGAAGGATACAAGTGGGGTTCTAATTGAACATCCAGTCAATGCAACCCAAGTTTCCACCTCTGTTATGGATTCTCAAATTAAGGGAAATAACCAAACCAGAAAGCAAGATAGTAGTGTTCCCAAGGAAACTGACATTCCAATCAATCCTTCTCATGCTGGTGACAAGTCAATTAAAGAGAGAGGATCAGCAAATGCTGCCACTGATGCACAATATCAAGCTCCATTTCCCAAAAGCGTAACTTCAGATGCCAAGTTGGAGCCTGCTAAACCAGAAAGACAGGAAAAGGTTTCAAGTGGTAAGGCTGTGTCAGTTCCCCGTAAAAAATCCTATGATCCTGATATGTTCTTTAAAGTTAATGGGAAACTGTACCAAAGGCTTGGTAAGATAGGAAGTGGAGGAAGTAGTGAAGTTCACAAAGTCATTTCTTCAGAATGTACAATCTATGCGCTCAAGAAAATCAAGCTCAAGGGTCGTGATTATGCAACAGCTTATGGATTTTGCCAGGAAATTGAGTATCTGAACAAACTGAAGGGAAAAAACAACATTATACAACTAATAGACTATGAGGTACTTGTTTGCAACCTAAAGAAATTGGTTTCAAGTAATATCCTGTTCAAGGTTGTGTGGATTTACGAACTGATACAAAATATTGAATAGTTGAACTATGCATTTGAAAAATAGAGCAGCACTTAGAATAAATATGACGAACAAATTCCACGTAGTAATGGGATGGTTAACTTTAATTTGTGTTGAATAATTACATGATATTCTGTGAAGGAGTTAGTAAACACCTCTTGTGTTAAGGAATAAAGTATGTGGAACGTGGCACAGTGTAGTTGGCATCTACACTCTTCATATGAAACATTAGGAATATTGTTCACAAAAAATTCCTTAACCTTCATCCCATGTTATTCTTGTCATTTATGCACACACACAATGCCAATGCCTGTGAGTGTTTTTAAGTTTTTAGCTATAATGTACGTAAGATATTATCTGTGGGCCAATAAGAGTTACTCCACTCGAGTTCTTTTATGGAGCCTACTTTATATTTTCTCAAATTCACGATACCAAAAGATTTTTGATATACATTTATTCTTTTACTATGTATAATATTCTTTCGATATCTTTAGTAGTCCTTTTCGAATCAGGTGACAGACAAAGCTTTGCTTCGTGAAGTGATGAATGGGTGCATGAGCAATAAGGATGGAAGAGTCAAGGATGATGGATATATATACATGGTGCTTGAATACGGGGAAATTGATTTGGCTCACATGCTTTCGCAGAAGTGGAAAGAATTGGATAGCTTCAATCAGTCTATATATGAGAATTGGCTAAGATTCTACTGGCAGGTCTGTGGGGTACACTTAACTATCATCCTTATTTTTAATTACTTTGCTAATAGTGCTTTTAATACATCTTCTCTGTCCTTCTTGCTCACTGATCTAGTATTTGATCAATAGAGCTAATTATTAACATTGTTGCCATTATTGTAATCTTGAGGAAGGTCAACTTGATAATGGGAGACCACTTTCCTGCGCCTAGGGAATCTGCTATTCTTCCTGTTGCTGATAACTGTGAAATTAGCTATATCATAGGAGATGCATCCTTTAACTGTTTTGATATTATATAGAACCTCTTTTTTAAATAGTTTTGAGTACTCAATGAAAGATCACGATATTCTCTCCTGTTACTTTTCTAACTGCAGATGGTTTTCTAAACAAAAACACCGTGATCAGCTTAGCCATCTAATTCATCATGTTAAATTATCTTTCAGCAAATACTTGAAGCTGTCAACACCATACACGAAGAGCGGATAGTGCACTCTGACTTGAAGCCAGCAAACTTTCTTCTTGTCAAAGGTTCTTTAAAATTGATTGATTTTGGTATTGCCAAAGCCATAATGAGTGATACGACCAACATCCAAAGAGATTCACAGGTATCTTAGAAAATAATCCATTGCTTTTACATGTCAGCCATTTGGTAAAGTAAATCTTGCGAACTTCTAACAAATTGTAGGTTGGTACATTAAGCTACATGTCTCCCGAGGCTTTCATGTGCAATGAGATGGATGCAAAAGGAAACACTATAAAATGTGGTCGTCCGTCAGATATATGGTCTCTTGGTTGCATTCTTTACCAAATGGTGTATGGAAGAACTCCATTTTCTGAGTACAAGACTTTCTGGGCCAAATTCAAAGTGATCACGGATCCAAACCATGAAATAACTTATGAACCTGTATCAAACCCTTGGCTTCTTGATCTTATGAAAAAATGTCTTGCGTGGGACCGCAACGAAAGATGGAGAATTCCTCAACTACTTCAACACCCTTTTCTAGTTCCTCCAATTCCGTCCCAACCATCCTCTTCTCATGACCATGGATCTAAGTTGCTTCAACTTGTTGCTGAAGCCTGTGCCAATGACCAGGAAGCGTCTATGCTCTGCAATGAGATCCAACAACTACTAAGAGATCCACCCACAGCATCTCAGTCAATAACATCACGAGATCAACAGTGTATGTTGCTTTCTCAATTGTCTAAGCTTTGTTTTCAGCTTCGGGAATGTCTGACAGTGACATCGGGAGAACAGAAAACATAATCATGTGTATAAAATAAGAACTTGTGTGTCAGCTTGGGATGTTCTTTCTTGCATGAAGCAAACTATGAAATTGAATAGTCATGCTTATCCTGTCCCACATTTGTTTGTAAGAATATGTAATCTCATGTGTTATCATGTTTTGACAGAAAGCTCTTGTTTTCACCCACTTCTTGTAAGAAATTTGAGGCCACTACTATTATCTACTCCCCACCCAAAACGTAAATCTGCATGAAAATGACTAAGCATAACAATTATACGAACAGGCAACTATGACAGTTGAAGAACTTGGAGACAAGAGACAACAAGGTTTTGCAATAGAAATTTTCTGTAGCTTGTACATATGTTGTGGAAAGATTAGAAATCAAGGCCCCTTAGGGGGTGGACCAACCAATACAGAATGTTTCAGGTATTTCACTCAACTATTCTTGTTTGTGAACTTCAACGCATTGATCTACTGATATTAGTATCGAATTTATCATTTAATCCTAATTTATCAAATAATTTATTTAAAATAAATAATAACGTATTGATTAACTTGTTTGTTTTCATTATAATGTTTGGTTTTTTATTTTCATTTTTAAATTTAATATGGTGATTTGTTTAATCTAGTTTTTAGTGTTTATTTTTTAATTTGGTTTCCTGTTCCCTGTTTTTTTTATTATAATCTGATTTACTATCAATTACATATATATTATTTAATCATTTAATATTAATTAATAGTAAGCATTATGATTAATCTAATATAATTTTTTAATTTATAATTTTAAAAAATTAAACATGATAACTATTTAATAAATATATTTAAATTTTAAGATATTATTCTTAATTATTTAATTTTTATTTTGCTAAAATATAATAAATTTTACTTGTATTTCTCAATATATGTTATATAATATAAATAATTACTTAATTATCTCAGATAACTAATTTATCTTTAAAATTTATTCAATATTTAATTATCATTAACAATAAAAATATAATTATATTAATATTGATGATTAAACATACTTTTACTTTTATTTAAAAAGTAAAAACAAAGATTAAATACTTTAAAATATGGAAACTGAAACCAAACAATCTAATCGATTTCTTTCTCACTTATTTAAATTTCTAATAAGAATTAATTATATCAAACTCTTTATAATTTGGAATTTTTAATTCTTATTTTTTAAATTTTATTATATATTTTTGTAAGGTTTATTTTTATTTCGCAATTGCTACGTAACATCGTTAACTGTTGAGTTTTTAACAAAAAATGAACAAATAATATTGTGTGATTTAATTAATTTTTACCTGGTACAACACCTATTATATTCATAACACATATCGCATGATATATTTTTAATGAAATAGAAGAGAATATAATGATTTATAATGGAATGAAATGTAAATAGATGTAATACTAAAAAATTGTTGTTTGGCGGGAATGAAAAGGCTTATAATGTAATATAGTGAAATATTATTTGGAGAAGGGTTTATAATGTAATATAGTGTAAAGTTGTTTATCATTTTATATTTTATTCTAGACTCTCCAAATCGGAGGTTTTTCATTTTAACTATTTATAATGTAATGAGATATAACACGAAACTTTTATTTTTTACCTCATTCTATTATAAACTATCATCCTAAACAATAGAATAATATTAAATTTCATTCCTTCCATTCAATTAATAAATCCCTAACTAAATATAACTTAAGAGATATAATTTTAAATAAGTTTGTTCGCATATAAACCGTGTTATGACTTTAAAAAATAACAATAACTAAGGTTGTGCATTGCATAGGCATCCATGGAAGATGTGCTAATACTTGATTGAAATAAAAGATGTTATAATTTCAGAGATTAAAGGTGAAATAAAAACCAAAATTTAAGATTGCATAATAATTTTTACAAATTAAGAAATAAATAAGAAAAAGGTGCAAAAAGCATATAGGTCCAAATCTAATAATCATTTAAAGAGTTGTTATGAAAAATAAGGCCTCGTTGGTAAATGGGTAATTGGTTATTTTTTGACGGATTGAAAAGTATTTGGTTATTTGACAATGTCAAACTGCTGATAATCATATTTAATAATCAATTAATTGAGTCGGTAAATTGAACATAATATGTTGTTTTTGAAAATACTCTTATAAGAAACGTTTTGCTTTAGAGAAATTAAGGAACGAAAAGATGATTGTACCCAAAAGTTACTACAACTTACTAGAGTTGACATCTTTTATTATTACTCTCCCAAAAGTTATTACAAATTCAACTCTATTAATATGAAGAAAGAAAGTGGTAGTAGCGGTAATAGTAGTAGTAGTAGTAGTAATAGTAGCAGCAGGAATGGTAGTAGTCGGAATAGTAGTAGTGATAGTAGGAGTAGTAGTTGTAGTCGTAATGGTGGTAATAGTGATAATAGTAGTAGTAGTGGTAGTAGTAGTGGCATTAATAGTAAAAGTATTAGGAGTAATAAGAAGAGGAGGAGGAGTGGTCATAGTAACAATAGTAGTGGTCGTCGTCGTAGTAGTCGTGATAATAGTAATAGTCATAGTCGTAGTCATAATAGTCATAGTCGTGATAGTCATAATAGTAGTAGTAGAAGGAGGAGCAATGGTAGTAAGAGCAGGAGCAATAGTAGAAGTAGTAATAGTAATAATAATAATAAGAGTAAAACAATTTAGCCAAAATGTCACTTGAAAATGGACCACTTTTTTATCATTTCTAAAGTTAATTATATTTTTCTCGAATCTTATATACAAATAACTTTAAATACAAGAAATAGAGTAGTCCGGGTTGGGGCGGAAAAAAAAAGGAACTTCAAATTCTTGCTAGAGATAGATATTTTTCGGGAGAAACAGTAAGACATCGTGATGTAGTGATATCTTAATATCTTCAGGAACAATAAAAAACTCATTTTAAGGAAACAAAAAAATGTCAAAAATTAAATATATGTCTAACGTATCATACCTATAAAGAAAAACTCTTTTGTTTTGTTTCGACCAGTAATCGTATATCAGATGGCGGACGATAATAATACTGGTACTAATAATTAATATTATTATTAAAGTTATAACTTATAAATTATTTTTTACACGCGGCCAAGTGGATAAGCTCCAACACTGGCATGACGATCAATTATGACTTATAGGTGCACGGCCAGCAAAAAAAATGAACGGTCGAGTATAAATGCGTCTGTGACGAAAAACCTCAAGCTCCTTGCTCCTTAGTGCCTGCAATTTGATTGGGTCTCCCCGTCACAAAGAGGTAGACTAAGAGCTCCTTCATCTTATGCCACCCACGCCTTGCTTGCGTATCGTTACGTCTCCTCTTGGTACGCTGTCGTATTGTTTTCTAGGACACCTCACTTCTGGAAGCCGAAGAGCTTATAGTCTCTCTCGATATCTACCCGCAGCAGGTTTGTCTTTGGTTGATAAGAAAAAAGAGTGGAAAGCGTAAAATAGCAGTTTGTAGTTAGTTTTGACTGAAAGTCTGATAGCTTTCGCATCTTGTTTATTGATTTAGCAATGGATAGTAGTTCAGCTTGTAAGCTGGTGTTGTGTGGAAAATCATGTGCGGAGAATGAAATTGCTCGTTCTTTGAAGAACAACGGAACTCTTAAACTCCCCGACAACGGAGAACTTTCCGTGCTTTTGCAATCAGAAGTTGATAAAACTTGTGAGGATAAGTCTTTCAATGTAGAATTGTTCATGAACTCTCTCTCAACTAATCAATTCGGTAGGTTTTTCATTTGGTCGCCCAGGTTGACCTCAACTCACGACGTGGTTACCCAGTAAGCATCACCCGAAGTCTAATCTTTCTACAGTTGTGTAGATGCTGCGTAGATGCTTAAAATTGAGCACTTGTATATTATGTGGCAGCAATTTTAAAGAGCTTCCAATTGGCGCAGTTTGTGTTGCCGATATCCAATATAAAGGAAGAGGTTTGTAATGCTTGTGGAGTTTGATCTCCTTGTGTAAATGCTTGACATTAAGTTCTACTATTGTTGTTTGATCGTATAGGCAGGTCAAAAAATGTGTGGGAATCTCCAATTGGTTGCCTATTGTTTTCATTTACTGTTCAAATGGAGGACGGGAGAATTGTGCCATTGTTGCAATATGTAGTGTCTCTCGCTGTTACGGAGGCAATAAACGATGTCTGCAATAAAGAGGTTTGTGCTTATTGATCATTTCATGATATTCGTATGGAGGAAAGCGGTTTGCAACTCTGTTGAAGGAACGTAAAAGGCCCACACTTTCTTCGAATATGTAGGACACGTCCTTTTATCTGATATTGAATTCACCATAATGACTTTAAAAACTAGATTTACTGAAGTCTCGGCTATAGTATGTGCTCTTAAATAACAAATTAAAGAATTGAGAATACTGATAACTGTAAGGTCAGATAAAGTGTGACACTACATAAATATGTTATTCCATGTTGTATTGTAATGTAAAGGCTAGTTGTCACAGAAAGGAAATTCTGTAAATTTTAGTGCTCAGTGCATGATTTACTTCATCTAGAAAAGGGTATTTATTGTCAACATATTGTCTAGGCAGCTAGCTTAGATGAAAAATCATATTTGGAGATTGTAAGACGTCATGTAAGAGATTGAGGTGTATTTTTCCTTTTTGCTGGCATTTTCACCACCATCACTCAGACCTGTTTGTTGCTTCCATGAAATATAGACATTAATATGCCATTTTGAACATCTATTTCAGGGTTTACCATATCTTGATGTTAAAATAAAATGGCCAAATGATCTATACCTAAATGGCCTTAAAGTTGGAGGCATCTTATGCACCTCAACATATAAATTGAAGAAGTTCAATGTCAGCGCTGGTAGACTCTCTTTTGTGTGCTATACACATTTGTTTCGAGTATCTATATCTGTGTTTCTGCATATGTAATAAGTCTTTTGGTATACTTGTCTATTTTTGTAGGCATTGGATTGAATGTTAACAATGAGAAGCCAACAACATGCTTGAATGAAGTGCTGAGAAAATTGTCCACTTCTGACTTTCAACTTAGAAGAGAAGACGTTCTTGCTGCTTTTTTCAACAAATTTGAAAAACTTTATGATCTCTTCATAAATCAAGGTGGCCTATCATTTACAATTATGGAAAAGGCATTTTTGACATTTATACCATTCTAATGATGATTCTGTTGTAGGAAAGTTCCTTTCAATTTAATCCTTTGACTCCCATAAATTTCAATGTTGATTGGATGCAATTAGAATGTCATCTCATATTGATGGAAGAGTTGCAATTTTCTAGTTCGATCCTGATAAACCTCATAACTGGAAGGAAATTATATGGTTGAAGAAACATCCTTGGGCTTTTCGTAATGGTTATTAGTCATTATCATAAATAAACGGAAGAGTAGGTCATGAAAGTTGCCATGAAGATCTACTGGTCAAGCTCATTTATTGATTTACTTTCTCATGCAAAATCAATAGTCAAATACTTTATTTTAAATTTCCTTTTAGTGTTTGGTTCATCTTTGATGTCAAATTTTTCATTTGTTTGTCCAGTGCTTTACTGTTCAGGATTCCTATTGCAACCTTTTGTTGTATTATAATCCCACCTCTTAGATGAACTTGCAGGATCAAATATAACAGAATCTATCGGTTAAGCTCATTTATCAATTTACTTGCTCATGCAAACTTAATACTAGAATACTTAGTTTCAGATTTCTTAATGGTGTGTGCTTCCATCTTTGAGTCTTTTATTGACCCAAGGCTCTACTGTTTTGGATTTTTCTTATACACTTTTGTTGTAATATGCTGCCACTTCCAACTTGAAATAGCTTGATCGTAATAATATGTTTGGTCTGTTCCCATCTCCTATTTTGGGAGCTTGGAAAGGAATGGAGAGATTCTTCAGTTCTACACTTATCCAAATTAAAACTGGAATTAGCTAGCTACTTTGCTTATGAATCATGTATTAATTATAATTAAGCTACCAACAAGACGAAGCCCCTCTGGAGACACGAGCAAAGTTGCAAAATCTTAAAGTTAGGCGAGACTTGTCTGGAAAATTTTGGCACACAGTTTGCATCAAATGAACTTGTTTATGGGCCTAGTTTATCTTAGAATGTGATATATTTTTCCACATATTGCTGAACTTGCTTTGGCGTAATATGAAGTTGTTTTGCTGTATATGTTCCAGGCTTTCAAACTCTTGAGGATCTGTATTACAAAACATGGCTACACAGGTGGTATTTGTATTTGGTTACTTTCTTCTTTCATAAATGTTTCTTGTTAATGGTTTTTGGTTTTGATATTGCGAATTCTGCAAATTGGCTTGTCCTAACAAATGCAGTGATGAGCTTAAGTAGTTTGGTGGATTTGTAGTGTCCCTCCTTGATTAAGTGTCATTTATCTTTGTCTGTGCATGTAGTGGGCAGCGAGTCATCATACAGGAAAACAATGGAGATCAATCTGTAGAGAATGTGGTGACCATTCAGGTATGGCATACTTAGGGGTTCCAAACTGAGCTACTACATGCAAATGTGATTGTGCACTTAGTTGGAAATTAAGTTGTCACATTATAACTTTGTAGTCAGACTACACTTGCTTTTACTTTTCTAGAAACACCCTTAACCAAAAGCTGAAGCCTATATTGTAGTTAGCATTTTGATTATTGTACAAAATGGTCAACTGAAACTTAACATCTATTCAGACTCAATATTACATCGAGCGGCACAGTAACATGGAAGTTTTATAATGTTTCTGCTACTTGGATAAATTCTCTTAAATGTTCAAATTTGGTTTATTTCCAGGGTTTGACATCCTCAGGGTATTTGCTAGCTTTTGGTGATGATGGTCAAATGTGTGAGCTTCATCCTGATGGCAATAGGTAGAATAGTTATTTCTCCACAAAATTATACAATATTGTGTCTGATTCAAATTGCATGTAGAGAATATGTGGCTTATTGGAATATGCATAAATTGTGGTCATCAAATTAACATTTGTAATGGAGTACATCTTGCCTTTAAGTTACATTGAGAAATTGCATTAAATGCTAAAAGAATGTGATGACCAAAGAGGTGCTTAATCTGGTTACCTTGTAAATTGAGTTTTGTGGATATCCGTCGACCATTGGTTATGAAATAATATTAACTTGGTAAAAACTTTGACGACTATTCAGTAATCCTGCGGTGCATACTAGTTTGAAAGGAACATTCCATCATAAAGAAACCCGATCCTAATTTGTGAACTTTGTTGCGTTGTCTATATCAATTCATCTTGATCATGCTTGCTAATTGGCAAAGTGTAATGTACGTTGCTCTTCATTGCTCACACTTGTATTAGTCCCAGCAATTTATTCCTCAGTTCTCATGTAAGGACCTGAACCTGTATATCGTCCTACCATAACCAGTCGCAGATTTTTCTGATATGGCTGCAGTTTTGACTTCTTCAAAGGACTAGTGAGAAGGAAGCTTGATTGAAGAAAGTTCGCCAGCAGCATGTGTCTAACTCTGGGAATTACATTGGATGTATACTTCTGGTCTTTCTCAAGGCACTTGTTTAAGCTAATCAATACATGTTTTTTTGTTGTCTATTAAATCCTATTTGAATGAGATAGTCGATTGTATACGGAAATTGTATTCTTTTATCAAATTCTTTCAACTTACAAGTTCATATTTTGTTTCATATGACGTCTTTTGAAAATTTTGTACAGAATTTTCTATTTGTGGATGGACAAGCAAGATATTAATTGTTAGTCCATTGTTTGCTGCAAGTTCTGTTTCTTCTTTTTATTTTTTATTGCAGATCTCAGAATGGTACAAATCGACAGCAATAAAAGTGATACGGTAAGGTTGTACCAAAGGGAACTATGGGGAGACAGACTAGTTAGCAGTTAGGCTAGCTGGACCGACCAGGCCCTATTGAGACCCATGTGTCAAAATAACGAGGTCTTTATGAGTTCTCATTGCCGTGTTGTCTCAATCTCTGTGGTTTTAAACAAGCAGTTTAGAGAATTCTTTCTTTTACCAAGGCGATGATTGGCTATGGAAATCTGGATTTGGGTTGCCTTTTAACGCTCAGAAACAGCTACGTCCCTACGATTGTGGGACGTTTATGTTTTTCATTTTGAATGTTTTGTTTCGTTGCATTTGTGCAGCGTCTGTTCTGTCCTATCCTGTCCAGTTCTGTTCTGTTCTCTACCTGGAAGTAAAAAGAGACAAGACCCCCCTACCATCGTATTAAGCCTAGAGCAAAAGGGTCTGACATGGTGGGTGATTGGTTGTTGCTTCAATTATTGGGGTAAGTTGCAGATGTTGTCTCCATCACAACGTGGAATCATGTTGCGGTTTCCTCATCACTCAAAAAAGGTTGCAAAAGAACAACGGAAAAGAAAGTTCAACTTGTTCTGTTTCTTTGTCAGTTGGGAAAGCTTAAAAGGTTCCGTTTTCCCAAGTTTAAGCTTCTCCCGAGTGTAGTAAGCAACGTCCAAATTGCAGCTTTTCTCCATCTTTCTCTTCTTTTGCGCGACTTGTGTTGCTTATGTGATCATATTAGGTTCAAGAGAAAAAAATGAACTCTCGACATTGTAATAATGTAATCCCAAATTATTAAGCTATGTTAGTGTCAAGTCCACTGTTTTACATTGTGACCGAACAAAATGAACCCTTAATTGTCTCAACAAAAATGTCCTCCTGCGGATTTCTGGTACTGCTATTACTCCAAGTGATCAATAATCATGATATCCTTTAAAAGTGACAATGATGCATCAATGGTATGTCTGTCACACACGGAAGAAGAAACACGAAGCTTCAATGGATATGGATCACATACAGGAGGACAGGCAAGTTGTTCCAGTTGGTGTCAACTGTTTCTTTGTTCCCTTCCTAGAGTGAACAAAACTTGGTCTTACTAAATGATGTATTGCACGTTCAAGATAAAACTTCAATGCATAAAAAGTACAAAGGGGGGAAAAAAAAAAGAGAAGTGGGAAGCAAAAATTTGAAGGATTGAAAGTAAAAAAATGACAATAGAATAATCCTTAGTCTTACAAGCATTTTCCAGGAAAATTCAATGAACTCAGAATAAATTTCCTAGGGAGACTAGACGTGACACTTTCCAAATTGTACGTGATTGGATTCTTTAGCAATTTCCATTTCCTTCCTGCTCCTGTCAAGAAATGAAGTTTCACATATTTTGGCAAGAAGTGGGGTTAAGGGGCCTGGAGATTCATACAGTATTCTCACATTTACTTAAAGCAGCAAAAGATAACCTTCTCTTGCGACAAGCTCAAGCAAGGAAAGGAATAATTACGACGGGAGTTAAAAGACAAAGCCTCGAATGGTCACAACTTCACATGGCCAGCACGAGTTTGGTGGACCAAAAACGAAAATTCAACAGTGCAGTCTTAAAACCACAGTTTCTCCTTATTATATACACCACGCAACAGATCTTACGTTAAACCCTTTAACTGTTGCATGCTTTCTGTTCTGTTACCGTGACAATCACTGTATGCAATTCCTATTTTCTCATCTTACTTACAGTCTAATCGACCCTTCTTACCAATTTTAAGGAGAAGAGGACTCTCGCTTCCTCTGATGTAACATGCTTGCACGCTTGAAAAGTAAGTTTCTTTGAGTTGGAATTAAGAATAATAATTGACTTTCTTAGCAATCAAATGACATTCGCTTAGCTAGTAATCAAAGAGAAAACATGTAGATGGGTCCAAACATGTGAAATTAACCAAGGTAGGTATGTGATGGGTTACATGGACGGTGATGCTGGTTCCACTTTCAAGGAAATCTTTTGATGCAGGAATAGTTAGGGAACATATACTCGAGCAAGCATCATCTCCGACTAGTACTCAGTTCTTAAACAATCATTAATCGTAAGACTATTCCAAGAGAAAAGAAATTTTTTGTTGTGCTTTGGAGTGGTATTGGGGTGTACATATGCTGTCAGCTTACAGTTTGCATCATCCTCCAACATCAAATCAATACTAATGGCATCTGAATATATACCCTCACCACCAACTTTAAAGGGATGCCAAGGGCAAAAGTCTTTATGACACGTTTTGTTTATGTAATGACACTTTTAAACTAATCTTTCCAATTATACAAATTTAAAAACTCAGTGTTAACATTTACGATAAGAAGAAATGATTAAAAAACTCAACTCGTTCGGCTACTTAAAAGTAAAAGTTTTGAATTATTTAATTTTTCAGTTCGATTTATTTTAATAATTTTTATTGTTAAAATTTGATTAATTTATTAATTAATCAATCACATTCCATTAATTAATAAGTTCTTATAAATCAAAATAAATCAATTAGTTTAATAAATTTTAAATTAAATTCCATAATTTTTGATAGGTAAAGACAATTTTTTGTAATCATATTTCAAATTCTTTAATTTTATTCAATTTTTATCTGATTTTATGACGGTATCAATTGAACTTTTTAAACCTTAAATCCTTTTTTAAGAACTGAGAAACCCGTAGCCACTATCCTTTAAATGTGTATTGAATAAATCTCTCGATTAACGCAATAGCCTGCAAATCACGCTAAGTAGATA
>JANIIA010000002.1:9629733-9641337 GCA_027478495.1 Erythroxylum alaternifolium
TACCGTTGAGAAAGACAGCCACGTGTTTTCCATGTCAGCTTCACTGTTCAGCTTTTGACTGTGGTTTGGTCAAAAGACTTTTCTAGTCCGTGATCCACTGCACTTTGGTACACCTTAACACCCAGTGCCAGGCCCCCACCAGAAAGTGACGTGCTGCTTTAATTCCACCGGAACACAAGAGAAGAGAAGAGACGTCTTGAAGAAGTCCACAATGATTACCTCAAATAATTAAATAAACGTGGTCCTTTCTTTGGTTATTTCAGAAACAGGTCTGTTGGGTTGCGTGATTAGTGAGGATACGTACAAAAAAACAAAAGCAGAACCCATGCAAGCCATATGTTTTCCTTTTACTTTTCAAAGGAATGTATCATTTTTTAATCTGAATTTGTTATTATAATTGAACTCTTTCTTTTCTTAAAATCCATAATCGTAAAATTTAAACAAATCATTTTCTCAGTTAATTGAAAAATCTAGAGGTGGTAGACTCATTCCGCCTGCCCGCATTGCCACTTTCATTCGACTCAAAAGAAACATTCAAAATCAAATTAGTCCCGAAAATTGCCGTGAAAACGAATAAAGTTTCTAAAATGAAAACACTCAAAAGGTAACAGAAAAAAAACTAGCATGTTAATAAGATACCAAATAAGAATTGATTGAATTTTGTTTTAAGTAAAAGTTGGTAAATTAGAGTCAAAGTTAGTAAAATAACGATCGCTCTTTTGAGGCAAGTCCAAGCGAAGCGATTAGGAAGAGACCCATATCTTTTGATTGACGCCATCTAATATAGGCTACGCCTAAATTGTAAGGAATCAAGGTAATAACGTTTCTTTAAAATCTTTTAACTAATTAAAGATAAAGTTGTATATTACTAACTTGTCTAAATTTTGTATGTTAGAATTTGTATTGAATGTTATTATTGTTGTTAAATAATATGTTAAGTTCATAAAATAACACGTAAATAAAAATGTTCAATGTTTAATATTTAAATATTAGTTTTAAAAGAAATTATGAAATGTAAAGAAATAATCTATAATTTATTGCATACTAAAACATGATGAGACAAATGGAGCAATAATTAGTTAGGTCAAAAGGAAATCTTGGGATCTTGGACCGAGAAGATTCCAAATGCTCCAAATTATTTTTGTGATTATTGCCTGAAGTAATGTTGTCAATTAGCATAAAGTGGATATTCTTTGGAGGCTTTGGGGGCCATTGGGTCTCCAATCCAATGCCTCCTAGCATTTTTATGTCAATATTGAGATGATTAAGACTAACTCCACATGGTTTAATTGGAAGCGCAAGTAGGTGCAATCTATATTAATTTTGGAGACAAAGTGAGAAACTGAAAAAGGATGACAAGTAATAAAAACAGAGAAGATGGAACTGAGAATTTACTGCTAAAATAAGGAACAAAATAAATTATTTATTGAGAATTAAAATTACCACGTCAGCAAACATGTCATTGGTTTCTCGATCTTTCTGACACCCCCCGTCCCAACGGGGAACGGATGCTCGCACTGATTACCATAACATACGGTACCAAAATGGCAAAATCACAAACTACGATGGCAGACCACGCTTGGGGGCATCAGAAGGAAGTACAATGCGACGCGTGGCAGTACAAGGGATATATTCATTCCAACGTCGACACGGACAATTCGATCTCGACGGACTAATCCGCTTCTAACACCTTGCGTTACGTAGTGTTGCACAGTGTTCATAGTCCCACTTTCTTATGTACACCTACACGTTCGTTCGATCACGACCTCCCGATTGTCTCGCTACTACACGTCAGCTAGTGTTGTTTTCCTTTTTCTTTTAGATAATTTTTTAAAAATCCGAATAATATATAGCATATACGCTCTTTCTTTGTTTGCTACGAGCTTTTCAAGGTGCCAAATTGGCTTGACTTTGGGCATTAGCATGATAATTATATAAAAATCGTTAATAACTATAAAATCAAATACTCAAACCGCCATGGCAACCGATGTGATGGATGGACCAAAAGTTAAACCGATCTACGTGTCAGAATCACGGTGCTCCTGATAACCCGAATCTTGCCATACAGGACCGAGAGAGAAGGAGTCGTAAGTCATAACTCCGACCCAACTAACCGATTCGTATTTAAACTGCCCGGAATGGATTATAAAATAATAAAATAAAATAAAATTAGGTTGAATATTTTCAAAAGTCTAATAGAGACCAACCGGGTATTCGTTCTCTCACCGGTCACGCCTTCTCCTTTCCCTTTCTCTTCCGACCTTCTCGCATTTCATCTCTCTCTCTGTTTTTCGTAAACCGGTTTTCTCTCGCTAACTGATAATTTAAGGCTTTATTATTCTCGCTCCAAATAATATTAAATATCAAAATTACATGAAAAGGAAACTTCTCGATTACTCGTCAGCCGCTATGCGCCGCCGCTTCGCCGCCGTTGTCTTCCATCTTCCGTGCCTCGCTCGCTGAGAAGCCTATCCCATGCATCCGTTCTGCTGCATCTCCACCGTATCCGATCACTCCCCGGCGAAGCAAATACCGGACATTTCTATGGCAATCACCTCCAGATCCGACCCGAATGCCCGATCGACCTCGAGTTTATCCCAAGAGAACGTCTTTTTATCAACTAATCACAATCATCATCATGCCAACGGCAACGACTATAACGGCAATAATCGACTGAGTCAGCGCGTTTTGGGAGCGTCTGGGATGGGGTCCGGCCGCGAGCCGCAAGTGGACGTTAAGATAAACGACATCGTAGGGAGTGGGATCTCTGGTATACTGTATAAGTGGGTGAATTATGGTAAAGGTTGGAGGCCGAGATGGTTTGTTTTGCAGGACGGTGTTTTGTCGTACTATAAGGTTCATGGACCTGATAAGATCGTTGTTAATCAGGTGACTGAAAAAGGATCCAAAGTCATCGGTGAGGAGTCTATGAGAAGGATTTCCAGGACTAAATCTGTCACCTCCCCTTTGAAGCGCAAGCCATTTGGGGAAATTCATCTCAAGGTATATAAAAATCTCCTTTAACTTACTTTTAACAATAAACTCTTTTTTTGTTATGGATTCCCTGTTTGTTTTGATGACTTATTTTTTTAATCTCCGTCATTTCGTTGGAAACATTTTCGATGGATACTTTGACTTCCTCTGATGATTATGTCGAATTCCTGATTTTTTAATGGAAATTTTAATTAGCAAGTAATTATTCTTCCACATTTAATTCTATGAAATACATTTCTAAGGATCTAGTTTCTTTATTGCTATTAATTAGCAATTCTGTTTGCTAGGAAATGCACTTTTGGTATTTGTTTTTGCACTTCTGACATTTTTCATGTAACATTAATGGGAAATCAACTCATACCTGATAAAGATTTTGTTACGACTGATGTTTATAGGTATCTTCAATCCGTGAAAGTAGATCCGATGACAAGAGATTCTCGATATTCACTGGGACAAAGAGGCTCCATTTGAGAGCAGAGACACGCGAGGATCGTATCAGTTGGGTGGAGGCCTTGCAGGCAGTGAAGGACATGTTTCCGCGAATGTCCAACAGTGAGTTGATGGCTCCTTTAGACAATGTGGCTGCCTCAACTGAGAAATTGAGGCAGAGGCTTCAAGAAGAGGGTGTGAAAGAAGCTGCAATCCAGGATTGCGAGCTTATCATGAGGAATGAGTTTACATCCCTTCAGAACCAGATTGTGCTGCTCAAGCAGAAGCAATGGCTTCTCATTGATACACTGCGGCAATTAGAGGTACATGTAATGGATACCAGAAAACAAAGTGCCATTCAAATTCAGAATTCTTCTGTTTCTTCAGTTTCTCTTACTTACAGATCTGATAAATTTCCTTGTCTTTCTTTTTAGAAGATAGAATTTAAATATTTCTAAATTTGTAGAAGGTGGGGAAGTTTTGCTTGCATTTTTGGTGTTTTCCATGATTTTCGGTATATAAGTTTGATTGTGAGAAGGGCCTCCTAATAAACATCAAAAAGTTGTATCATCTTCAAATACAATCGCATTTTGTCAAAATTTTGTCTACCACCTACTGTTTGATCAGTAGTTATAGTTAAATGTAGAAGAGGCTGATGGATTGAATCTTTTCTTTTGGCTTTTTTTTGGTTCTTCTGCTGCCTGCGTCCAAACACAAAACCGTGACATTTATCTTCCTAGGGCTTATTTGCAGTTGATTTTCCGTGCTACAATCTTTTTCAAATGACATAGAGATGGTTGGTTACATTAAGAAATGCTATTCATTTTCTTTTAAGCTCTGCAAAATTCTGCACATTTTGATCAAATTGTATAATCAAGAAAAATATGTGAGACCAATATGTTCTAGGACTAACTACAATGAACAATAACATATAATTGTAGATTGGTTTTTTCAGACTGGCAACAAAAAATGTGTAAATGGTAATGCACATTTATTTGCTTGGTGTTGAAAAATGATGGCCTTTGTGAGAGTGGAACATTATTTATATCTAATCTGATTGCCTGACAACGTTTAGTGATGGTAGCGAATTTCATAATCAGCTTGTTATTGAAGCTGTAGAATGTAGGATGCTCTAGAAAGACTTGTTCAATTGACTCAGTGTGTCTTCAGTGCTCTGTAGATTTTTTTTCCCCCGAATATTCTTGAGTTAATGCTTTCTTCAAGTAAACCTCTATTTTCATCTAATGCTTAGATGCAGCAGCATTACATCACAGGTGGTCAGTGATTTGGCATGCATTCTCATTCCTCATGGATAGATAATGTTGGAAATTAGTAATGCTAAACAAAAGAACTTTGCCTGATATTTGACTTTCATGTCCTAAATATTTGAGATAATGACATAATAGAATTATGAAGGATCGTATTTCTGCCATTCTTTATCTTTAGGATTGAAGAAATTTTTTATTTCTATTTTAGAACTGAAGTCTGTAGTCTGTTGTAATTTAGTCTTTAATCAATAGATTGTATACACATATAAAACAGACTTGTTTTCTTTTCTGTGTCTTCTCTTATCCAATACAAGGCCATTTCAAGTTTCTTTGTTCGGTTAAGTAATTGGCATTTGTATTGTTCTGTGTAGACAGAAAAGGTTGACCTTGAGAACACTGTGGTAGATGAGAGCCAAAGACAGTTAAATGATCAAGGAGTTTCTTCTACTTTAAGACAAGAAAAGTTTAGCGGTGAGTTATGCAATGAAAATTTAAATTCCAGTTTTGATTTTATTAGCCACTATGAATTTGATATTTCTATATTGTTGCCAATACAAGGTGATTTTTCTTGACTATATTTAAGTTGACCAACTTATAGATTGGTAAGTGTTATTTGCGATGACAAAAATGACTTTAAATTTTAGACAGTTTCTTTTGTGAAGGCAGTTGTCACAGTTATTGTGATGGTTCTGATGTCTAGTACGAACTGATCCTGACACTGAACGTTACTATGTGTTGATTTTCCACAAGAGTAACTTGAGGTTACCAATGATTTAGCTTTTGCTCTTACATTCTCTTTTTTTCACAATGTTTTGTGCAAATTTTCCAGAGGGAAGTGTCACTGAATCTGAAGATGATAATGAGAGGGTTGATGCTGCAGAGGAAGAAACAGATGATGATGAAAATACCTTCTTTGATACTCGAGACTTCCTATCTTCAGGTTCTTTCAAAAGTAATGGGTCAGATTTTAGGACATCATCTTTCTCTTCAGATGATGATGGTCTTCGTGCGGTTGAATCAGAGGATGATGTTGATCCTTCCATTAGAGCTGTTGGGGCAAATTATCCATATGTTAAGCGGCGTAAGAAATTGCCTGATCCAGTTGAGAGAGAAAAAGGGGTCAGTCTATGGTCGATGATAAAGGATAATGTTGGAAAGGACCTTATAAAAGTTTGTCTTCCTGTTTATTTCAACGAACCTCTCTCTTCGTTACAGAAATGCTTTGAAGATTTAGAATACTCATATCTCCTTGACCGGGCATATGAGTGGGGAAAAAGGGTGAGTTCTGGGCTCCTGACAAGAAACTTCTGGTGTTTGGCTATTTTCACTGTTTTTCTTTTTGTTGTCTTGCATTACAACATTAACTATTCGGCTTGTTGTACTCTGCAAACTCTATAGAATGTCAAAATTTTTCCAGGTCATTAGAAAAGCTAAAAAAAATTGGTTATTTCAAACAACTACATAAAAGCCCTTTCAACTCGTTGTTGGATTTATAATACAGGTCTATAGAATTTTTTGATTGATTCTCAGCAGTGGTGGGAAAAAGGGAGAATGTGTCTGTTTGTGTATTGGGCTAGGGATAGTGGGAGCTTTGGTTTTGAATAGAGAGGTCATTTAGTTGCTAGTTTAAGATCCATTGACCAGGTCAGATACTTTCAGTTCTTGTCTTCTTCTTGGGGAAAGAAGTGTTTTGAGGCATGGGAGTCAGGCTACTGTGCAGAACACATTTTTTATGCTGCTCCTATTTTCCAGGGCAATCACCTAATGAGGATTCTTAATGTGGCTGCTTTTGCTGTTTCCGGATATGCTTCAACTGAGGGGAGGATTTGCAAGCCATTTAATCCATTATTAGGGGAAACATATGAGGCTGATTATCCAGACAAAGGACTCAGGTTTTTCTCAGAGAAGGTTTGACATTTACTCCTTAAATTCCACTGTTAACGATCCCCATACTATGGCCTTTGTGAATATGGTGTGCATCTGTGCCAATTTCCAGCTCAATAATAGTGTCGATTTCATGAAGATCTCGTTTATGAGGGTAATCTGACTGTTCGCCACTTCCTTCCAAGTGTTGAATGTGCAACCTGTATATTTCATCTGAGTTTTTTTCTTTTTTGTTTTATGTATCATCTGATGGACTAAGAAGATTCTAAGGTTTTGGGGTATTCTTTGGCCCAAGTATGACATGATTTTGGTTCAGAATTTGTGATAAGTAGGAAGTTTATGTAGTGAGCATTGCATAATTATTACTTTGAATTTCGATTCACCTGCCTTTCCATTGAGTAAATATATTCCTGTCAACAATTTTTGTCAGGTCAGTCATCATCCCATGATCGTTGCATGTCACTGTGAGGGTACAGGATGGAAATTTTGGGGTGATAGCAATCTGAAGAGTAAATTTTGGGGGCGATCAATTCAGCTTGACCCTGTTGGTGTTTTGACTTTGGAGTTTGATGATGGAGAGGTTTTCAAATGGAGCAAGGTAGGACCATAAATATGTATAACACATATATGCTATGGACAAATGATTAGCGCCTACTTCGTTTCCTTTGAATACTCCTGTCATAAATTGCTCTTTTCATATCAGGTTACGACATCAATATACAATCTCATATTGGGAAAACTCTACTGTGATCACTATGGTACAATGCGTATATCGGGAAATCGTGACTTTTCATGCAAACTGAAATTCAAGGAGCAATCTATCATAGACCGAAACCCTCATCAGGTTTGCTTTCACTTTTCTCTAATTATAGTTTGCTCTTCTGCCAGTTTTTCGTTCCCGTTTTACTTTAGTTGACTGAAGAATGTGCTGTGCTAGATGTATAAAAATGTAATTTCCATAAGCTGATCTTTTCGGAAACATTTGTCAGGTACATGGAATAGTTCATGATAGCAGTGGTAAAAATGTTGCAACTCTCTTTGGAAAATGGGATGAGAGCATGCACTATGTAAATGGTGATTGTTCTGTGAAAGGAAAAGGATTTGAGTCTTTAAAAGATGCTCATATGCTCTGGAAACGAAGCAAGCCTCCAAAATTTCCTACCAGATATAACCTGACACGTTTTGCCATAATGCTGAATGAGCTGACCCCAGGGCTTAAGGTGCTTGATTTCACGTTCTTATTTTTGTTTGCATTAATAGATTTTTGTTCATCCCTTTCTGTAATAATATCTCAAGGTTTGCAGCGATAACTTGTTCTATCTACTATCCATCAACTATTAAACCTTAATTTAGGATAACGAATAAAAGATACCCTATGAATACTAACCTAATGACCTCTCACTTGATTTGGACAAGAGATTTGGAAAATGGTTTTGTTTGTCTCAACACTTTTGTAGTTAATTGGGATTATTTCTGCTGTAATTCTTACATACAGGAAAAGTTGCCACCTACAGATTCAAGGATTAGACCTGATCAGAGATACCTAGAAGATGGAAGGTTTGAACTAGCAAATTCAGAGAAATTGCGACTGGAGCAGCGACAGCGCCAGGTAATATGCATTTTCAAGCAATTGATTGTGTTTTTCATTGTCTAATAATATTAGTTAGCCTCTTGACTGGCTGATTTTCCTGTCTCATCCGTTGATTTCATGCCTGTAACTATCGTATTTTTGTTTTTATGATTTGGATTCAGGCACGGAAAATGCAGGAGAGGGGCTGGAAGCCAAATTGGTTCACTAAGGATGAAGGAAGTGATAGCTATCGGTATATCGGTGGATATTGGGAAGCTAGAGAAAGGGGAAGCTGGGATTCATGTCCTGATGTATTCGGCCAAGTCCCTCTGGATACAAACTTAGATTGATAAAATAAGTTCATTTAGTCTTTCTTTTGCTGTTAGTTGCTCCAATTTTTTAGTTTCAACAATTTTTTCGGCACATTAGGCGGCTTACATCTCCTACTGAGTTGGACAAGATTCATGCACCCCATGGCCATGAGCTGTAAGTAGTAAACTGACATTCAGTTAATAAAAATTGATTAATTTTTTGTTCAGTTCCTTTCTATGTTCTTCACATGTGTGATATCCATTAACCTTTGACTTGGAGGCTGAGAGGTGTAGAATAGTCTGAAGAAAGGAACGGGAGAAAATGGTGACAATTGAAATCGGAATCTTTACAGGATAAATGAAGAGAGGACTGGCCTGAAAATGTTCAAATAAGCTCTCACTTTCAAGCGATTTCAGACTACTTTTGGATTTTAGATTCTTTTATTTACAAATTTTGTGCTAAGGTTGTGATTCCAACTTGAGCCTAAATGCCTTAATGGCTTGCAATTGCAGTTCCTAATAGTAAGTAGGTACATTCTCACACTCATTTTGTCTTGTGGATAATATGTTGTTTTAGAGGCCCATCGAACTTTCCAACATCATGCATATACAGGTCTTGCTTTCTAGATCTAGGTTCTGAAATCAGACCTATAAACCATCTCTAACTATCTCAGTCTTGGTTATGAAATGACAATATCTGGATTTATTTTCACTCTCACATACCAGATCACAGTTCTCTTTCTGTTTCTATGCCTGATAGATTGATAGATGGCTGATAGCGACTGACACTTCAATTCAATTCCCATTTTTCCCAGTAAGCATTGTACACACAATCAACTAAATCTTGACCGTTCAATCAACTACATCTCCAGTCTCCAAAGACTACCAGCATAGCAAACTAGCCCCGGTGATGATTTTTTTAGGGTCAAAGGTCGCAACTTTCGAGTAGTTCAAACAGACTCGCTTCACCCGCGAAAGAAAAGATGAAAGTTTTCATGTTTTTTGGTATGTCATTCTCATTCCTTCCTGAGGGCTCTCTTACATCATATCACAGTTTGCTGTTTAAACGATAATCACGTATCCAAAGGTGTTACTGTGGCAACGTCTCGTTTCCTGACACAGCACAGCGTGCTACTACTACTTGGTCGGTTGATTGTTTTGACCCTTTGAAGATGAACTTCTTTTGTGTTTTAGTCGACTTAAGAGCAAATATTAGAAGATGGGATAGAAAACAATGGAAGCCAAGACGGTGGCAGAGGATGGAAAAACTTCCCTTCTTGTTTTTAGGTTTCCATCGGACAAAAGAAAAGAGGAATTGCCATGTTTGGCAAGAACACAGAAACTTGGCAAAGAATCGACTAGACATAAGCAATAGGTCCTTGTGCCGGCCGTGCCAATGAATGAAACAAGTGTCTTAATCGCTTGTACCTGTCCTTTTCCAAAATTTAACATGCATAAACATTATACACAGATATCTTCCCTTCAAGGTAACTTAACTTTACAATTTTATTATGCATTGTTGGAGGAAAATGAACCTTTAAATCGCATGTAACTTGACTAGCCTATGTACCAAGCTTATAACTTTAGTATACAGTATATTTTACACGATAATAACTACTGACTCACTAAACTCCTGCAATATGAGAAGCTAAATTGGGATCTTGGGACAAGAATTGAAAAGGACAAATGGAGGCATTCATGTTATACTCAACTCAGCTATTTGTGCTTTCCTGTTTGCCATTTATGATACGTGCTTTGCTTGCTTGTTATTTGCTCACTCCCTGTCAAATATCCATCTTTGACTTCCCCTTTTTTAATTTAATCACAAAATTAGATACCGAAGATTAACAATGATGATTTCATTTTAACAGTCTAAATAATGACATCACTAAAATAAGCATAAAATAGAAAAGAGTCAAAATGGGAAACTCAGCATAAGTATTCAACTTATACCTTTGTAAGAGTTTTCACATGCCTGGCGTAAAGTATTCAACTTTCATAACCAAATTACATGCAGCAAGTGAAAACTAGCTCTTACTTTTCTCTTTGCAGGGTTCTGAAAAAAGTTGGGATAGGTCATAAGAGTGGCAGTGATGGAGATCTTGGTAATCATGGATAAGAAGGAAACTCACCTGCCAGAGAATATATTGTACAAAATTATAACTTTTAACATACATAGTTACATACACGAGAGTGACCTTCGTGAGTTGTCAAATTATCATTTCATGTAGGAGACAAGATAAATTCCTTCATGGGTCTGATAGTTGTGAAGTGCATCTTGGTGACTGAAATGGGGACCATAAGCAGCCACACCTGAGCTTCTGGGCAATGCCAGAAGTACTCTTAACAGCGAAAGACAGCCTCTTCCTCGAGGAGCATGACAGCCCCAGGTGAGTTTAACGTTGGGAGATCTTTAAAACTTTAACAATAAAATCTTGTTTGGTAATCAGTAATTAAGAAGTCCATAACATTATTTATAATAAATTTTAAATAATTCTAAATTTTTAATATTAAATGATATTAAAAATAAAAGATAATTAAAATATTATGAAATATTATGAATATATTATTTTTATGAAAAATATTATTATCGAAATCATATATTAGATTTTTTATATTTAATCTCGTTAATAATTATCTTATTTTATTTATTAATACTATTATTAGCTAAAACATTTTTTTAATTCTTTAAATTTATGTTGTCATAAAAATAATTATTTTATAGTTCACTGAAAAATAAATATGATTAATTACTTATAAAATACAATATATTTTGATTAATTATTTGTAAAATAAATCATATAATAATTAAATATGATTAAAAAATTTAATTATCATTATAATATCATTATGATACAAAAATAACTATTAACCTGATTAATCACATTTTGACTTGATTTGGGAGAGCGGCAGCGGTTGATAACCTGCTGAAATCACTCTACTAAAATGATAAGTACTTATATGTTTGGGATTGTTATTTTGGTAACTGCTAAAACGTGAAAATAGATGCTTGGCAGGTGTGGTTACGATTACTGAAAGAGATCAAATGACTTATTAGTCATATAAATTTTAAATTATAAATAATAAAACATTAAATTAAAATAAGAAAAATATAAATAAAATAAATTTAGTAAATAAAATATTTCAT
>JANIIA010000002.1:9641437-9655239 GCA_027478495.1 Erythroxylum alaternifolium
CCAGGCACCATTTCATGCATCTCAACCATTTGCCATAGAGTGTACAGTGTGATGACCCATGACAGAACTAGCACAACCACTCCAGGACCCCTGAAGTAAAAATCTTTTCACATTGAGACAGGTTTATATTACCTTAAGCACATCCATATACGACAGGGAACGTACCATCCAAGATTTGCCATGGCATGTGGGAGACTGAGGACGCCAGCTCCAACCATGGCAGTGACATTGTGGAAAGCTGAATGCCACCATTTTGCTTTCCTAGAAGAAGTAATAGGTGACTGCCACCACTCATCAATTGCCTTGTGCCTCGCCAATGCTTCACCATCAATCGCCTGCTTCATCGTACAACAAGTCGCTGTTAGTTTCTGTAAAGCCCACAACAAAAAAACAGCCGAGCGCATAAACTATTAAACATGTATAAAAGGCTAGCAGCAGGAAAATGACGAGAACTCCAACGAAGTTAGCTCTTCTTCTTCTTCTTTCTTTCCATTTTCCAGATAGGAAGTGAGTCTAAATACACCATTCTTTCTCTTGCAAGTGACACTTCTCTCATAAATTTCTTCATTGTCTTTGTTTTGCATCAAATAGACGGGAAATTGTAGAGGTTAATAACCCCAAAAATCTCTTAACATATAGGCAAAATTCTAGCAACTATTTTTTTGTGACTTTTGATGATTTTACACTAGTTTATATTTTGCTTGCATGTTGTCGTTGTTTGAGACAAATTGAAGTCATAGTAAGAGATAAGAAAATGGAGAAAATGTGGATGGAAAATGAGAAAAGAAGAGGAGAGAACACTTTTGAAAAATTTAAGTTGCATTAAGGGGTAAAATAGGAAATGTAAATAGTTAAGGGTAAATACAGAAATTGGTTTCAATGAGGGTATTTTTGATATTAATTAAATAAATAAGGGAAAAGTAGAATTTTTAATTAATTAAGGATATTTTAGTAATTATAATAGTTATGATAGTAAGGATATTATTTTTATAATTAAAAATAAAGTAGAAAAGAGAATAATATTAGATTATTAAGTGTATTTGAGTTTAAATTTTTTGTAAATTAGTTTGATAGAATTTTTGTAATGTCTAGGTTCGATAAAGGAGTAAATTATACCATTAATTAGTTGAGTCAAAAATCAACATAAGAATAATCTTAAACTGTATTCTCATAATATATAGTATTTTGTTATTAATAAATTATTTCATAATGAATCATATTTTTAAATTAGTCATTAATTAAATTAATGATTAATATTTACATACATGAATTATAAGGTGTTCGTGTTTATATTTTTTTTTGAAAAAGAAAACATATCCTGAAAGTAACTTTGTCGATTGTTCCAAAGCTTAGAATATTCGTGTTTATATTTTGTTATGTATATTAAGGTGTATCAATTGTTAATTTAGTGAAAATGTGTTATTAAATAGAGATTGATTGATAATAAGTTTTGAATAAATAGTGAAAATCGAGAAGCTTTGACTTGCCTAAGATAAGCTACATTCGATGGTCTTAAATTAATAGGTTGTGTTGATACGAGTAAGGGATGATTAGGTATTTATCCATTGAGCAAGTTACAAGTATCGAGGCATCTTGAGTCCTAATAATGTCTTGTACCGATGGCTAGGTATCAAAATGGTACCCAAGTATCCTAAATTTTGGGAATATCCTGTGACAATAACTAGGTACCGGAGTAGTACCGGAGTACCAAGTGAGAATGAGAAATTAAGGTACTTTATGCCAATATTTACATATCTAATTATGTTTCTACTTGATGAGAGTTGATGATGAATAGAGATAAGCCGACAAATCATTGAATGTAAGCCTACTAATTCAATTAATCATGAGATAAAACATAAATGACATTTATAAGTTAATATTTTGTGTTAGGTAAAATTTTGAAATGTTTGTTAATTGTTCAAATTAGACTGAGTAATGTTGTGTGTCTTCGTATTATACGAATGTTTTAATCACTTAATTAAGCTTTATATTTATATATTGAATTATTTGATTTTAAACGTATTGTTAGTTACTTTTACTAAGTAGACAGTTTACCTCTTGCCACTGTTTCTTTTAGGAGATCGTGAGATTGTCGATAACTCCAATATACATAGTTGACAGAGAGGAGATTAAGTAGGACCAGCAAATTACTTAGATAAGGTTGAGTGGATGCGTATACTTTTTTTACAAGACAATTCCAACAATTGTATTATATAAAATACTTTCGTATATGAGAACATCTCTTTGGAATTATTAAAGATTTTAGTTATTAATATTATATTTTGGAAATAATTTGGATAATTATAATTTAAGAATTTTTAGTAACGTAATTTGAAAAATACTATGAAAAATTTTCAGCTTACTCGCTGCAGCATCACTGCTTGATTCAGTACTATAATCCAAACACCTTATGGACTTTTATAAGTAGACAAACGTCATAAACCGACAAAAACCTATGAAATTTATGCCACACGACGAGAATAATTTGACTGTCAAAGAATAGCAGGTGGGACGATCAATGACCAAGCAATTTGATCTAAGCGTGCGTTAGTTAGGATTAAATTTTCGGTTTCAGTTAATCAACTTTTACTTTATCTCATTAAATTTTATTCATATATTTATATAAAATTTATATAAATACATGAACTAGATTAAATGGATAAAGAGAAAGACACAGACACCAGCAAGTGGCGGTGACGTCTAGATTTATTTCTTAAAGAGGCATACTTTTTGTATGATTTATTTATTTTTATTTATTATTTTTTTAATTTTAAAATTTCTAATAAAAATTCTTATCAAATTATTTTAGTATAAATAAAGTTATAAGATTTTTAATAATATTAAATCTTAATTTTAATAATTTGAAATAGCAAGTACTTTCTAAAATAGCTAAAATTAGGTAAGAAATCACTTTTATTAAAAAAAATTCCCCAAAAGTAGGGAATCTCCAAGAACATTGGAAAAAGTTGTTTCAGTTTTCGCTTTTATCTATTTCTTAGCCAAAATACAGACAAGAGACGAAGGCAGATACAACTGGAACATGCAAAGAAACAAATCAATACAAAACAGAAAAACATATATAAAGTTATAAACAGATATATCAGAGAAAGAAAGATACTAACAATTAGGTGACCGTTGGGCTGATCCGTTTGAGAAACCATGTTTGGTACTAAGAAACTGCTCGGAAGTTGCAGAGAGACAAAGGAAAGAAGAAGAAGAAGAAGATGGAGAAAAGAACGAGACGTGAAGTTGTGTTTGGAGTGTCTTAACTACTTATATTTATGAAGAGACGAAATGGGAGTGTGGAGATCGAGTCAGGACCGGGGAGAGATTATATTGTGTGTTGATTGATTGACTTTTCTCTGCTGAATGAAACACAAAGCTTTTTTGAATTTTCTTACGACGTGTTCAAAAATTTCCACGGTACTATGTATGATGAATTTTGTTATTGAAGGGGAAGGGTATATTATGGAAAATGTTCAATGAAAGAAGAAATTATTAGAAAACTTGAGGAAGAGATCATAAAGCAAACGACGCCAAAGAATCAACTATCAGAACAATCATAGTAAACTACATAGGATTGTAACACGTGTCAATATCGTAAAAGTGTTAGCTAGCGTTGTTAAATAGCTGTTGTAACCAAGCCAGTACGCATGAAAAATCTGAAGTAAAAACCATATCGTATTCTCTCTGTCCTTTCTTCTACCTACTCTTTTCGTTATTCATTTCCAAAAAACTCGTGCAATAATTGGTATCAGAGCGAACGTTACTCGGTGGAAATGGCTGAAAGCACGAGGGGATGAAGAACTTGTCGGAAGCACACATAAGACACGAGAAAGAGATTGGGACAATGTTCCAGCAAATCATGCAGAAGATGAGTAGCGATACATGGGAAGTAACATCATGAAACACGAGAGAAACTGAGACTTACACCATTACGTCGACGTTCAGCAAGCTGGACTTTCTTAGGTTTAGGCTTAGTTTGGGGGGAGCGGTGGCAGCTGATAACCTGTTACAAGTACATATTTTCAATAATTATTTATGTGTTTGGAATTACTATTTTAATAACTGCTAAAACATGAAAATAGATGTTTGGTAAGTGCGGTTGCGGTTGCTGAAAAGAGATAAAATGACTAAAAAGCCTATTGATTTAATAAACTGTTAATTGTTGTATAAATAATTAAAAATATATATTATTAGTCATATAAATTTAAAATTATAAATAATAAAACATTAAATTAAAATAAGAAAAATATAAATAAAATAAATTTAGTAAATAAAATATTTCATAAAAACATATTATTAGTCATATAAATTCAAATTATAAATAAGAAAATATTAGTTGAAGGTATAATAAAAAAATAATTATCAGAAGGTTATTAATAGAAAGTAGAATTTTTACCGCAAAACACTTTCCTACTGCAACCCTCTTTCTACTTATCTATTTCTGTGTGGCATCGCACTTTTCTTTAACTTCCGTTTGATTACCTACAAATTCAAACATGTGACTTTATTTAAAAACTATGATAAATAAGTATTTATTTTAACCAAACCGCACATCCAACCACATCCTTTTAGAGAACATATAACAAACACACAATCCCTAAGTTGAATACGCAATATAAATCGACTTGTTATTACCACCGCATGATTTGTTGACTCTGCCAAACTCACCGAACAACATTCCTCAACCACTCTTTTTTTACACAAAAAAATCACCTGCATTCACCTGGGCCCGCCCCCAGAAGATTACAGCGTTTGTGATCACGAACATACCTCATGATTGGATCCATTTCTCAGACCGTAATCTTTTATACGAGCAGAACTGCATAAGCATTGCGTGAGGTATGCTCCGTTTGGTACAATTCAAATAAATAGAAGCGAACAACCACGTGGCTGGTGGCGATCAACGACCCCGTGAAGTCCACGCGATTTGACTTATAATTGGCATTCGAAGTTTCGAACCCAACTAACCACCCATTCTTTCAGTTCTGATTATCTGTGATACACTTCGTTTAAAACCCGTCCACGTGGCGCTTTTAGATTTATTCTTGCTTCGGTGAACAGCAAGATGTGGTTTTCATTGAGGGTTCTACTGTTAAAAACAAAATCCGGGCGTAAACAAAACATGGAACATAAAAAGGAGCAGGGACGTGGAGACAATTTCCAGAACTCAAAACAACTATATGTATTATTCATGCTTTATTATCCGGAACAAAATCCATGAATATACAGAACAAATACATAACTGTTGCAGAGAACAAATAAAAATAGTAGCGTAAAATCTCAACTTTTTTATAAAATCAACAACAATCAAGCACCTAAATTAAGTTAAACAATGGTGGAAGCTTTGATACTACCGTTAGAATCTCATCGTGATCGAATCACGGATATATCAAAAAATTAAATTTTTACATATTCCGATCAAATCTTGATAACTGTATAATTTAAATAGAAACACGAATTGTAAAGTAAGAATCATATACTTGATTTGTATTTTCTGTTAAAATTTTTTGACAAATTTTGCGCTATACCAACCATAAGTTGTTCATTCATCCAGCCTCTAATATTCACAAAACAACTTCTCAACATCTTTAACAAGATTGCTAGCTCCTTAAACTTTCTTCCTATTAATAGAAAAATCATTAGAATTTTTAATTTTTATTAAAATCAAATTCTTTAATTATAATTAAAATCAAATTATTTAATTTTAATAAAATCAGATATCTCATATTTGATCCTTAAAGTTTCACAAACTTTGTAAGTAAGTCCAACTTATTAAATTTGATTTTTCTTTAGAGTGACAAATTCTTTATTGACTTACTTAACTATCTTCATATAGTTCATATTGTATCCAAGTACTATCGACTGAATTATCCTATAATAGTTCATAAGTACCATCAAAATACAATAATTCTCACACGAAATACCTTAGTAATTTCAAGTCTAATGATCAATTACACAACTATCATTATGAGAAAAATCCATAGATATATAAGTAATATTCAATTTGGGATTTTCATAGTCGGGTTAGTTCAATGACTTATTCTCTAATAATCACCCACACGTTAGTTTAAGTATTTCATACTTTAATTTATGAGATCAGTTACTTTCTTGATAAGAAAAAGAAACATAATATGTGTTAGCTTTACTGTTTCAACAATATCTCGTCTTGATGAAACTGCAATTAGGAACATTTAGAAATAATACGCTCATCGTAATTTCAATTACATGGTAATTGTTCCAGGAATTTTAGCTTTAGCATTAAAATATCAAATGTAATTAACTTAATACACAAAGATAAATAATGCTTTTATTAATTAAATAATAATGCCATACATTAATTTATATCCAAATGATTGACTGCAAGGACATAAACTAGCACTTTAAATCTTAAACGCTAAGATTTTATTTCGCACACGACTGTGCATAATGATTATAACTAAACTTTAAGCTTCAAAACTTGATGTTGGCAATACACACTCACAGTGAGTTACACAATCAGCAAATACGATTGTGTCTGACTCTACATGGGCATGTTTGATCTTGAAGCATCACCCTTCAACTTCCACACAGTTACAGAAGCTTATAAGTTATGCAAACATTTGTGTTCACCGTTAACACAAGTGTGTACCTCCTGGACACGAACATGTCCTCTAAAATCTACTTTAACTCATTGGTTTCTGCCTCAAATACACGTAAACTTCATTCTTTTTAGTTTATGAAGATAGTTAACACTACCAAAGTTCATATTTAAAGGCTTTTGATAAGCTAACAACCATAATATGGGGCTGAATATACAATAATCTCTCCTTCTCGCCTATTTCAAAGGAGAAATATATTCCCCTAATATTCACTTAAAAGTCATCATGGCGAGCTTACTACAAAGCCCAAGCCTGCTCCCAAGAACCACTGTTGTTAACATGTTATCACCAGTATTATATGATGAATCCATCTCCTCTTACATTGCCTTAAGCTAAGAGTCTTTATCTTTGAGTTCTCCAACTCTCCCTTACTAATGATTAGGATATACTCCGAACTAGGGTATCTTGCCAAAGGTCTCTTCACTTTAGTTAACTTTTAAAGTTGGAAATCTTCCAATACTTGAGCAATTGCTCTCCCTACTCAAGATGCTCATGAGCCTCTTCAACACCACCTATATAATATGTCTCATGTGACTCGTTACCATCAGATTGCCCTTTATTATTATCATCTTGTGTTATTTCGTACTCATCTTCTTCATTTATAGGCTAATTAACGAAAGTGAGAATATGGGTAGTATCTTCATTGTTGAAAGATAAACTATTAAAAGTAATATTGTCTTATTTGATGAGATCAACACCCATTTCATACTTATAGAAGACTATGTCCATGCTTCCAAACACTTCTACTTTTTTCGAGTCATAAAGCCCATAGCCAAACTTTTTGTTACCATATCCAATAAATACATAAGGAGTAGTCTTCAAATTTAGTTTTGATCTCTACTCCTTTAGCACATACTTAAAAGCCTTGCATTCTAATACTCTTATATGCGTATAAGTTAGATCATTTCCTTTCAATACTCTTTCAAGATTGTAAAGCTCTAATGGAACAAAATTAGTTTTGTTCATCATTTATGTTGCAGTTTTGACTACCTTACCCAAAATATAGCATCATCGATAAATATAACAAAATACTTGTTACATTTATCTCTATGAGATCATATATGTCGAAGTGCACCAGCTCCAAAGCCTTTCTTTTGGAAGACATTTTATTGAAAGACATTTAATGTTGGTTTCCAGCCACGTAATAATAGGCTGAGAGAAATTTTAGTCTTTGCAAGAATAAGTGATTTTTCAATTAGTTACTTAATCTCTTTCTCACTAACGTGTTACAATCTTCGGTGCCACAAATTTGGTGAACCATTTTCTTAAACTGCACATAATTCTCTGGCACACACTTTTAAGTATGTCTTGTATAAGGTGTATCACAGTCCACCGTGAGTAATCATTAATGGTCCTTTAGAAAGCTTTTGCTTTCCATTTCCAAAAGTATGCCAATATTATTATTGGTCAAGCGCACTTCTAAAATCTCATCCATGTTGATGATGTTAATGGAATGCTAATTGCCTACCTTCACACTTCTAAAATCACCACTCCTGTAATTGGTGAAGTACTTCCTGTTTGGAACGCAATGGTAAGATAACCTTATATCAACAAGCTACTTTGAATTTAAGTGACTAATATGAAGACACTCACTAGTTACATAAATCAACGACACTTCATCATTTGTCTATGATGTCCTTATTGTAGTGTTATTACTGTCTCCATCCTTTTAGTTGTCTTACTTCTTCTAATCTCTCTTACATTTGTAGTAGAACCTCATTATGTGGCTAGGTTTGGTACAGTAATGATACATTATGATCTCCTTATCATCCCTTTATTTCAACCTGTTCTTTCACTTGCCTTGCCTTTTGGGATCTCTCCTCTTACTTCTTCCTTTATTTTCTACTAGAAGAGCTTGCATGTTATTGACATGGATCTCCTTCCTCCTAGTCTCTTCATTTCTTTGATCACATCCAGAGAAAGCACATCATCTGAAGCAAAGTTGCTGATAGTCATAACCAAAGTATCCCAACTATTTGGCAAAGAACTTAACAGGGACAAAGCTTATAATTCATCATCAAGGACGATCTTCATCGTAGTCAACTTGTTGATGTTGTTTTGAAAATCATTGAAATGCTTCGACACTAACTTCTCAGCCTTAACTTCAGGTTCACAAGTATTTTAATCAAGGAAGCCTAATTGTGATCGGTCTTTCTCTCGTAAAGACCCTCTAATTTCTTTCATATCTCTAAAGGATTCATTTATTAATATACGTGGTTGAATATAGTTATATCAATTCATTGTCTAATTGTTCCCAAGGTCTTTCACTTCATCTTCTCATACTCTTTATCTATCTACTTCTTCGACCTAGTTGGGACATCATCTTTTATACTTTTTTCCATATCGATTGGATCATAAAGATCCATATAATATAGGAGATCTTCCATCATAGGTCTCCACATTGAGTAGTTAGTTAATGACAACTTCATTGTAGAGCTATCGTCACTCACTATACCTAAGATTTTGATACCACTTACTAGGTTTTAAAACTATTTATTGGGGTTTTAAGCAATAATGTTCATAAGGTCTCCAAAATCACGAAATGACAAACAACTCACAAAATAAAATGATCGAACAATTACAAACACAAAATTTTAACGTGAAAAATTCTCCAGTGTAAAAGTAAAAATCAAATGACAAACTGACAATAAAATCTACTAAATCAAATGATAGGATACAAACGACAAAGATTTCAAGCTCTCTCACTCAATGACATCTCACAAGACAACTACATTTAATCTAGCTCTTTTAGCTTTCTCTAAAGCTCTCTCGAAAAACTTTCCGCTGATAACCTCTAAGCTTGAGTACACATTGATATGTTTATACCAATGCTACTCTTAGCTAATTCTAGATATCAAACTTCAATAAACCTATAGTTGATAAAAGCTATTTAAACTCTAAAACTCTTATATCATCACGCGTTTCTTTTTTTTTTTATAACTTTTGTCTTTCAAACTTATCTTGAAATCTTAAAAGTATAATATTTTACATCACATATACTCACTCACACGACTATATGCCAACCTTTAAGTTTCAAAACTCAACATCATATAGGTATATGGTCTTAGTGAGTTACATGGTTAGTGGGCATGGCTATGCCCAGTTACACAGTTACATAACTATGTGTGACTCTACATAAACATGTTTGATTTTGAAGCATTGATTTTCAATTTCCACATGACTGCAAAAGCTATTATAGCTATACACATGGTCATGTGCACCATTGACGGAGAGAATATGCATCCTTAAACGAAGCGTGTCTTTCAAAAATAGCTTGAACTCATCAGTTTATGCGTTAAATATAATAAAACTTCATTACATTCTATGTATAAAGATAAATAATACTTTTGGAGTCTAAATTTAGTACCTTTAGTCAAGCTATAACTAATACTTTTGGAGTCTAAATTTAGTACCTTTAATTAGTTAAGCTAACATCCATAAAATAGGGTTAAACCTACAATAGTTTATACCTCATGCTATTACATAGTTTTTAAAAATATTTTTGATACTCGATAATTTAAAATTTTATCTTAATGATATAACCAATAAGTAAAAAGTTATAATGTAAAAAATTATATAAAAATAATAGGTCTATATTTTATAAGTTCATTATATTGTGTTTACAAACTATAAAAAGTTAAGATTTTATAGGTAAGTCTATCAATTGTCTATTCATCTTTCGTAACTCGTTATTTACAATATTTTGTCGTTATTAATGATATGTTTTGCAATTATTAAATTGATACCTTACAAAAAACCTGAAGTTGACTGAATACACTCTTGCATAGATACTATCGTCTGCCTTCAGTATTAATCTTTCTACGTGATTGGATCATGATTCTCATGTTGCTTTCTCTGTCATTTTAATATGTTCTCATCACTTTCAAGTTCAAAATTGTTTATGTAATGCAAAATCTCAACATTTTGACAAGTAAGAAAGACTAGCCGCCATTGGTTCGTGCAACGTGTGAGTGGCAACCATTTAATCAAATCGCAAATGAACACGTGAGCACTGCTGCTAAACACACGTGGAGGGATGTGGGTGACGATGATGTCCGCGAAGAACAATTGAGGTGGCAGACAGCCTCGCACGTCTTACTGTTTGAAAAAGACATCCCAAAGGTGGAAGAATGGGTCCCACCACAGTGCCAGCTCAAGCCACTCCATTCCAACTGTAAAAGCGACCGTTTGGCTTCAACCTCTTACTAAATTTAAATTTTTGTTTCCAGTCACATACAATATCAAAGTCTCCCAACCAAGAGAATACCTGTGGAAGGTTATGAAGTTGAGGTTGATAATGACGAATTGAGATATTATTTGATTCGCTCATTAGTTTAAGGAATCAATTAAGCAAGATGATGATTTCTATATAAAATTGATGCGATGAGAAATTGAAGCGTACGTGGTATGGACTTGGGGTATTTAATACAATTGGTCTTCTATCAAACGTATCATGCATTGGTACAAACAGCAACCAACTAATACGGGTTAATTAATTAGTTAGAAATTAATAAGCATTCAGTAATCTAACAAACCGGAGATAACATTGTTATATAAGAACTCAAGATTTTATCAAATGTCATTTTCGTGAACTCGGTTTAGATTTACAGGTCAAAGAATATGGCACGTCGTATTATAAAGATGGGGTTTTAACTCTGAATCGCATCTAATAGCTCGTGTTCTTGTGTAAAATGGAATAGAGGGTAGGTTCAGTCCGACCGTCCATCTCTTTTACCGGTGAACAGGTGACCAAACACGAAACAAGTGTGTCATGTAATGTAAGATATTACTTTTCCAAGAGACCAATACATGTAACGCTTCGTATGTGCACAGGTTATAATTTTGTGTGAGGATAACTCATGTATGGTAATTCCTAAGATCCGTAATGTCCGTTCTGGACTTGAGATAACGAAAAGGATAATCGGACGTCGAGAGCAATGGCTAACAATACGATATCTTGCATAGATTATTACAAAACCAACGATTGCCAGCTTATAATTATGTCTCATTCGGCAAGGGATCTATAACATAATATCATCCTCCACGTCTGCGTGTTCTTGCTTCGTTATTCTCTTGGAAACAATAGCTAAGTGACAAATGACCTGACCAGGCAGAGATACAAGATCAAATTCATGACATTTGACACAGTGATTGATGGTTTCGTACTTAGCGAGGAAATCCCAAAAAGGAGCTTGTTTCGTAGGTAATTATCGTAAATATCTCCCAATCTTCCTCAATCCTTCTGGATATTCTCTAGGTTCCTAGGTGCCAGCCTTATCTAGAAATAAGCAGGTGGATGATTTATCACAAACCTCAGCTTTCCATCTTCCAATGTATTAGGTCACCAGAGAGGCATAGAACAGCTGTAACCTTAAAATTCCAAAGTAGGGAAATACAACAACCAACAAGGCAAGAAAAACAAGCCATATATATATATTCTAGATATTACACACACACCTTGATTATTTCCATTGAAGTGGCATGCAGTAATAAATATTCTGGTGTGCGTTGACATACCTTATGGCCAGAGACCTTGAATTTAGTTAGACGGTTCACGAAGGTGCATCGCCCGAAATCAGTTCGGTATTTATTAACAATCGTGCATTGCCAGTTCAACAGAGACACGGGACGTTTCAAGTTTCTCTCGCTGTTGTCGTGACCATTTCTCTACAAGCGATTCTCTCGTGCACAATTTTACTTTATGGCAAAACGAGAACGTTTTTGTTCCTTTTTATTTAAGCACTCGTACCAAGTTTTGATTACATTATAATATCTCGAATTAAATTCAAGTATTAAAAAATTTTAATTTAACTGAATTTTAAAATGTATACTCTTTTAAATATTTAAATTCAATTAAATGTATTTAAATATTTTAAACTTAAACTCCATGGAAAATTAAATTAACTTTGAAATATCATGTTTGTATCAAAGTATCAAAGTGTTCGTATTTTTATATAAAATGTCTAAAGTTTCACTCAATCAAGCCCAAATGCATATTTTAAGGTGAACTTTGGAATAACCGGTAAAATTGTTACTTTGTAATCGTAAAATCACAGATTTAAATTACAAAAACAGTCTCTTTGTAAAAATATAAAAGAATGGTTATATATATTATGACTCTCTCCAATCTAGACCCTTCCAATCTAGTCCCTCCCAAAATAAAAAGTCTTGTGCATTTGAAGACAAATTTTAGCATATAATTTTTTATTAAGGAGAAAGAGAGACTTTGTTGCATATAGAATAAGGTGAGAAGATGAGAGCCATAAGATTGTCAAAGACTTTGTTGCGTATAGATTGTTGTGATACGGTAATTGTCTATTTAAATAATGCCCTTTTTGTTTCTCACCGGTGCAATCTCATAGCTAACATAGGCGCGATCAATTGATACCTACTTTATATTACACCTTCCACTTGAAGAATAATCAAGGACGGAATCATTAGCAGAACTGTAAATTGATTGCTCTGGTGAAAAGAAAGGCAACTAAGCCATTTTTCTCATCCAATCAAAGGCATTGAGAATGATGCATTCTTAAATTTGTGGTAGTAACTTCTTTTTAATTAAGTGTTACGTCAATATTAGGATGATATTAAATTTTTATTTTATAAATGAAAATAAACTCTATTGTCACATACTTAATTTTTAAATTAACCAAAAAGTATTGTCACATACTTAATTTGCGCATACTTAATTTTTAAATTAACCAAAAAGAATAAACCCAATAAGTTGAACTGGGCCTCCAAGTGGGTCACGCGGCAAATTGGTAACTTGGGTCAGTTATGCTTTCTCAATCAAATAGTATTTGTTGGTAAACATTTTCAAAGCACCTAATTAAATAACCGGGAATTTCTTGTTATGTAGCAAGAAGTAATCTTTGGAGATCCTCGTCACCTATCGATTAAAACAAGATAGCGTTAGCTGAGAATCACTTATTATATAAAAAACAGGAAAAATAATAATAATAAGTAATAAAAGAAAATGCTGAGCTGGTCAATCTGTGTTGGGTGCGTGCGCGTTGTATGTTTTGTACCCGCGTCGTAGCTTATCAGCTGTTCCCCAGGCAAAAGCCGGCTCATTACTCTCATGCCTTGTCTCTCTCTCTCTTTCTGTAACTATAAGTCTTGCTTTTTTCCTTTTGAATTTTGACTTATTTTTTAATA
>JANIIA010000002.1:9655339-9665718 GCA_027478495.1 Erythroxylum alaternifolium
TATTCTCAGGATTAGTTAACTTTGTTTTTATCTCCCCCTCCCCCACTCTCTCTCTCTCTCTCTGTATGCTGTGGTTTGTATTGTGTATGTAAGTAAAGATTCCTGCCTGTTTCCTCCCCAAACACAAAGCACTCCTAAAGAGAAAGCGATAGAGAGACGAGAAGAAAATTTCTAGAGAGAGAGTGTATGAAAACCACTGGCTAATCTACCGGCCGCTGGGAAATGCTCGTCTCCTTCGTCGCTGCCGGAAGAAGTCCACGGAATAACTAAAACTCCGACGAGCTGAAGTAACAAGGAGGAGAGATAGACGGAGAAAGTTGTTGAAGTGAGAAAGGGGAGACTAAGTTACTTTATGAGAGAACAATGCTCGTGGATGAGCCAAACGATGTAGTTTCCTGCACCAAGAAGAAGAGGTCCGGAGAAGATGATACGGTAGTCGTTTTGCTGACAGGGAAAGAGATCGCCAAACAGCCTTCTCCTCCGCCACCCATATTGCCTAACCGAACCCGATCCTCATCAGCTAACCGGAGAGTAACGCCGACGACCGCCGTCGCCGTCCCCGGCCCTGAAGATGTCCCCACAATCGCCACTACTAGCAGTATCGCTACCACCGTAACCGTAGAGAAGCTTCTCCCAAACGGCGATCTCTACATCGGAGCTTTCTCGAGCAATACGCCTCACGGATCGGGAAAATATTTGTGGACCGACGGTTGCATGTACGAGGGAGAGTGGAGAAGGGGAAAAGCTTCCGGGAAAGGGAAGTTCTCGTGGCCCTCGGGCGCGACTTTTGAAGGGGAATTCAAGGCGGGTCGAATGGAAGGATTCGGTACTTTTACCGGATCCGACGGTGACACGTATCGAGGGACCTGGAGCTCCGATCGGAAACACGGATACGGGCAAAAACGGTATGCAAATGGAGATTTTTATGAAGGGTATTGGAAGAAGAATCTTCAAGATGGACATGGGAGATATGTTTGGAAAAATGGGAATGAGTATATAGGAGAGTGGAAAAACGGCGTTATTTCGGGTAGAGGGATTTTGGTTTGGACGAATGGGAATAGGTTCGAAGGTCAATGGGAAAATGGAGTGCCCAAGGGAAGTGGGTTATATACATGGTCTGATGGGAGTTTTTATGCTGGTAATTGGAGTAATAACAAGGATATGAAGATTCAGCAATTGAATGGAAACTTTTGTCCTGGTAACGTAAAGGAACTCTGTTTCAAGGGTAATGAGGGTGATTTGGTTATGAGTGCGGGAACGCCGAGGAAGAGGTCTTCTGTTGATGGGGCTAGAGGGAGTACTATGAATTTTCCGAGGATTTGTATCTGGGAGAGTGATGGCGAGGCGGGTGACATTACTTGTGATATTATTGATAATGTTGAGGCCTCAAAAATTTACAGGGAAGGGTTCGATCGAGATGGTCTTAAGCAGTTTCGGAGAGGGGCTTGTTGTTTTAATGGTGGGGAGGTGAAGAAACCTGGTCAGACTATTTCGAAGGGACACAAGAACTATGATTTGATGCTCAATTTGCAATTGGGCATACGGTAATTGTCCCTTTTCAGCTATATATTTTGATATTCTTTGATAGCATGGTTGAATTGTTTTTGTTCTTGTATAGTTCTGCGCTATTTTTGGAACAGAGGTCTAAGTTTCAATTCTGGTAACCTGTCGCTAGGCACTCTGTTGGAAAACATGCCCAGATCATGAGGGAACTGAAACCTAGTGATTTTGATCCCAAGGAGAAGTTTTGGACGAGGTTTCCGCCTGAAGGATCAAAAATTACACCTCCTCATCAGTCTGTTGAATTTCGGTGGAAGGATTATTGTCCCCTGGTGTTCAGGTACTATATTTTCTGAGTTACAATCCTTTGAATGTGATTCAAGTTTATAGGATTTGTCTCCTTACTACTCTTCACGTTTAATGTGATGGGATATGAGTTGTGGTTTCATTTTTCTGTATTGTTTTGTTTGGGAATTATTAAATTTCCCACTTTTTAATTTAATATATGGGATGCAATGCCCTCTTATTTCCTTCCTTTTTTCCTCAACATATCAGGCATTTAAGGGACCTATTCCAAGTTGACACAGCTGATTACATGCTAGCTATCTGTGGAAACGATGCCCTCAGAGAACTTTCTTCCCCGGGGAAGAGTGGCAGTTTCTTTTATCTTACTCAAGATGATAGATTCATGATAAAAACAGTAAAGAAGTCAGAAGTTAAGGTTAGTTGCCAAATCAGTGACTTCTCAATTTTGTTTAGTTTGAAGTTTGTTAAGGAGCTATTCTAATCAGTAGTGCTTTTGTAGCAATTGGTAAATTACTGTTGCCTGGCTTCCACCATACTTCTAGTTATTACATAGTTTTGGCACAACAATATTGCTTCTGAAGTTTTTCCATCTGTACATAGGTGCTGATTAGGATGCTTCCAAGTTATTATAAACATGTTTGTCGGTATGAAAAAACTCTTTTGACAAAATTCTTTGGCGTACATTGCGTCAAGCCAATCGGTGGGCAGAAGGTATGTACAAGGCTCAATTTCATATAACTCTATGAATTGGATTTTATTCCATGTCTTTGATTGTATCTTTTGTTTTCTGGAACCAGACTCGTTTCATTGTTATGGGCAATTTGTTCTGCTCCGAATACAGAATACACAGAAGATTTGACTTGAAAGGCTCCTCCTATGGTCGTACCACAGATAAGCCTGAGGGTGAGATTGATGAAACAACTACTCTCAAGGATCTGGATCTCAATTTTGTCTTCCGTCTCCAGCAAAATTGGTATCAGGAGCTCATCAAGTAAGTTACAAAAATCCCTTATGGTTTTGCTGTATGGCTTTTATCCTGTCAGGCTTTTCAGTTGGATCTAGATGAATTGTTCTAACATGTCTGTAATTTATTTGACAGACAACTTGATCAAGATTGTGAATTTTTGGAAGCTGAGAGAATCATGGATTACAGTCTTCTGGTCGGTCTCCACTTCCGTGATGACAATACGTATGAAAAAATGGGATTGTCACCATTCCTTTTGCGGACTGGTAATTAATCAGATATCTCCCTAAGAGGACTGCAAGTTTTGTATTTAGTTTCTTTATTATTATTAAGTTTATTAGTTTTTGCAACATGCGATTTAATTACATTTTTTGCCTTTTGCAGGGAGAAAGGATTCCTATCAAAGTGAGAAATTTATGCGAGGATGTCGCTTCCTTGAAGCAGAGTTACAAGACATGGATCGAATTCTTGCTGGCCGGTACGATCTCATCTTTTCTCCTAATACCACTTACGGGTGGCTTGGTCCTTTCTTCTGTTGAGTGGGAATATCTATGTAACTAACACAACATGTGGTTGATTGTTGTGCTTGCTATTATTTAAAATAATTTGATTACATATGATTATGTCTTATGGAATGATTGGTGTCTTGTGTTTTATTTGGTTATATGGCAGGTCAGTTCAGTAGGCAACAGTTGTTTGTGGGGCACATACAGATTGGTCCTGCTGCGCCTTCATCACATTAAACCTTGCTTTACTCATTATTGGTTTTATCATTGGCTAGGTTTTCAATTCTGTGATCTTCTTTTTCCGCCCCACCTCACCCCTCCCCATGACAATAATTTTACAAAGTAGAAATCCAAAACTTGAGGACAGTGGTTGTGTTTTCTTTGTCATTTTACAGCAAGGAAGCTAGACCCTTTTTTTTTTTTCGCTGATACATATTTGGGGTCCTTTCCTATTGTTTCCTTGCAGGAAGCCTCTGATAAGGTTAGGGGCAAACATGCCTGCAAGAGCAGAGAGGATGTCAAGGAGGAGTGATTTTGATCAGTATAGCCATTTGACCCCTTCTGGTGAGATCTATGAAGTAGTCCTTTACTTTGGAATCATTGATATCTTACAAGACTACGATATCAGCAAGAAGTTGGAGCATGCCTACAAATCCTTGCAAGTTGACCCTACCTCTATCTCCGCAGTGGATCCAAAACTCTACTCTAAAAGGTTCCGTGATTTTATCGGAAGAATATTTATAGAAGACCGGTGGCAGTGAGAATTAAAGTTGCAAGTTACCTCCCACGCTGTTGCATCAAAATGATCGATGCAATTGAGGCTGAAAATACGGGGAACAATGTCGTTCCTGGTTCTGAGATGGGCGAAAAAAGTTCAGGGTCAGGGTTGACAGCCACTTAGGAGGTGGTCGGAAATTGTTTTCCACGGCGGGCGCGTGCGGGTGGCTGAATTTTGAAAATCAGCCATAGCTCTGAAGGGGACCTGTACATTCACGGGGATCAAGGAGTTGGGATTCTTCCTGTTTCTTTTTTTGTTTAATTAATTATTAGCAATTTAGAAATTTTTGTGGTGAAGGGGATTGTGAATTTGACAAATAGGATATAGGGAACAGGGAAATCACTTCCCAGAAAGAAGATTCAAAACTGGGAGTGACGGATGAGTTGGAATAAGAAAGTGTACAGCAGTTTAGAGAGAGAGAGAGAGAGAGGGTGGATGTTTTATGGAATTTGGTGAAAATATTTTGTGGAAAAGAAAAAAAGTTTAAGGTCCCATTCCACGGGACCTTTGAATGCACTCTCTCTTTTAACTCATTTCCTGATCTGTTGTGTAGAAATGGGCACTCTGTGGAAGGAGTATAGAAATATGGGGTCACCGGGGCCAGGGGCCTTTGCCTTTTGCAGTGAAAGGTAAGGGAGGGTCATTGGGCAGGATGACCGACTGACGGGCTAGAGGAGTCAAATACATAAAAAGCAGTGAAAGATGCTCCCTCTTCTCCCTCCTACCTTTGTATATCTCTATTCTTTTTAACTCTTCTGTTCTACTATACTGGTCTTGTGGTTGTGAATTTACTAAAAACAATCAAATTCGGGTCTTATATGCACAAATACATACCGTAGATCCTGTACCACGTGGCGGGGACACATGTCTTAAGCAACCTGATTAGAGTGGGTGGGCAATGCCAACATGGTCAAAAGAGAGGGTTGTCTCGTCGGAACCAAGCCATTATTTGACCCTACTTCCACCTTAGACATCGTCTCTCTTTTTGTTGTACTCCTCCTGATGGTGGTGGTGGGTCTTCTTTTGGGATCTTCCACTGTCTGATTGCTCAGCATTAGTCTGCATCACAGCGATCTTTCTGGGACCAAGTCACTCACTTAGAATCTTTTCCAAATATATTTACTGAATTTTCTTATACATCAAAAATTTTCCTTAGAATCAAAAGAAAACCAAAAATCTGGATCCAGCCTGATGCACAGCCCTCGAAACCGACGTGTAAATTACAGAGCTAAAAGCTGCTACAGCATACATAATAGTAGTAGGTGCAGAAGAAGGAAGATGGGCATGTTGCTTAGGCGACTTGAAAGAAGTAATTGGGTGGCAGAAAAAGCATTAATCATAATAGTGTACGAGAATGGTAATCTATGGATTTTTTCACAGCTCTAGAAATCCTTTCCTTAGGGCTGTTTTGATGGGCTTTGTGTTGGGGGAGGGACCATTCAAAAAGCTGAAGTTAGCAACAATTTAATACAATTGTACTCTCTTGTCTTTGTTAATTCAGACACTCTCGCCGGCTGTGGCAGTGCAGACGTGTATTTCCTTCTCACGTTGTTCTTCTGCTTCCCAATTCATAACCATCTCAATTTGTCCTATTATTTGGCTACAGTGCCTACTTGTTTCTGGTCCTTGGTCCAACTAGACCAGAACAAAAGATGCATTGTAACGTTATTTACGAAACTGTTGTATGTAAAGGGCTCATCAACTGACCTTCAACTCATCCGGCAACTGTTCATTCGATTTTGATTTGAAACGGTTCAATCGGGACATTCATAGAAGAAAAAGATTACGAAGGACCCGATTCTCTGGCGAGTCCGAAAGTTACATGAGACCCATCATTCAATAATATACCCGATAAGGCTGCAAGACTTGCATTATTGCTTAGCATTTTGTTTCTGCTGTTTTAGGCTAAACCACAAACTCACTTTTAGTTTCTGTTTGCTGCTATGCGGTAATTGTCCATACCTTAATCTTGTGTGTCTCTGCTTATATCTATTTCATCATATAAGTATCTCTAGCACACAGTCGGTGTTATTGGTCTTTTCAGAAGTAGCAAATTAAGGAGATGTTGGTCCCTGGTTTACCAAGTCCCCCAACAAAGGCTGCCCCGCGGTATTTCTTTTCCTGATTCAACATCATTACAATATAAAATCTTCAAATCACATATCGACTTAAACTTTTTATCTGGAATCTTGATGCCCTCGGAGATTAGACATTGAACTACCAATGGTTTAAGTCCCTAAATTGTTAGCTCTTGACTTCTAATACATGATATACGTCAATTTTAGGCGATCGACCAATCGCTGATACACATAGGAATGACCTTATCGAGGATATGATATGGTTAACTTAGAAGCTAGCACAATTTATACATTAGTAGTTGCAATCCTTAATTCTTCTTATGTGCTACCTTTTACCTTTCAAGACATGGAGCGACAGATCGAACCAACTTTATTTGTGAAGTGGCAAGGACCCAATAAGTAAAGATTGAGACATTTCATGTGGATGCAGATGGCAGATATATGCCACCAGAATATATTGGGATTGTATTATTACTTAGCAACCCAAACACAAACATTGTCTCACTTGTTCGAGGCACATCCATACTTAGATCAACATTAGTCATTATAATTTGTTTTAAACATTAGTTATTATTACAAAATGAGAAACCCACCTAACATTCCATTACATTTTATTTTCTTGACCTAAGCTAACATACATAATTGCACGTCCGTCGACAAGGACCTATCTGTTCTTCGAGTTCCAAATTCTTAAATTGTGGTTTCGGCCATATGTGGGCCAAGAGCCACAATCATGCCCAACACGAGGCTTGTTGGGAGGGGGACAAACACATTCCCAATACTAATCAAAAGACCTTTTGTACACCACCAGGGATGGTTTCTGCTCCTCATACGTTTATACATTAGACATTTAATTATTCAACAAAAAGGGTTCATTATGGTGTCCTAAGCTATTAAGGGCAGGTAGGTGTCTATCTAGTGTTGTACATAATTAAGATTTGTGCTTCTTTTCAAATTGAGCCATCTAACCTTAACTTTCATGGGAAATTGCACAACCAAAAAGTCGATTTACGTGTTTGCTTTTTAGCATTGGATGAGATCGGACTTGTCAAGGAAAGACAGTTTGGCTTTGATCAAGGTTGTGTGACTTTATTGAAAAGAATATTAAAAAAATGTGCTTATGGAGTTAAGTAAGTCTCTGTTTCTCTCTATTCTAAAATTTTCTCCACTGAGGACATTTTCAAACCTTTACGAAAAGTATGGAAATTTAATCATGGGAAAGTAAGCAATTATGGGTTAACCTAACATTTGAAAACTAAACAATAGTTGGTGGGCAGTGAAATGTGAGGAAATGGATAGGAAAGTATGTATTGGGAAGGTGGGGGATGCAAGTAACCATATTTCGCCATCGGTTTAGGACAAGTCTAAATCACTCCCAACATGAGGTTCCATTGGAGGAGACACGTATTGCCCAACAGTTTATTTCTTGTAGTGTCTGTCTCATTTTCATTAATTAAACCATTTAATAAACATATGGTTTTTCAACCTTCGATTTCTATCCTTATAATGTTGTCTCAATTTCCTAAAGGATACTTGCTTAGCTTCTAAATATTATTTTCAAAACAAGTAAGGGAAGTTGGTCAGAAGGGGGGACATGGAGTTCATTGCATTGAAAAGGAGAGAGTGACCAAAGGCAATTAATGTTTGGTTCACCAGCTTGCTTGAGACTTGGGACCCTCGTTTTGGTCCCATAGAACGTGGAACTTAGATTCCATAATGAGTGAAAGATAGTGAAGTCTGTGACCATTACTCGCATACCATCGTGTATAGTGGTGGAATTAGCATTCAAGCTTCTGGGGGTCGAGAAAGGAAGCTGATCAGTTCCATTCACTACTTAGTTAATCGAACACTTCAATGCAGATTTTTGATCAACAAAGCCGGGTTTTATTAGTACTGGACCAAATTGCAAAATAGTTTGACGAGTCCAATGTTGGTCCATTTTCGTTGACATTTGGGATTTTGTGGGCTGGGCCGATATCTAGAGGTCCAGTACAAGGTGGACGTTGCAGCCACGTAGATCTTTACCACCTAGAACATATCATTTCTGTCTATCCGAACACTTCTCGGCATTACAACTTCACAAGAGTTGAAATCATTGTGAGAGCAAATGAACTTAACCGGTCACGAGGTGAGCTTCAAAACAGTGACACTAACCATGAAAGAAGTCCATTTCTGGCTTCAATGAACCAAAAGATCGACAAAAACGTGAATGACACTGCCAAACAGCTTAAACGACTCCACAAAGAAGGAATTAATAACGCGTCCAACTGGGTCACCATGGCCACAAGCTCTTTGCACCTGTTACATTTGCATCCTTTTTTACCATTCCTGGTGACGACGATGAAAATGACATGGATCTTTTTTATATTCGACGTCAATTGCACTTTTCACATTACCATGTTGTGGTGGTACAAAGTATGCTCGTTGTGGGAAAGACCAAATTGGCGAGAAGGGTTGTAAAGATAATCAACAAGTTGATGGGATTGGCATCTATTTGCCCAACAGTTGCATTCATCTCTTGGGACGTGCGTGAAAGTTTATCAAAGTTATCCATGATAGATACAAGACTATAAACTCTTTAAGATATTATATTGACACATCTCAAATCATGGGAAGCATACGAGGATAACTAAAGAGTGTATGATGAGCGAAAAACAAGTGAGTGCTTAAGAAAAAGAAAAGAGATAGAAGAGTAAAGTGAGAAAAGAATACTAGAGCACAATGAAATGAAACTTTAGAATAGATAGAAGAGTAAGAGATTCAATACTTTAATTCGAAAGTAATAAGATTAAAAGTTTCAGCACCATAGTAACTACTTATATTTTTGGACAAAGATGCTTCTATTTCCACTAGCAAATTTAGCACTTCTTTGCTTATTGAAGTTATTTGTTTGTTATAAGGGCTTATAGATATATATTTCAAGAAAATACGACATGGTTTGCCTACGAGTTATAGTAGTGATTCCAGGAAAATCCTTTTAAAGAAGACAATGATGGAGATCTGCTTACACTAATACAAGTACTTGTTTCCAACCACTCTTGTTGATCCTTTATAAGAATAGTTTTACGAGAATTAATCACGAAAATATAAGAAAAAATTAAGTTTTTAAAGACGAATAAGATGCATTCTTGTTAATGTGCATCGTGGAAGGGTTAAGTCGGATAAATGAAAATTTTGATGATTTTTTAAGAGGATTAAATTTGACTGTGAAGAAATTAAGATGAACATAATTTATCCTTAAAAAAACCTCAGCTAATTGGATATGTAAGGCTAATCTTTACGACACCTCTTAAAAACTTGTTCTAAGCAATTCCGATGATCAAAATCAATCTAAAGAATGGAACCAAATAACAAGCCACAATTGAATAATTGATAAGTAGAATTAGATTCTTGGTGAAACAAAAACAAGAGGATAGTTCCTCAATAAAGCTGACGGCTACAATAATAAGAATTTCAAAATCACTTGTTTTTAACCCTAACGAGCCTATTTATACTCAGGTCAATTAATAAATGGTTAGGCTAAAATATATGAAAGCTCAAAATAAAACAAAGGTCCAAAAAAATAATAAGAAAGAAATTGCTCTTGGGCTTAAGTGAATTAAATAGTCTAAGTCTCATTTAACCAAGTCTTCATGTCTTCAAACCTCAAGTGTGCTCGGTCCAAAGATTCGGGTTAAGTAAATTAATTTGGACTGTAACCCACTAAATTCTCCTTCAATAGGCTTGAAACTCTCCATCCTCTCTAAATAGAAACCCGCATATGTATAAAGAGCCTCCTTAAGTCTCTTTGTCTTAGCATTAATCATGGGCCCTTTTGGCATGACAAGCTCTCCCTAAGCCTCTAACATCCATGCCTGATCTATTTAGTGTCACCTGCTTACATCACTTGGTCACCTTTTTATGTATTTTTAAAAGTAGAACATACTAAACACATAAAGAAGGACTTGAACAGATTACAAATAGTTCAAATCAAGTACTAAAAATACTGAAAATCGGAGAATATTGGAGAAAAATTAAGAATTAGACAACATGGTACCTACACAGTTTGTGTTAATGTCGTATTGAGTGTGTTTGCATCCAAAAGAAACTGCAGTAGCAAATAACACTGAAAAGTAACCCTGTGTTTGGTTAGTGTCCTCAGGGGTGAGGACGGTGGACAAGGACGCAAAAGTTCTGTTCTTCGTCCTGTTTGCTTGCTGTTCTCACCCATTTTTGTTCCATCTTCGGAGGACAAGGATAGAAATTTT
>JANIIA010000002.1:9665818-9684808 GCA_027478495.1 Erythroxylum alaternifolium
TTTACTTATTTATTATTACTTTATCCTACTTATTTATTTATTTATTATGTATCTAATTATTTTATCACATTTTTATTCATCTATTTATTTTCTAAAATCTTCTTGTCACATTTGCATAACTTTTTTTAAGTTTTTAATCTTTTGACCTTCTTCATGTTTTTTTTTTCTGTAACCTGCATCATTCACATATTGTCTCATATGCATGTGGGTCCACCGGAAACCACCTCTCTATTATATAGGAGTAAGGTTGTGTACTATCGGACCTCTCCAAACCCCGCTTCATTGCAAAATTTCGGATTGGGTGATGATGATAATGACAACGACTTAAATCTAAACTCAGGAGCTGCCCATTGCCATCCTAAATTACATATGCGAATTGACATCAATTTCAAGGTGAGATAGGCAGTTGACACGTAGGATTAAATGTTTAATTTTTGTCCAATTTCTATATATAAAAAGAGTAACATTTCAAAGTTATCTAAATATTTTTTTACTTAAATAATGATATAAATGGTCTTTCCTTTAAAGACGTTAGTTCTTGGGTATTTCATGTTTATGAAAGGCTTATTATTCGTGTAATTTTTAAAAAATCAATCAGAATATAAACTAATTAAGAGTTTTTTTTTTCATTTTATGAGATTTTCCTCTTCACTGTCTAATAAAAATTCAATAGGATCTTATCAAAACAACTTATATTGGTCAAAATCTTTATAAGCTGGCATGCATTTCAATATGATCTTACCAAAACAACTTATATTGATCAAAATCTTTACAAGCTGGCATGCATTGGGCAATATGTGTGTAAGTTGATTGACGCTAAATGGTATTAGTCTTGAGGCCGGACCTACTTGCCTGCCTGCCTTCGTCGGCTCAATCTGATGAACTTCATTGAGAAGCTTTAAGCCATTCCCAGGCATTCTCAGTTGAGCTGTGCCCTATCTAGTTTTTTTGACTTTATAAAAGGAAACAGCTTCCCTCAACATAATATGGACATGAACAAATTCCGAAAATAGTCAGAACCAATGGTTCAATACATCAGCGTCCAAAGTAGAAGCTAGAAAATAAGCATACAAACAGAATGCGAGAGAGCATCCTTAATCAATTTTAGCCGTGTAAAATAGCTCCATTTCAATGGACTTGTCAGTGAAATGGGACCATCAACAGCTTTGAGCCACATCCAATCTGATGTGCCTGATGAACATACATTAGGGATTCAGCATAATTATCCAATTATCCACATTCAGTCTCGAAAGCATCCGATCAAAATAAGAGTAGTCTGACATACAAATACCTTCAGGCTCTACATATATGCTGAGATTTTGACAGGGTCCTAAGATTTTCGCAAGCAATAAAAAGTCTTGTGCATCCAGAGCACCTAAGATTAAATTTCTTATGTATCCAACTTAATACTGCTAGGTGATCATATCTTTGGTAAATTCAAGTCACATCTGAAATAAAGACGAACGATATTAAACAAATTGATCAACCTGCTTAACGAGCTTTCTTCTTTCCTGCAATGGCAACTTTCTTTCCCTTCAAGGTTCGGCAGTTGTTCTTGGTGCGCTGTCCCCTGCAAGGCAAGCCTTGGATGTGCCTTATCCCTCTATAGCACTGGATTTCTTTCAACCTTCTAATGTTGAGAGCATTGAACCGTCTCTGAAATAATGGAAAAATGAACTCGCTCATAGACTCCAAATGCATTCATTCAAACATTAAGAGATAAATAAGTAAAAGCAAACCAAATCTCCTTCAATCATGTATTTAGACACTTCATCACGCAGAGTCACAAGTTCCTCCTCAGACAAATCCTTGGTGATTTTGTTGTCCATGTTGAGGTCAGCGAGGATTTTGCGTGCTCTGGACCGGCCAACGCCATGAATGTACTGTAGAGAGAACTCCACCCGCTTGTTATTAGGTATCTCCACTCCACCCACACGAGCACACTTGATGCTGAGGCCATGAACCTGAAAATAAACATTAATTCTCCAAAAGAATAAAATTTTTATGTCATCGTAGCTCATTCACTCATTCACCAGCTCTAAAAGTTACAATTTACTACACGCAATTGGCTTAACCCACGCGCTCACTATCGAAAAACCTCTCATCAAAACCAAATGAGCTCTTTCATGGGATATCTCAGCGAATAAAAAGCATATTTTCAATCCCATCCCAGTTACCCAGTATCTTGTCTATCATTTTCGAGGGGAATAGTATATGAAAACAAAATCCTGACTATCATGTCTCTACAAAATGCTGAATAATAAAGTGGATTTACCTTCGGAGGATTTGAGATTGGGAGTGAGACGGTGTTATACAAAGGATTACATTTGTGTGCGTTGAATATCACCGAGAGTGAAGAAGCCACTGGCATCGCTAATGCTTGTGCCATATTTTCTCCCTCAGTTTCCTGCGGTTTCTGGGTAACCAAACAGCTCCTCAGTCCTCCCAGTGAATTGCTCTTATCCTCTATTTGTCAGAGAGCTGGGAAGTGGGAATCCATAAAACCATAACTTAATATAACATCTTCTGGGCCGACAGCCCAACTTATTCATTAATCTTCTCATATAATAATAACAAAAGAGAAAAACAATTTTTTAGAAAATAAATAATTTATAACGATCCAACATGGGGTCAACCTTTTTCACAATTGATTGATTTATAATTTTATTAATTATCAAGTGTACTTATGATTGAATTAGCATATACTTAAATCAAATAAAAATATTTTATTTTGTTAATAAAATTTAATCAAATAAGTAATATGCATTAAATTAGTATTAAAAAAAGGATTGTAATTATATTAATTAATTTTAACAAACAGTATTTAAATAAAAGCATTTCTAATTTATGGATAGCTACTTTCTGGACGTCTTCTGGTTCAAATTGTTGTGGCGAATTCTCCGATATGCTTACTCTGCCTACAAAACTTGTACATGTCTCCTTGAAACAATAACGCTACACTTTAATCCGGAAAGCCAAGACTCAAAATACTGCTACAACGTTTAGAGCAAAATTTTGAGATCAAAAGCTCATAAACATACTTCTTCATCACAATCCATGCACGTTCGCGTTTATAGCAACGTTGCTCAGTGTTCATAAATATAAAAAGTTCCTATTCAAATATTTATTGCAATGGAAATTTTGACAATAGATAGATCCTAATTTAAGGGTCATTTGAATGTTTTCACCATAGCAAGACCTGACCTTTAACTCTCAGAGCTACAACCTACTTGTGCTTCAAATCTCAGTAATAGGGGAGATCATTTTTCTTGATCCCTCTCTTGACGTTTCTCCATCCACTCAGCAAGATTCTGACTTCTTGTCAAGATACCTTTATCACGCCTTTTGTGCTCTGAACAATTATTGTTGAAAAGCGAACATGAAGAGTTAATCAGCACACATGATTCCTCTGCAACTAATATCTTAAAGGAAGTTGCAGCTGAATATGGCTGAGCAAAATTATTGCATCACCGCATTATGCACAGAAGAATGCATGCAATTCAATTTCCTAGTAGGGATGATATATGATCCATCAAACTAAGAGAAAAACAATCATCTTTGCTCTAATGTAACTCGATTACCTTTCATAGTTCGTGCATTGGTTTTCGTACGTTGTCCTCTGCATGGTAACATGCATGCATGCCTAAATCCTCGATAGCTCCGAATGTCTGCCAACTTCTTTATATCACCATCTACACACCGCCTCTGCAATAGAGGAACTCGAAAAGCAGTTAATTGGTGTAATTCATATGAAAGTATAGTTCATTAGACATTGAAAGCTTACTAAATCTCCTCCAGTGAGGTACTTGGAGACTTCCTCCCTCAGCGAGTTTAGTTCTACTCCAGTTAAATCCTTGGTCAATCGATTCCCTATGCCCAGTTCTGAGATGATTTGGTGAGCCCTTCTACGCCCAACTCCATGGACGTGCTGGAGTGCAACCTCTATTCTCTTGTTGTCTGGGATATCGGTGTTACCAACCCGAAAACATTGCACACGCTGACAGCGGAGCTGTGACAAAAACAGAGAATGCCAAATTTTCATAAATATGCTTTGACAATACAATTAAATCAAGAAGTTGAAATGTCTCAACTTCAGGTAAGAAACCAGAACCTACACTCATATCAGCATAATTCAATGGTTTCATCAATATATAAAGGGAGGGGATAAACAAATCAGTAGAACTGGAAATCAAATACATTAGAAACAATAGCAAGGTTCTTTTTTTAAAAAATAAATAAAATTTTTTTGAGCAGTGATTTGTAGCAAGAAACAATAGCAAGTTTCTTGCTAAAAGCATTGTAGACCAAACAATCTCCTTTTGACATTGATGCAATTGTTGAGTTAAAACATGAGCAATTCATTTAAGAACAAGTTAACTCAAAAAGAAACTTCTTAAAACTGTTGAGGCTGACATTCTGAAAGTAGTTCTCTGGTCTCTATCACCAAATAAAGGATAACCATCATTTTCATGACAAGCATTAGCAACAAAACAAATTGGGTTTAAAAACTAGGGAGACCAAACTTACAGCTCAGGAGTAGCACAAATTTCACAAGATGCCTCAAGAATAATCCTCACAAACTATGTAGCTGCCACTAAAGAGCAGCAACAAAATGTTTGATTTGGTCATTTTCATGTAATTGTTTATGTCGTAAACATACTCAAAGATGCCAAAAAAAGCAAATGAAACAAGAGAAACTCAAAACAAGCAATTGAAAAGAACGAAAAGAACAATTTAAGTCCATCAGAACCATAACAACAAATCCACAAATCATTGAACTGATAATAAATTTAACAAACACTTGATCAACTTTCCTACTATGATTAAACAGCAAACAAAACAGAGTAAAAAGACAAAACTCAAATTGCAAGAGAGAAAAACGTGGGCAACACATAATGAAGGCTGAGTTAAAACCTAAATCCAAAAATCAGCTAGTCACATAAGAAATCCTTACCGATAAGTTCTCTAGGACATGATGACTGATACCGGTAAGCAATCCACCAGATCCTCGCATGCCAAACATTGGACAGTTATGCAACCACTACTGAACAACGGGAAAATGATAAATCAAATAGACAGGAAATAGAAAACTAAATGAATGACATTTTGATTAGTTCTTCTAATTCGGGTCTTGATGAGGCTTTACACAATACCCAATACCCAAATTGGCAATCCATGAACCCAAGACATTTGATGTGATGGATAGAGCTAAATGGTCAAAGCATAACAAGGCGTACCAGACAAAACTTGGGTTAACATAGTTTCCAAAAACATCATAAAATTACGATACCGATTCCTTTTATTTCTAAATATGTTGTAATAGGAGTACAAAGCATTTAATATTCCCAAAAAATGGGAAAGCAAGGTAGGTATATAATAGGCAACAATTAAATCTTTGACCACTGTACTCAACAGTTTTCATCAGACACATGTCCATCCTTGTTAGGTCTGGCTCGGTCAAACAAGCGTTGACAGCCACCATCAAATCCAAATTGGCTTCCAGCTTCGCCGTTTTCACCTCCAAAAGCAAGATTGTGAGATAAAGAACCATGTTATCATGGATTTCAACTTCTGCCAACAAACTACAAGTCCATTGCATTATCATTTTATCATGACTAGCATTGTGATAAAATGATTGTAACAAATTTGCTACTAATGTCTCAAAAGAATTAGCTGAATAACCCAAAAAACTTTTCTAGTTTTTCTTTTCAAGAAGTGTATAAGGTGCTCATATATAATAGTATCTAAAAAAAGCATCAGTTAAAGACTAAATTTAAGTCCAATTCCCTCAGAACAAGAAAGAAACTCACTTTGGGAGGAGATGGTGATTTTTTATACTTTAAGAGCTCCAAATATATACATGCAACAAAAATTGGGAAGATTCCTAGCAGAAAGGACACCTAAGACATGAAAGGAAACATTTTATCATATATGAAATAATTTCATTGACCAATAAGCAATGAAATACGAGTTGCCAAATAACAGAGATTTGAAAATTGTAAAACAAAACTAACAGCAATTAAATGTTAAATCAGCAGCACCAAGGATTAAATGGAATATTTAACTAGTATAAAAACAGAACACTTCAATTCCAAATATGAATAGCCCCACCACCATAAAATTTCAATAATATGGGATGTTATTTCTCTAGTTCTTGTTCAATAAACTTCTTCTTGTGAAAAGTAACAAACACAAAGGTCACTTTACACTACAGATGGGCACATTCAAGTGATGCTGAGAGTAAAACAGATAAGGTCAAATTACACTCATGTTAGAAGAAGAGAAAACCTTCTACTCTTGACAAAAAACACGAGTCAAATAATCACACTCAGAAATTTTACAAATACTAAAAAAAACTTCAGAAATTTTGCTTAATGTTGAATAAACTGCTCTCCAAAACCCATTTATAAATATTCAAGAACTGTCTTACATAAATCCAAATAATCACCCACTCTCTGTAACCAACTTTTCCTGCTGCAATCTGGCTAGCTGCTGCTTTAATCTACTAGTTTCAATTGACAAGACAACACATTAACGAAGAAGAGAAGCAACACTTACTGCCAACTCCGATTCCAAATTCTGCACCATGCAACCATGTACAATAAAGTTTTTATTCACTGAAATGAGAAAGCATTTAGTACAGTGAAAATAAAATCAAAACTTTGATGACAAATAAGGTTGTCTTCATAAAACATTGACAGTGATATCAACGTTTATGAACTGAAGAGCTATAAAGCATTAGATTACTCATTATAAGGATTATGAAATGTTGGGCAAAGTGAACAATGCAACCAGATTTTAATTGCATCGGTAATCAATATTTGTTCCCTATATGGTGAACACTGATTTTTCAGGTATATCTCCATCACTGAAACAAGCCAAGAAAAGAAGTATTCTCATAAAACATCAAGCAAAAACATGAACTACAAAAGTCGGGCCATGCTTCTTGTCAAAAGAATTGCTTATTGGTCAATGAAATTATGTCCTGTGACACAGAATGAAAGGTTCTTGAATTAGAATGCATATAATATTACCAAGACCAACAGGCAATTGGGAAGACGAGCAGCGAAGCGAACAGGCAACAGAGAGAAGGAAGATGGGTTTAGGGCAATCAAGAGAAGGAGAAGCACAGGAGATGAGTAGGGATGGCAACAAGCCAGGTCAGGAAGTAAACATTAGTTGTAGGATCTGAGGCTCTGGGTTCAATCAATCTTGACTTCTATCCTTATCACAAGATACAAAAATAAAGACAAGAGAAACTGTAGCTTTCTTATTCAAGCAGTTGAAGGAGACCTTTCTATGGGTTTCACAAGATTGTTCTTTGCTTTCTCCAAATGTATTTGATGGGCTTCCACAGTTAGGATAAATGCTGTTCCTGTTTAGCTTTAATATTTTCCTTTAGAACACAAAATTGTAATAACAAGTCCGATGGGGCTGAACTAGGCCTGAAAATGAATATAGAGAAAAAGAAGCAAACTACATATTGAGGATCCTTCATTCACACCAAAAATGCTGAATTTATCTAAAATAGAAACAAAATGTTCCAATCACCATCAATTACCCTCAAAAGAACAGTTACTTAGAAGAGAAATAGCTATCTTGGCAAGCTGAATAGTAGGAGCATGGTGACTTGCCAATCACAGGATAAAAAATGGCAACAAGCCAATACAACGCAAATAAAGATCGAATTTTAAACCTGAGGTTTAATTAAGAAGAAGCACAAAGAAAAGACATTATTGTTACTTCAATTCAAACATTGTCGTTATATGCTAACATTGTTATCAGATTGGCTTTTATTCAAGGAAGTACAAACCATAGAAGTTTGGGCATTGTGTAGTTGCTCCTGCCATTTACTGGAAAGTGTCATTTTTTAAAGGGTTGTAGAAAGTGAGATCCTGACTCTGTATCACCTCTCTTTTAAGCCAAGCTAGATATAAATTAGTCTCAATCATCATATCAAGCATCCCAAGCCCTCGATTCTATGTCTGTATATCTGTGCCTTGCATCTGATATAGGTTAATCTTCTCAATTTCATATTCTTTCCAAGCATTTACAAGCTCACTTCAGTAAATCAAATTTATGCCAGCGTAATGTGTAATTATGGATTTTGTTGCACAAGGTGGATTACTTGGAATACAACCTACTACAATTTCCCAAAATCGTCACCGTATTACAGGGCGATTATTTACAGCTCTCTTCTTCTAGTACGGATCTCACCCTCTAAAATTCCTAAACATTTTATCCCCCATTTCACTTTACGAGTAATTTATTACACTATACAATTCCAGGTAACAAAGAACTAATCTGACATTTAACGTAGGAAGAAACACTTAAAGCCGATGGAATCAACTTGAGTGAATAAAAAGGCAATAATAAACGATATAAACCACAAGAAAACAGAGGAAGAAACAAGGGATGATTCGCTAAGAGAATCAATCTGCGTGACTCAGAGGCTATGAAAAATCTCAGAAACATTATAAAAGGAAGAATGAAGTCGTTAACTATCCAGTTAGTGAAACCAATCGGCGAACGGCGATACAGTTATCGGCGATGGCAGTGGCGACGACAGCAGCGATAGCAACAGGCTTTAGGGGTGAAGAGAAGAGGACTTCAGCAAAATCAGTTACGACAACTAAGGATTTTAGAATGAACAAACAACCAACCTGGAGGCTACTCGGAAGAGAATCAGGGCAGAGACGGAGAGATGGCAGTCGGGGACTCGGCTCGGGGGGTAGAGATGGCGCCCAGGCAGAGAAGTTTTTCTAGGTTTTTAAGTTTTTACTCGTCAAACCACGTCGTTTTGGTTTTTTTTGGGTCAGATTATGATACCACGTCCTTTATTGATACCATTTCTTATGTCTAGAGTGGTAAACACAGAGTCCATTTGAAGGAATGGTGACAATCAGCTGTATTTGGACAAATTTGAACGTGACAAAGACAAGAGAGTGATTATGGAATGACAGTCATGACATTTTAACAACCATGTTATTCTTATGCAAGCCATTAAAGGAGATGAATTAACTTTCATCAATCGGTCCTCGTCGTGCCCTTATATAGACCAGGCCTATGATCTTCCTCCTATTGGGATGTTTTTACGTGTGTCAAGACCTTGGAAAATCAGATTGGTGAATTTATGGAATGAGACAATAATTATAAGATCCCACTTCTTGATTAAGAAGTTGATCTAATTTTATCTATCACAGATGTCATGAAGATTGACTGATGTAAAAATTCATGATTTTACAGTCAAATTTAATTAATTCTTAATTTGTTTCAATCTATCTTATCCACACATTTAAGTAGGACAGAAAAAAAAGTATGAATAAGATGAGATGAAACAAGATAGGAATTGATTAAGAACAAATGATCTCATATAGTTAGACAAAATCTTGGAGTTTAGATATCCCATCTAAATATCAGACATTTTTTATGGAAGATTTGTTCACTCTTCCTGCTAAACATAGGTTGAGATTTAGAGGTATGTAAATCGATGTCATTTGTTTCCTTTGCAGATTGTAAGAGAAAACTCTTAATCATATGTTTTGCAAGTGTTAATGATCTCAGCTTTTATGAAAAACTTCAGTACTACGATATGATATCTCCTCTCATATATCTAGCCTTGTTTCTTCTCTGGTATGAGGAACGACTTATAAAGACCTTTATCTTACTTCTGTTTTTATGACTCTCTTATGGAAAATTTGGATTTCCAGAAATGCATTTACCTTTAAAACAACAAATGTCCCACTCCATATATAAGTCAAGCAAGTAATCGATTAGCTCTGTACTTAACAGGATGAGAATCGAGAACTGAGTGACTCAACAAAATTGGGAAGGAAATGTGGTATTGACAGCTTCGAAATGAGTGAAATGCACAGGTGCAAGTTACAATTTGGGCTTTATAACTAAATTTCCAAAAGGTTATTTTGAAAAGTGACTGCCATCAGATACAAAATTCTTATCATTCTCTGCTCGCTGTATTAAAAGAAACGGGAAATTTGTTGCTTATCATGTAGCTCATTTGGCTTCCATTCATCTGCCATTGCTTTTTAGTCTCCTCCCTTTTACAAGACCTCCAATGATTACTACAGCTTTTTTTATTTGTGCTTCCATATTTCAAGTGCTTTTGCACTATTTCCATCGTATCATGCTTTGAAGCTAATTGAAGTTTCCTTTTAATAAACAAAACGAAAGGCTAAGACCCTTACATATAAAAGCGTAAAACACAGACCGCGTATTTGCTGCTTGCTCCTTGTCCATCTTCTTCCTAAGCGGTGAAGTCTTGACAGTTTCTTTAAGAAAACAGAGGAAATGAAATTGAAATCTTGCCATGCTAAGGATATATATGTATATGTATATATATCACACTCATACCACGAAAACAGTTGGATTTGCAATCAGTCCCCTTTACCATATACAAATGAATATACTTTGGGCCTTAGGAAAAAGAAAAGTTGTAAGCAAGGCACAGCAGTTGCCATCACAGATGGCTGACGAATGCTTTTATTTCTCATCTTTTATTGACCATCAAATCAAAAACTAGTTAAAGATCAGATTTCACTCATCAGAAACATGCTCATAGCCACCTAATTACAAATATGGAACCAACAGAAAAAATTTTTTAAATGATACTTCTGATTTCCTTTTCATTTTTTTCCCGTAAAACTGTTGAAAACATCATAAGCATTTTTTTACTGTAGAATCAAACCCTCTTTAAGAAATGAGGAAAAAAAGGGGGGGAACATAAAAGGGACCAAAATAAGCTCCAAAGATGCAGTTTCCCCTGCATCTTCCACTGTGGGCAAAATAGCCCCAAACGTAGGTCTGCCCTGACCAACCTTCTTAAAAATTCTCCTTCCACGGAGCAGGCAATGATTGAGGCACCTGTAACTTATTTCTCTATTTGCAAAATGCAGACTTCCAACCTAATTAACCGAACCCCTTCCCTTCAACATGCACCATTTCGGCTCTCCCAAAAAAGAAAGAAAATGACTAAACTTCTGCCTGAAAGGAAAAAAAATCAGAATTTCTTCAAGCTACTAGCCCTGCCCAAAAAGAGTATCAGATTGCTGATCCAGAGTCACCAGAGCTCAACTCAGAAGGTACTCCACCAGAACTAATTTTTGCATAACTTTCAAGCAACTTCTGTAGCATACCATCGCACAGTTTCAATTTTGCAGATGACAAGTGCTGCAAAATGAAAAGAGAGAGACAAAATGTAAGCAAGAAGCAGTTATAAGCTGTTGCTACAGACTTCTAATAAAAAACAAAGTACCATGATGACAAATCAAATCAACAAAAATATATAGGCTAGTTCAACAATCACCAAAATCAAAATGAGATTGAAGAAATGAAAAGCCCATTGACCTGTTGAAAGAATGATCGTATCTCCTCTTCTGTAAGACCCTCATCTTCACCAGAAGTTTCCTCCCATCCAAGAGAACGAAGAAATGCAACATCTGCTTCAGGAAGTTTTTGAATCTCTTCAAAGTCAGAACCATTATTGTTCAACTGAGCACCATTTTGAATAGACTGAGGACTTGGAGGAGCATCAATCCCTGCCTTATCTACATCATCAGACTTCTCCTTTGAGGAAGGTGAAATAGTTTCTGGGATCACTGTAGATGTGTTCGTTGAGGTTTTCTTCTTTAGATGATTGAAAAAGTCACTTCGACTCTGACCTTGAAAGGGTCTCTTTTCCACATTGAGTGCTGAGATCAAGCTCAGGTTACCAGCCTTGCGATCCCCAGAAGTATGCTTTGGGTTTTTTGGGCTCTTTGGAGGAGCAGTTGCAACTGCAGGTGTAGGAAGTTGGCCATTTGCCAGTCTGGTGGTGTTGTTTGTTGGAGTAGCAACATCCTTGGGAGAAGTGATAACACCATTCTCCCACCCAGGTTTGAGAACAAAAAGTTTTCCTTGAGATGTTTTTGGTGCATCAGATTTGATATGGCCCCCAAGAAGGGACTGATGGCCGGTGTGCAATAAAGTTGGTTGCTGTTGCAAATTCTTAGTAGCCATATTCATGTCAGCAGCCTTGTTGACTATTTTAGGCTTTGATTTGTCAGAAATAAGAACCTGAAAAGAAAAAAGAAATTCAGATTAAATTTTATCAGACCAACAAGAAAACATGCAGAAATCATAATATATTGATGTAGGACAAATAGAAAAATTATTAACTAGTAGCTAAGAATCACAAAATTAGAAATATAGCTGATATTAGGCTGCTGGAATATCAAATTTCAAGGCTGAATTTTAACTAGGAATACTGAAATTTCAGATTTTTTATGGCTGGAAATTTAAGGTTTGATTGCTGGAAATTTAGGTTTAGGAATACAGGTTCAATATGGGTGAAACATAGGTGTGAGATGGCTGGAATGTAGGTTTAAGAGGGTTGGAGTTTGGGTTAGGTTTGCTGGAATTTAGTAAAGAACACAAAGAATGGATAGTAGGAAACTAGGAATTACTCCTAGGGTCTAAGAATCACTCTTAAAGGAAAGCATCACATATTCTAGTTGAAAACTCAAGTTTGAAAAAAAAATTCCAGATTGTTTGTTATTGATGAAGAGCTGAATACACACATATATATAGAATTTTAGAACTCTTATTCTAGTAGGAAAAGGGTTTCTAATTTAAATCATATCATAATAGGAATTCTACAAGTCTTATACAACTAGGATAGCATATCTAAAATAGAATAACATAAGGCTACAACTTCTTATCCAATAAAATATCCTAACAAAATCTAAATTTCAGCTCTTATCTTTGTTATCAACTCAATTCTCAATCCTCATCCCACTAAATTAAGACTTGAGGTTGACTAATTCTTCCTCTTTTATTTCTTCATATACTTTAAGCTCTTTTGCATCATATATCATAACTGATCTTTTGGCAAGGAGAACATATGGGCAGGCAAGTTACTGATAGGAATTTCAACAAGATATTTGCAAAAGGAGAATTAAAGATGGAAATTCAAACTCAACTGGACCTTGGAATTGCAATATCACGTTCTAACTCCCAAGACAAGGAAAGCACAGAGGACACCAATCAAAGATGAAAACATAGACTTGACACAAGCAGACAAAATGTTTAACTGTCACAACGAAGTCAACCTCCAGGAGGAATATGTCTCTCTTCCACTATGTAATATTTTGTCGGTCTCCAATGTCATTAGACAAACCATAATTCTCTTAACACAGTAATTGAATTCCAATTCCAAATAAAACTATCCAAACAGAGATAAAAACCCATCCACAACAGACTTCCCAATAACAGATTTTGATTACAAGAATATTCTCCCAGTAAAATGAGCTGGCGTTTTTGTGTAACATATATATGTTCACGGTGAGACCTACATTACAAATCTACATAGTTTTCAAATTTCATGCATGTGTGGAAGAGCTCCATTGTCCCATCTCACCAAAGCATTTATTAAACTCTCTCAAATAAGCTACAAGGATTATATTTAGTGAAAGTCTGACAACATACTGTAAGACAATGAGACCTATTGAGGTACCTTAAAGGACCCTAATTAATGAACATGTGTGAAAAACCAAAAACCAACAAGCAAAAGGAAACAGAATAAAGGAAATAAAACCATTTCAATATCAATAGGCATGTGGGAAGAAAACTAATTTAGGAATCTCATTAATTAATTAAGTCCATAACAGATGACAATGTAAAAGTGTGTCCAACAAAACAGAAAATACATGTGATCAGTTTCTTAACAAATTTGTAAAGATTGTGGCTGGAGAGCCATGTAAGAAGCATTCTGAACGATAAATATAACCAAGCATCCTATTAAACATAAAACTAGAAGAAAAGAATTAGGAAAAGAGAACACAACGACCTTACAATACTCGAATGCGTCCATCAATACCAGACAAAAGATTCACTCAATCACCAAAAGCAGAACACAAACAGTGTAAAAGAAACTGGGGAAGTGTAATATCTATCAAGCAATAAATGCAGTTACATTAACTTTTAATCAGCATTAACAGCCATTATTTTTCAATTTTAAACAGCAGCAGTTAAGTGATGAATAAAACCCATCCAATACATTCACTACATTTAAAGTTGATACGTCTACACGAAAGAAAAGTAGAAAGGCCTGAAGGATCCTAGCATCCTATAAACTTAGGAACTGGCTGACTTACAGCAAACAAATTAGAACAGACATCGCAATAGACAAGTGCGGTGGGAAAAAATTGACACCAATTATAATGGTGCATCACGTATATTTGATAAAGGTGGCAATATTAAAAACACTCTATTAGTTAACATTTAAACCAGAAAGCATCGTTTATGGAAATTTACGAATTGTAACATCTGTAGATCAATTTGAAACGTAGAACAGGACATTTTTATCTCTACAACTCATATTCCAACTTAAGATAAGTATGGCAGTAATTGCCAGGACACTGATGGATCAACATTAAAAAATCAATAAAGAAAAAGTTCGACATATACAAAAAACAGAAACCTTACCGAACTCTTGGTCATTGAAGGTGTCACTGGTATTAATTGCCTTGATTGTTTAATAGCCCATTCTTCACGCCTTTGTGTTTGGACAGATAGCTATACACAGAAGAGAAATCCCATTAGTTCAATCGCAGCCATACATAGCCGAGAGAACACTTGATTAAATCATAACATAGAACTGCAACTATAAACAATGCAAATTATAAGAAAATGAGACAAAGTCCAAATCTTAATCAATCACCTGTGGAGCAGCACGGGTTTTTGATGGAGCTTGAGTCAAAGCTTCAGCCATGTTAAGACCAGTCACTGCAGTTGGAGCTCCAAATGTAGCTGTAGAAACAGATGCAGATAGAGCAGCAGTATGTTGAACTGGTAAGGAAATTGTACTGCTGTTTCCAATCAAAGTGGGAGCCTCAGCCAAAGCTGACGTCCATCCTTCTCCATTTATTAAGGCAGAAGAGGTAACAGGCAAGCTCTGAACAGCAGTGGACAATCCAGGAGAAGAAACCCTTCCTATTTCAGGCAACCCTTGTTTCTCTTCACTTCCAAGAGATGGAAAATCTTTTTCAAAAACTACCTTTGGAATACTACCACTACGCATAGTACCAGAAATCAATCCATTTCCATTAGCATGATTCCCACTACCATTTTTCAAGTCCAATCCAACTCTTCGGGGCAAGACATCAATCTGCTTCCGGGACACCATTGAAACTGTACGTCGCAATGTATCCTTCTCATTCCTAGAGGTTAAAATGCTTCCCAAGGGCTCAGAACCACCACGGTCCCAGGAATCTGCAAAGCTTGACCTTTCTTTGTCTCTGTCCCGATCCTTATCACGGTGACTTCTACTAAAATTACTGTATGCATGCTTTGCAGGCCCGTTACTAGAACTTCTCTTTGAATTAGAAGGAGATGTTCGATCAACAAAAGCTGAACGAGTAGAATTAAACTCACTTATAGTCTTAGAATTCCTATTTCTAGTTGGATGCGTTGATGAAGAGACATCTATATAACAATAGAAACAACATTATCATCCACAACAATTAAATTTGGCATGCCAGAAACAACTTCAATAACAAGCAATTAAAAGAATGTATCGAGAGTGTAATGAAATTGGATTTACCTGAGTGATTTGAAGCAGAAGAATAGTGTTGGGCTGAACTGCCACTCCCCAAAACATTTCCAGTACTTCTCAACCATTCCGGTACAAAAGTGGGTTCACCTTTTTCCATAAGGATGAGCACAGTACATCATCAGATTTCAAAAGAAGAGCAGTGCACTTCTCCTGCCTTCTTCAACACCCCTATTGAACGATTATTCCAGTATAACTAGTTTCTTTCCCCCACAATCGACCAATCTAAGTCCAAAATTATACCAATCAACGAGTCTTCAATTACCCATCCAAATATTAAGAAGTCAGGAAGCTAAACAAGGAAAAGTGTATCTGATTAATAGGGTTGGTATATTTAGCAGGCCTTATATTCTCCTTAAATTGATTATATTGAAGTAGAAATTAAAGCCCAGGGTAAATTCCCAGACGAACTACAAAAGAAATGCAAATAACGAGATAGTATTAATCGATAGCCTCTTTAGGTCTCTCCTTCCTCTTTCTACGCCTCCATCTTTAATTAAAAGATGGATTTGCAGATTAAACAACAAAGACACTCAAAAGACCTCCATCTCCAACAGAAATAACTCAATAGGCAGAACGTCAGAGGGACGAAAATATGCAGCAACGAGAAGGGAAGACTGAGATTCTTAGACAAGAGTTCACACCAATCAAACCCCACAATTCAGAAAGATGGCAAACCCTAAAATAAGCCCCAATGAGGAAGAAAAAGAAAACAATGCTCGGAATTAGAAACCCTAGTTCCTAAACAAACGCGTAAAAACCAAAACTCCAATGTTCTAGGGTTTGCAAAAACCAACAACTTCAAAATTGAAAAGGCGAAACAAGAAAACTGCCAAGTGCAACAAGAGAAATAGAAGAACAGGAACGAGACCAATAACAGATAGCACGAGGACAGAAGGAGCAATAGAAGCGATGCTGATAATTAACCCTAGAACACCAGGATTGACGGGAAAGAAGAAAGGCTAACAAAGCCCAAAAAGGTAACCGCCAAGGAGTGGTACTATAATCTCAATCCCTAATAAGGAATGCGTGCAACCAAACAGAGTGTATCTCTGAGTGTTAACGAGGGACGAGAACACGGAGAAAAGAAGCAAGGCTAATGTGGGTGAGGAGGTGGGCGTTTGAGCTCTTTAGAGGAAGACAAAATTAGGGTTTTTGATTTTTTATGCGAACACAGAGAGAGAAAGAGAGAGACACACAGCAGACAAATGAGAGAGGAGGCGTAGCTTCTGTTAGTTTTGGATACCTGGAAAACGAAACGTACGAACAACACCCTTTCTTTTCTTTATATCCTCCTACTTAAATAAATTTCAAAAAATATCTTCTAATTCTACTTCCAATTGGTCTCTGCCACTGGAGCAGATCATATAATCCTATTAGGTCTAGTAGAGGCTTATAAGTTATACGCATAAGATACAGTGGTCCACCTTCTATTGAAATTATTTCTCAGATTTGCACGTGTATTTCATATAATAGACTTATGGATAAGTGGGTATTGTTAATTGAGATTTAAGTAAATAGTCGAGTACACACTAACTAGCCCTATCACTTGCTCTTTCTAGGTGGGATGGGGTTTAGGTTTTTAGCTTTGAATCTAAATATAACTTGTTAATTAAGAAATTTGCTTATTTGACCACGTAACTTATAATTTTTATTTGTTCGAATAAATAGGAAAATCAATCGCTTTGTGTGTTCCCATGTTTCGGCCACTTGTCTTCAAAAAGGGTGTCAAGTTGTATGTAAATTACCATTTACCCCGCATCAAATAAACAATTTCTTGAACATAAGGGGTATCCTTTTTTATCAGACCTTTTAATGTTAATATGGGTGTGAATTTTCTATTAATAGATTATTTAAATATAATTTCCTTTTGTATCAAGTATATATAAAGATACTTATCACGGACTTATTTTAACGATTTACCATATAAAAATACGAGTGTAAGAGTTCGAATGCCACGGTTAAAAGTAATCTTTATTGTAAAAAAAGGAAAAGAAAAAAATTTGACTTTAGAGGTAGGAGAAAAATGCTGTATTATTATAGAAATTGATAAGTAGGAAGAAGGTTGTTGTAGCAAATTACTTCTACGATAGAAATTTTACTTTCCAATAATAATATTCTAATAATTAATATTTTTCATTATATCCGCAACATCATATATACATTTTTCTTATTTTAAGTTAATAATTTAATATTTATAATTTGAATTTATATGACTGATAATATATATTTTTATGAAATATTTAATTATTTAATTTATATTTAATTATTTTAATTTAATATTTTATTATTTATAATTTGAATTTATATAATTAATAATATATTTTTATGAAATATTTTATTTACTACATTTATTTTTTATTTTTCTTATTTTAATTTAATATTTTATTATTTATAATTTTAAATTTATACGACTAATAATATATTTTTAATTATTTATACAACAATTAATAGTTTATTAAATTAATGAACATTTTGATTATTTTATATCTTTTCAGCAACAACAACCTAACTTACTAAACACCTATTTTCACGTTTCAGTAGTTACCAAAACAACAATCTCAAACACATAAATATTTATTAAGAGTAAGTACTTATCATTCTAACAGGTTAATTTTAACATGTTATCAATTTATTCAAGCCTCAATCTTGAATAACTTTACAAGGATTTCATAATATCAAGCTCATATACGATTAGTTTGGCTTGAAATACGAAGTTTGTCAAACGTTAATGTAATCTCAGACAATAACGGAATGAACATGTTAAATTGATCTTATATTACAACCACAAAAATTTGGAATTCAAAATTATATGGGTGACAAAAAAGTCTTGGATTGAATTTAATTTGAAATTAAAATATTTATAATTTTAAAGTTGATTTAACTTATTCGGATCAATCGTACCCATTGAGAACTTCTCAGAAAATAAGTTTTTGATGTAAAGTAGTTATATATTTAATTAATACGATTTAATGCATATAAGATTGCAAATATTATTTATGAAGTATTTATTCATTTATTGTGTTATATATTTTTATTTTAATATTATGATTTGTTTTTATTATTTTTTTTATTTTTATGTTTATTATTATTATTATTATTATTATTATTATTATTATTATTATTATTATCTTTCTCATGAATCATTCAGAAATAATCTTTCTTAGTGTCTGTTTGGTTGAGCTTATTTCAATAGAGCTTTTGTCAGTAGAGCTTTTCTCAGAAGAGCTTTTTAAAAAAATCAGTAGACTGTTTGCTATCAATTAAAAAATAGCTTTTTAAAAAGAGTTTCATACAGTAGACTGGTTGACAACATAAAAATAAAAAGCACTTTTATTAATTTTAACTATATTTTATTTTATAATAAAATTATTTAAAATATA
>JANIIA010000002.1:9698565-9711162 GCA_027478495.1 Erythroxylum alaternifolium
GGACTTTATCATATACATCTAAACATGTACAAGATAAATAATGCCTTTAAATAATTTGTCACTAAAATACAACCAAAACGATTGGCTGTAGGACATAAACGAACAAAAATAAGCTACAATCTTTGGTTCTTAAAAGATAGACTCAAGTGAAACGACGGAAACCATTCACAATTGGAGGGAAAAATCTATGACGATAAAGAGTAACTATATTTACTAGCCCGTAAATATTAATGTGAATAATATGAAAAATATCAGTAAAAGTAGAATTACTAAGAGGAAATGAAAGCTTCTTTTATTTAGCAAAGTGACAAATGTTGCAAACAATTTTATTAGATTAAGATATATCAGGATTCAATCTCTATAAGAGTTTTAAACGTGGAACGGACAAATGATCCAATCTAAAATGCCAAACATCAATTTTTACAGTGGAACTTGAAGTAAAATAATTACTTCTTGCTAGCAGGCTCATAAGAAACAAACGGTTCAAGTGACTAGCTATATTATCAGGGCTCCATTATCTATAATCCAGTATGTAGATAGTGTTTTAATAGCAAGACAAAAGGTTCTTAGATTCTCACCAATGTAAGTAGCAGAAGGTTGAATCTGAGTTCAAATAGTGTTAATATGAGCACCGGTAGCATTGGCATCAATGGCTTACTGAAGAAGATTAATCAGGTTGCCGTATTATTCTTTTAAAAGAGGAAAAATAGAAGCAATATTAGAAGAACATCACCCTAGATAAACTGCCTCTGTGAACCGGAATTAGGACTCTCGAACCAATTCAACACTTCATGCTCAGTAGAATGCACACAGGAACTACAAACTCAATTAGCAAAAGAAACTCAAAAGAAATCGAGAAATCGAGAAATCGAGAAAACCGAGAAAGGAGAATTTCTAATGCTCTAATATCATATGAAGATTTTGTACTTTCTCATTCATTGGCAAAATAAACAATACAAGTCTTACATAGTAGTTCAAGAAATTTCCACAAAATCTTATAATACACGGACTATTATTTATGCCGACAATTTACAAAACATAATTTTAAAAATGCATGTCCTAACAGCAATAACATTTATTATAAATCCTGCTTATTAGAATTTTTAATATCGGTAAACTGTCGAGTTCACTAACAAGAATTAGGCTCGGGTTAACTGTTGGCAAAATGAATAAAACTAGTCATTTAAATAGTTGACCCTTACCATTTATAAAATTTTTAATATTTTTATGTTTAGTCAATATAAGATACTCTAATACTCCCCCTTAAGTGCAACTGAGACTGGATATTCAATTGTTACTTGAAATAAATATAGTGATAATCGGACCAGCCGTTAGAACTATTATTTCAATGGTAATCGGACTAGCCGTTAGAACTGAACATCCAGACAAATAATCAAAAAATTAGTAATTCGGACCGAGTCTGCTCTGATATATACCATATTAGAATTTTTAATATAAGTAGAGTGTAAAGTCTATTAATAAGAATTAAGTTTGAGCTAATTATTGTCAAAATGACTAGAATTAATCATATGGATAGTTGACCCTTATCACTTATAAATCCGTTAATATTCTCATGTTTAGTTAATATGGAACACTCTACAACTGTTCATATGTGAAATTTAAGAGGGTTCAGTAATACACTAACTTTATTTCTCACTAATGGAGAGGCTGTTTCCTCCTAAATTCTAGACAAAGTGTAGCTTATTTTAAGCCATTTATTAACAGAAAATTATATCAGAGTGGGCTCACGGTTGAACGTAGATACAGAGACTCCAATACTTTTGGATAGTGGATAGATTTTAGTTGCTCCAATACTATTACTATACTATAGCGTAGAGGCTGTTGTATTAAACTGCAAATGAAGCCCAAAAACCTAGTTCAAGTTGAAAACTCGTGAGGCCTGTAAGCAATTCATACATTAGTATCTATGCTGCTAATTAGGAAGACACCATAAATATTAGACACCAACCACAGATGGAATGGAATGGTTACACAAGTAGACAAGAACTTAAGACAACATTTGAGTCAACTGCAACCATCTTATTCTCTGCATAAATCTTAGATCAATGACTAACCAGAAACCAAGTATACATCAAATGAATAACATTGCAGAGGCAAGGACCAGCACGAACCCGGTTCTCGTCACCATCTACGAGGAATCGCTGGCAAAAACTGATCCTACCTGCAAATATAAGCCTGTCCCACTACCCAGAAACCCTAGCAATACAGGCAAACGTGGTTATGACCGTCGGAGTCGGCTTCTAGCCTACGCTCGTGAGCTGAGAGAAGCCGCCGTTCAACAGCTGCAGTGTCCCGAGAACAACGCAAGGCCTAAGTCCAGAGTAAGTCGATCTCTTGATCTTTCCAATGTCTAAATCACCATGCAATTATGCATATGTAAATGCAAGGCATTGTCGAAATGATCGGAAGTGTCTTTATGAGCAGAAATGGAGATTTTCACGTGCAACAAAGAGGATCCGCTCCTCATTTCTTAGGATCTTTCTCAGAAAAGAAAGGCAATGGAATTATGAGCCAATTGAATCGGACGAACACAGCGAAGTCGATCAATCATATAGTCCAAAATGGATCAACAGGACGAACAAAGAGGATTGCAGAAACAAAAGTTCTAATTTTTGCGTAAGTGTTATTACTGACTTGTTATTGGATTAATATACAAAAAAATTTCTGGTTTTCATAGCGCAGTTTGTAATACCCAAATTGATCGTCTTTATTCGTTCAGAAGAAATTGAAGTCTTTCGTCAGGGAACTATCATGTGGATCTTGCAGTGCAACAAGGGGAGATGGTTAATTGATAGGCGAAAATTGACAAGCGTCTCTGACCTGATGCTTGTTCGTTGATAAGGAAATGCTAAATCATGTTAGTTTAGATTCGACTTGGATAAGTCTCACGATCTGGATCCACTTATCTGGGCCTCCTTAAAACTGAAAATTTCAGAAGACCCTTTATTTTCTCCACGCTTCAGAATCCTTCTGAAGCCAAACTGTTCACTTGTTTCCATCAATACCATATTTCATTTCAGGTAAAATATTATTGCTGTTTACTGTCATTTTAGTGTAATTAATTGAATTATTTTTCAATTAATTTTTATAAATTTTACTTTAATGTCGAATATAAATTCATGGAAGTATGATATCTGTAGATTAGTTAATTTTTTAAATCTTACTTCTATGTTGAATATAATTTCAGGAAAGTATGACATCTATAGATTAGTATATCCGACCTGTTTTGGATGGATTATTACTTCTACTTAATAATACTGTTTTAGATTTGTTAGAATTAAAGTAACATATAAAAAACCTAACCAAATAGAAGAACTGCCATAATGAATTCACGTAATTAAATTGGATTCTATACTTCTCTGTCATGCCAAACAAAGTGTTTAGGAAGCCATTAGGTATTGACTTGTCGTCATTTCCATTTGCATATTTGTTGAGCTTGATGGAGAAATTTTGGATTGATAATTACCCACCAAGGATTAGAACAGAAAAGAAGAGTAGGTATAAGTGTTTTCTATGTTAGTCACAACATGAGCTTTAATTATAGACAGAGGATCAATCATGAACATGTATTAACGGAGAAAATTTAAAACAATACATTTTTTGCTATCCATTGAACGATAAATAAATTGCTAAGCTACTTGAATAAGCTCCTCAACATATGAATAAACTCCTAAAACTTTCGCTCAATCATTATAAATGTTGTATATCCTTATGCCGTTAATCTCTTTGTATACCCTTCTGAATGCGCGGATCTCTTAATGAGTCAAAAAACTAAATGTTCACAACTTACTTAAGCAGACAATAGAAGATCTTAATAGTTATTTATAGTAATGTTATTGGGCTTTTCTATCATAAACCAAATAAATAACTGACCCATAGTGATTAGGACTCATTTTCCTTACTGGCCTTCAGCTCATTTAACTAGATCTTTTATTAGACTTCTTTATTATCTTTAATCTACATCAAAAATAATAAATATAGTAAAAGTGGTTAAGAAAATCAATGTAAAGGTTAACCAATTTAAAACATTTGATCCAAAGATAATAAAATTCTATCATTGGGTCCCGTAAGGCTTTTGATACCAAAAAATATCAAATGCATATGTCATATACAATACAAATCTAATATAATCACGCATATCTAATGCCTCACTAACATGAATGAAAAAATGATGTATCATCTTTTTGTATGTTGGTCTCAATTTCCTTAAACTTTGTAGTAAACTGCATCATAGAAAATTGTTTTCTCTCTTTAAACGCTAAACTGCAATAGAGAAAACCTTACGGGATTAAATACTTATATCCCCCTATATCTTATCAAATCTATAGATTTATGTATGTATCTGTATATGTCCTGATGACATAGACTTAAGATTAATCTATATATATATGCCTAATGACCTTTAAAATACTTAAGATCAACATATATATCTTCAAACTTTCACATGTATTATAATAATATACAACAAATTGTATAGTTGAGAACAAAATCATGATCGTCAATATGTATAAAAATATATTGTCACAATACATGAAATCTGTACAAATGTATTAAGAGCAAATATAATGATGCCTAACTAATAGTGTCTAAGGACTTCAGCAAACCCATACCATACACATGTCTCTCAAAAATAATTGAGCAAAGTCCTTTAGTTAGTGGATCAACAATCATGTACTCAGTCTCCAAATGCTCTACCTCAATGTCACCTTTATGTATTAATTCCTTTATGGTCAAATATTTGACCTCTAAATGCTTAGACCCTGTGATGTTCTTATTATTGTTAACTGAATGGATCTAACACTTGAATCAAACATAGATAACTCAAAAATCAAATTCCTAAGCCAAACAGCCTGTGAAACTTTGCATGCATAGTTAAGGAAGTTAAACACTCTTTTATGATATTGCACCATCTAATAACATAAAATATACTCTAATATAGACTTCTTGTCATTCAGACACATTAAAATTCAAATATGTATAGCCAATAAGGTTCAAATTGTTAACTTTCCCAAATGTCAATATATAATTCTTAGTTACCTTTGAGATATCTTAAAACTCGTTCGACTGCATTCGGGTGATCTATTCTTGGGTTAGTCAAATACCTACCCAATAGTTCAACAATAAATGCAATGTTCAGTTTAGCGCACACCTTAGCATATATTTACCAACCACACTAGAATAAGGGACATTTCTTATAGTCTTTCTCTCTCTATCATTTCTCAGACATTTTGCCAAAGGTGTTCTCCTAACATGGGAGATAGATACTACAATAGGTTTACAATTAGTTATATTAAACCTTTGCTATACATGCTTAATGTATACTCTTTGTGAGAGACCCTACAAGTGTTAAGATTTTTCCTATGAATCTGAATACATAGGACAAAAGATCTCTCATCAAGGTCTTTCATGTTAAAATGCATGGTTAAAAGCTACTTAACCTAATGCAATATGGTCAAATCATTTGATGCAAGTAAGATATCATCTACATATAGAAGTAGAAAGATAACTTTACTCTTCTTAACCTTGTAATACAAGAATCTTTTAACTTTATTTTTCATAAAGTCAAATGAGATAACAACCTCGTCAAACTTAAGGTACCATTATTTGGAGGCTTGTTTCAAACCATATATGGATTTTGTTAGGTTATAGACCATGTCAGTTTTATCTTGATTATGAAATCCTCCAGATTATTCAATATAGACCTTTTTACAAAGGTCTCCACTTAGAAAAGCGATTTTGACATCTATCTGATAACAAGTCACTATTGCCATAATAACTCAAAATGCATCCTTAGAGGATATATGAGAAATGATAACATTAAAGTCAACCCCTTCTCTTTAAGTAAATAATCTAGCAACCAACTAAGCATTAAACTATTTAACTTTACCCTGAAAATTCTTTTTGGTCTTGTAAATCTATTTACAGCTGATAGGTTTGCAGTTATGAGGTAAGTCCACAAGCTCCTACATCTTATTATGCTTCATGGATTGCATTTTATACCTCATTGTATCCCACTACAAATCTGTATAAGGTCCATAAATAACTTTTGTAAAAGTAATTGGTTCTGCTACATGTCCAATATAATAGTTATTCACCTAGATAGACTATATAATTAAATGAGATGGTAGATCTCCTCACTCTAGTGGATATTCTTAATTGAATTGGTTCACAATGCTCTTATACCTCAGGGACCTCAGTTCGCACAAATATGGGTTCCTGTCTATGTACTAGTATGGTACTGAGATCTTGATCCATTACTTTTGACTGTATGAGTGATGAATATGAAATAATTATAGTATCCACCCTTCTATCATTTAACGGATGAGAATGACCACCCTTATCAAGATAAGATGGACTACCCTTATCATAAACATTATGCTCCAGAAAGTTAGTCATATGTGATTCCATTGTTTTAGCTCCTCCATCCTTACAATAAAATCTACATCCCTTAGATTGGTTGGGATATCTAACAATATAACAATGAGTAGAATGAGAATGCCACTTATCTTTATAAGGATTATACAAACATACATTAGTAGAGTGGCCCCATACATGAAGATGATTGAGGCTAGGCTTCCACTCCTTCCATATCTCAAAAGGCATTTTAAATGGTTTACTTGGAACTCTATTAAGTATATATAACGTAGTCTTTATGACTTCATCCTAAAGGTAATCAAGTAGTCATGCTTTGTATTAACCTCATCATGTCCTTTAAGGAGCAATTTTGCCTTTTGATCACACCATTTTGCTCAGGACTACTTGACATAGTAAACTGAGCCATTATTTTATATGATTCTAAATATTTTGGCAAACTGATCCGTTTCTTATCTTGAAACCCTATGTTTGTCACAATATTCACCTGTACGGTTAGATCTGAGAATCTTAATTGACCTTTTTGTTTGGTTCTCAACTTTAATCTTAAAGATCTTGAAGTTCTTAAGAACTTTAGACTTTTCTTTAAGCAAGAACACATATCCACAATGAGAATAGTCATCAATAAATATCTTGAATTACACAATATAACTATATAAGGTCCACACACACATGCATATATATATATATGTATGTATGAGTTCTAATAAGCCAAATGTACAAGTTGTTCCATTTTTCTTTATTTTAGTCAACAGATATTTCTAAATCATCATAATCTAGAGTTGGGAGAATGTCATCCTTGACCAACCTCTCAACTCTATTTCTAGAAATATGACCCAATCTTTTATGCCACAATATGTATGACTTTTCCTTTATCAAAGTCTCTTTCTTGTAACTTGTTTGATAATATTCAAAGAAGCATATATCTCATTAGGGATAAGACATATTCTATATAATCCATATGATAACAAGGTAGTACCAATATGTTTTGTATTAAAAGATAACTTTACAACCAAATTTTGAAATACAAAACTATAACCTTCTTTAATTAAAACAGATGTAGAGATCAAATTCCATCTGAAAGATGATATATAAAAAGTGTCATATAACCTAAGCTTGAACCGTATATTAAGGTTTAAACAAACATCCCTTATAGAGATTACACCAATTTTTTTATTGCCCACCATTAGTTTTTCCTCTGACCTGTTCAACTTTCTCTTTTATATGCATCAATGAATTGTGGAAGCAATATGATTAAATGCTCCACTATCTAGCCATTGAGAACTTGGTGTCTCTAAAGTAAGATTAGATTTATATATCATAGAAGCTAAGGAGTTATCTAATTTCTTTCTAGGTTTTATATTTCAAGCATTCTAACTTCTTATATCCCTTCTTCTTATAGAAAAGACACCTCAAACTCATTCTCTTTACAACATCCACATGAAATCTCCCAAAACTTGACCAATATCTATGTGTGGAGGAAATTTAGGTTTCTTACCTTTCAATTTATGGGGCTTTACATTTGTCTTCCCTTAAGTTATTATTAAGGCTATATGCATTGTATTCTTCAACTTCTCTTCTTTAGCAACCCAATTGGTGGTTAGTGCATTTATGTCCCAAACTTCATCATGAGAATTGTATGTGATAACCAGAATATCAAACTCTGATGGAAATGTATTCAGAGCTTGGTGAACTATACAAGCATCAGGAATATACATAATTGATGACCTTAACTTAGTATGAATGTGGACTATCCTAATTATATACTCCCTCGCTTGCCTTACTTCATATATCTCAAAGAGTATAATTCCTTTAACAAAGTACCTATTTCAGAATTAGAAGATACTTTATATCTTTGTAAGACGTTACTGAAGAAACCCTTTGCTATGTTCATTTATGGAATTCTACTTAGCAAACGGTCTAGTATGGATCTCTTTATGTCAAATAACACATCCTATTTAATCTTTCCCAGATTGCATATGTTGCTCTCTCAGCCTCTAAGTTAATAAATGTAGGTATTGGTGGCCTATCTTTATTCATGATCATGTTGAGATATCCCATCTCTAACATAAATCCACATCTTGTTTCCATTTCTTAAAATTAAAACCATTGAGGATTTTAATTATGACACTATTATTGTATATAGAGAAGGTGGCTGCAAAATTGATAATATAATGATCAGTACAAATATAGGATAACATCAATACTCAAAGCTACAAAATAATATATGTATTGAGCATCTTAACACATATATTATAAAACACTTGTGGGATGAATACATAATACATGTAGATAAGACCCTCTCATCAAATGGGTCAAAGTACACACCATTAACTTTATTATTCTATCACCTGTAAATGAATAGATCTCTTAAGGAATGACTTTCCTCCATGTAATGTCTTTGTGCACATCTCAAAGTCTTATATAAGGCCAACATTTGTAGGCAGAATAACCAAACATAAAACTAGAGACATCCCTAAACTTGTAAGTAGAACAATTCAACTACTAAGTTGAAAGGCCACTATGATGACTACACAAATTGATCCACCAGTATAAGAGACACATTGGTATGTTATCCGCATATTATTCTATATGGGCATAACATATGTGACAATTTACCATTAAAAAACGCAAAATCATTATGTAAATACTTATTATCATATGTTAGTGCTGAAAATATTATCTACAAACTTTATTTGAAAATTCATCATAAAGAAAATTTCTATTAGATTGATAATCGTGAGATAGTGAACAATAAATGCACCATATGAGATAACAAAACCATATGTGTCTCTTTTATTTCAAGTAAAATGCGTGAAAATTCACTCAATTATGGCTTTAATAACTTTATTTTAAAATTTTAAAGTTAAACCTAATCTATTACCAATGTAATAAATCTATAAAAATTAAAAACTTACTTTATAAATTCACAGTAATATAAAAACTAGCCTAAATAATTTGAAGGACCATTTTGTGAAATTTGGAAATTTTGAGTTTTTTTTCCTATAGTGTGCTAATGTTATCAAGTCATGTCATTACCATATGTGGAGATTGCATGAGCATGTATTGCATGCACTAACCACCTTAAGCATGTGTTCCCCATGCACCAGACATTGTCAGATGATTGGCTCCCGCATGTACCATCTGTTTGGTGTGCATATATCACACATACTAGTAGCTGACCGTACCCCAAAAGCAGCTGCATGTTTCTTCATTGCATCTCCCTCTAGTTGCCAAAAAAATGCAATTTTGGGCAATATTTTTGGTGAATTTTACCAAATTTTGGTGATATTTAACTGGAAAATCACCCTGAAGTTCATTTTGACTTGTTTTTCCATGCAACATTTATTGAACAACAATTCAAACAACAAATATACAATTTATATAAGCAGAATTTGATTTCCTTAAGGAGAAATTCGAAAATGTCTGTTCAAATTCATACAATCATAGAAATGCTTTAATGCCATGTGTTATTAATAACACAAACTTTAATGGACTAAGGATCAACCATAACTTTTATTATCAGAGAAAATGCATACAAATATCTGTGTTGCTATCCATTGAACAATGAACAGGCCCCTCAACTTACAAACAAACTGCTGAAACTTTCAATTAACTTTTATAAAAGTTGTATATCCTTATGTCATTAAATCTTTTTGTGTTTTTCTAAATGCATGAGCCTCTTAACGAGTAAGAGAAACTTAATGTTTACTAACTTACTTAAACAACTATTTACAGTAATCTTATTGAGTTTCTCCTTTATAGGTCTAATAAATAACCAGCTCACATTGATTAGACTCAATTTTCTCACTGGACTTTTAACTCATTTAACTAGATCCTTTATTAAGTTTCTTTGTTATCTTTAATCCGGATCAAATTTTTTTTTCTTAACCTTAATTTTATAAAAAATGTAATTAATAATTGTCTAATTAAAAATCACTAATATAGTAAACGTAACTAAGCATTTGACTTGATAACATCAAAAAGTTTTAAATTCCTTCCAAAAAGGTTTGGATTACCTTTGCCTTATGAAATGTTAGCCAAGTAGAGTTTACCATGTAAAATGGACCAGTAGACATGAAAACCCTGTCCTGCTCATTCATGTCACTGTATAGAAGAAGGAAAACGCTATTCACTTTGCATGGAATCAACTTAAGTGTGAAAATGAGCATGGTTGGGACCGGTTGTGTAGAAGCTATTCATAAAGTTTATCAATTTTTTATTTGAACACTACGAGACTGGAATCCGAGTCAGTCTACAAGTGGCTATTTACCTCTACTTAATGAAGAGGAAAATAAAGGGAAAAAAAAGAGGAGGAAGTAGAAGAAGATAACTTCAACATTAATCTGCAAAAGTTTTCGTCACAATCAGCACAATAAGCAGAAGAAGATAACTTCAACATTAATCTGCTAAAGTATTCGCCACAATCACCACAACCCAAATTCCAAATTCCCATCAATAACAAAATTATCTTCCAAGAATAAGATTCTGCTTTTTCTTCCTTCTACTTTATGTCGACACGAATGAAGTGAACCGCAAGACGATAAGCGTAGAATCTCTTACTTTCCATCTATAAGAACTAGGCCTGAGCCAATGTCCATAAACAAGTTTTCAAGAATTCAAGCCTCAATGGCTCAACCCGCTGTCTCAGCTGAAATCGAGGCATTGACCCAAGTTCTGGCCCTGGTTGAAGCATTCAAAGCCTTTGACTCGGACAATGATGGCCAAATTACAGCTGCTGAGCTCGGTGGCATATTGGCTTCACTTGGCTATAACGCCAGTGAAGAAGACGTGAGGGCTATGATGCAGCAGGGAGACAAGAACAAGGATGGCCTGCTGAGCACAGAAGAGTTCCTGGAACTGAACACCAAGGACATGGAACTCAGTGGACTTGCAGGCTCTCTGAAAGCTGCGTTTGATGCTCTTGATTGTGATGGTGACGAGGTGGTCACTGGAGAGGAACTGTTTGAAGTTATAGAGAGCCAAGGATTGGGACTGACTTTGGAAGTTTGTCAGGAACTTATTGCTTCCATGGATGGAGATGCAGATGGTGCTGTCAGTTTTGAAGACCTCAGGCTCATTATTAATGCCATCATCTAGATCTTGGTCATGTTAGTTTATTTCAATATCTTTAAAAGGAAAGAACTTATAGAAATAACTAAACACTCTTGCTTGCTGTACACCTTAATTTATATCATGATCAGATTAAGTCACCCTCTTTCTGAAATCTTTTTAGATAGGTTTAAGATATCCCTTCAACAAAATATTATATTGTATTATACATACATATTATTTTATCATAAGTAAGTATATAACTCCTATTTTTATTTTTATATAATATTATATTATGTGTTTACTACAAAATCATGAATTATATATACAAAATAAAATAAAGAATCTGGGTTAACTTTATAAAATTCAAAATTTATCTTCAACATTTGAAAAGATGAAGAACATGATTCAAAAAAGGTGATACAATTTACTAATTATTAAAAAGTTCAATCGATTCGATTATAAAAATTTTGAAGCTTTCAATTTTTTAATTTGATTTATTTTAATAATTTTTGTTGTTAAAAATTGATCAGTTTATTAATTAATTAGTCAATTTTTTAAAGTAATAAAATTTTATAAATAAAAATAAATAAATAAAATTTTATAATTAAACTACATATTCTGATGGATTAAAGTAATAATTATATTAAAATACTTATATATATTATTAGTGGAAGTTGGGCACTTATACAACAGAGAAGAGAGGAGCAGACCGGCTCAAAATTGCGCAGAGCTAGAGTTGTCTACGCGCGAAGGTCTCCATCAAGCAATCAGCGAGGAATCGGATGGCCGCGGTTTCTCCATTGAGCGACTGGCCAAGGTTTGAGCCACTGCTGTTAAAGCTTGGGGTTCACACTGAATTGTCTAACTACCTATGGGTTTGTTGCGTCTCTGACATTCTGCCTCGTCCATCAATTTAACGGAGCCCATGACCTTCACTCTCCCTGTTGTCAGTGCTGCTGCTAACGTGGCAATACCTGGATCTAACACTTCCCAGATGATCCGATTCCCATATAGGAACAGATCGTCTATTTCACTTTCGTTGTACCATCATGTTCCACTTATTCTCATGCTTTAGCTGCACCAACATTTACCCTGCGTTTGGTTAGTGTCTTCAAGGGTGAGGACGGTGGACAAAGACGCAAAAATTTT
>JANIIA010000002.1:9713678-9725182 GCA_027478495.1 Erythroxylum alaternifolium
TCAAATTATAAATATTAAATTATTAAATTAAAATAAGAAAATATAAATAAAATAAATTTAGTAAATAAAATATTTCATCTTCCTTAAATACTATTGGCAAAAACTTCCTTCCATTAATTAAGTAAGGGTATAATGGAAATAACTAAAATATCATAAGGTTATTATTGGAAGGTAAAATTTCCACCGCATAAGCAGTTTCTTACAGCAGCCTCCTTTCTGCTTATCTATTTTTGCGGTGGCACCGCAGTTTTTCCCAACCTGCGGTTGTCAGCCGTAAATCCAAACACGTGGCTGCGTTTGAAAACTGCGGTGGATAAGTACTTATCCTTACTACATCGCAGATCCAATCGCACCTTTAAACCAAATAAATTAACTACGACTTACTTCTTTTTCTCCTTATTTTCGATAAAAATAATTAAATTGTATTTTAATCTTAATTTAATTTAAATATTTTGATATGTTTAATATTTCATAAACATTCATCTAGACATAAACAGAAGTTGCAAAAAGTACATATGACATTTTTGACGTCTTATTAAATGTTTACTTTGTTGTAACTCCAGTTTCATTTTATAATTGTTTGCTTGTCAAAACCAGTAAATCTAGACTTTGGAAATATTAGTTGTCTTGATGGATTAAAATGAATGAAGATCAGGTAAGCCTGATGCATAAACTCATGAGTTAAAGCTATTTTTGAAGTATATGCTTGTGTTTGAGTTGCACACGCCCATATTAATAGTGGATATGACTGTATGGGTGAATGTGTAAGCTTCTATATTATAAGCAAAAAGATCACGCTTGTAGACAGACACACCTGTGTCAATGGTGGACATAGTCGTGTCCATTGACTATGTATCTATGGAATCGAATTTTTAAGGGACACAATCCTCACACAGGTTTTGTGGGTGACGATATGTCATATAAACTCTTATCCTTTTGAAGTTTAAAAGGCTACAAAAGTTACATAAGACAAAAAACATGTGATAAAAAAAAGTTTTAAAGTTCAAATAGCATTGTTTAACCGCAATTTTGTTGAAGTTTAACTTTTTATATTAATTGGGAGTAATATTGGTGTGTGTCTGAAAATTTCAAAAAAAAAAAATTAGTGTGTGTCTGATTGTCTATACACACACACACACACACACACACATTAAATTCTAAAGTTTTTAAGAAAGAGCTTTAGAGAGATTAGCTGAGAATGTTTTATGAGGTGTTCTTAAGTTAGAGTCAATAGTTAGGAACTTTGATGCTTGTATCCTACTATTTTGGATTTAGTATATTTATTGTCAGTTTTTACACAATAATCTTGTGTGCAATTTATCCTTTAGTTATCTTTACCGTTTAAGTACTTAGTTATTGGTTAAGTGATTTCATTGATTTTGTGAGTGTTATTGCTTAAAGTCCCAACAATTGGTATCATAGCCTTAGTTATGAATAGTGATAATAACTCTATAGTGAAGTTGACATCAACTAACTACTCGATATGGAGACTTATGATGGAAAATCTCTCAAATTGCGAGGATATCTGTGATTCAATCTATGTAGGCAAAAGTATGAAAAACAATGTCCCATCTAAGTTAGAGAAGATGATGGAAAAAGAGTAGAAAAAGATGAAAGAAAAGACCTTGGAAATTATTAGATAATTGATTGATATTAGTATATTGAACCACATATCCTAAGAGACGGAACCTTTCAAGTTGTGAAAGAAATTGGAGGGTCTTTATGAGAGGAAGACCACTCACAACAAGAATTCCTTGAACAAAAGCTTGTGAATATGAAGTTAAAGATTGGGAAATTAGTGTCTGAGCATCTCAACAATTTTTAAAGTATCATTAATAATTTGACTATGTTAAAGGTCATCCTTGATTATAACCTACAAGTCTTGTTTATGTTACTTTAGTTGTGACTGTTAGTCACTTCGTTCTAGATGATGTGCTTTCTTTGGATGAGATTAAGAGATCATGTTTAATTAAGAGATTAGGAAGAAGGAGATCAATGTGGATGATGTATAAGCTCTTATGGTAGAGAATAAAGGAAGAAGCAAAAGTAGAATTTCCAAAAGGTTGGGCAAGTCTAAGAATATGTTCAAGTCTAGAGAGTAAGGAGAACAGGATGTGTCACTATTGCACCAAACTTGGTCATATAAAAAAGTTCTACTACAAGTGGTAGAGAGACCAAAAGAAACAAGACGAACAAAAAGATGGAGATGATTATAGCACAACAACAACAACCTTAAGCATAGATGATGACTTATTGTTAATTTGTGACCAGTGAGTGTCTCCACATTAGTCACTCAGATTTCTAGTTGTTTGTTGATTCGATGGCTTCTTATTACTATATTCCAAAGAGAGAATACTTCGCAAGTTATAGGAGTAGTGATTTTGGAAGTATGAAGATAGAAAATTAGAGCTCCACTAGCATAGTAAACATGAGTGACATCCGAATTTAAACTAATATTGGGTGCATGTTAACTTTGAGAATAGTACAATACATTTAAAATTTGCGCCTTAATTTATTTATTTTATTAATGTGCTTGACTAAGAAGGATATTGACATACATTTAATGATGGAAAATGGAAGCTATATAAAGGAGTATTAACGGTTACTCATGGTGGATTGTGGTGCACCTTATATATGACATACTTGAAGGTGTGTATTAAAGAACTACATGTCATTGAGGAGAATACTTCTCCAAATTTTTAACACTCGAGATTGGGATATGTTAGTGAGTACGACAGTAAATTGCTAGTAGAAAAATCATTTATCCCTGAAAAAATTAATGTTTCTCTCAACTAATATGATCATTACATGACTAGAAAGCAACATCGAATGTATTTCCATAAAGATCTATTAAAAGGAAGATTAATTTAGAGCTAGATCACTTCAATATTTGTGGTCCTATTGAGAACGAGTCCTTAGGAGGTAGGAAGAACTTTGTTACTTTTACTGATGATGCTACTCGCAAGACTTGGATGTTTATGTTGAAAAAATTAGGTGTTTAAGACCTTTAGAAAATTTCATATCAAGATGGATAAGGAGACGGAGTCCAATATACCAAGGTCCTTTTGAGGTGAGATGGCTTGAATTGTAGTTTTTATGATCAGAAAAACCCCTTCAGTTCATTTAGATTTTGATGTTCTAAAAAAAGAATGAAAAGGGAAGGATTTGACTTATACACATCTAAAGTTGTTCAAATGCAAAGCTTTTAAGCATATACCAAAGGAGCAAAGATCGAAGTTGAATTCAAAGATTACTCTTTGTATATTTGTTGGATACGAAGATGAAAAGTTTGGTTATAGGTTGTACTACCCAAAAAAAGCAGAAAGTTGTTTGAAACAATGATTTAGTCTTCCATGAGCATAGGATGAGTTTAGATCTCATCAAAAAAGAAAAGACTTCTTTCTTTAATTGGTTTTTCAGTACTACAGATACTTCTCATATTTATACTATAGTTAATCAACCTGTAAGTGAAGAAGGCAAATGATATGAGCTAACATATGATTATAATGATCAAATACAATCTAATGGAGAAGAGCTACATAAGCCACATATTTTGGATGATATAAATAAGGATGGCAATGGGCAGGGCAATCCGTGGCCCATCGGGTCGCGTGGCCTGATCTCATATTTTTAAAAGCATTTGATAAAACGACAATTTTCATAAAATGACATCATTTTGTATCTTTCCATCGAGACACGAGTTGGGACTGGCTAAGCAGTATTGACCTGTGGCTGGGTCAACTAAGGCCAAAGTCGAGCTAGGCCATATTTGCCATCCCTAGATATAGAAGAAATTCATAAGCATCATGAGTAAGGGAAGCAGCCTGCATAAGTGTTGTAAGAAGTCCAACTTTGAAGGTCAACTAGAGAGACGAAGCCTTCAACGAGATACCCTAGTTTAGACTCTAGTCATTGTCAAGAGGGAGCCAAAGAATTTCCAAAAAATTCTACCACTTAAAGACAATGACTCTTGGCTTAAGATAATGTATGAGGAGATAGATTCTTTGGACAAGAATGGTGTCGACATATTGATGAAGGCGATTCTTAGGAGTAAGCTTGAGCTTTGTAGTAAACTTACAAAGATTGCTTTTAAGTGATTAATATGGTGATCGATTTCTCTTTCAAAATGGGTTCGAGAGGGATCGCTATTAGTCTAGCCCCATTTTATATATTTTTTTGTTAAGTATCATAAATCTAGGCTTTGGAAGTGTTAGTTGTCTTTATAGATTAAAAAGAAGAAGATCAGGCATATTTGAGGTAGAAACTGATAAGTTAAAGCTATTGTTTGGGTTATATATACTCGTGTTAATGATGGAGATAACTATATGGAGAAACATGTAATCTTTTGTAACCATGCACAAGTTGAAAGATGACGCATAAGGACGGTCATATCTATATGGAGTCAAACACACCCATATGGATAGTGAACACGATCGTGTCATTGACAATTTAAGTCTCTAGGATTGTGTATCTTTGTAACGTCAACCTTTTAAAGAACACATTCACCACACACGGTCGTGTAGGAGACCGTGTGTGGTATAAAATCTTATTATTTTAAAATTTAAAAGGCTAGATAAGAGATAAAAGTTATCTGAGACAAAACAATATGATGGAAGAAGAGTTGTAGAGTCTAAATAGCATTTTTCAACTATAGTTTTATTGAAGTTTAATTTCTATGAATAATTGGGAGTAGTATTGGTGTGTATAAAGACAAACACACACACACACACACACACATATCAATTTGTACTCAATCCTGAACATTTTTTGGGGAGAGCTTGATGAGAGATTAGTTATGGCTATTTTGTAAGGTGTTCTTCAGTTAGAGTCACTAGATCAAAACCTTAATGTTTATATTTAACTATTTTTAGATTTAGTGAATTTATTTTCAGTTTATCTCTTGATTTTATTTTCACCGCTTCACTAGAGTTTTTCACATTAAATCCTGTAAACAATTTATCCTTTAGTCATCATTATCGTTTAAGTAATTTATTATTGGTTGAGTGATTTCATTGATCCTGTGAGTGTTATTGTTTGAAGTCCCAATAATATACTTTATGTGATAAGTGAGTCTAAAAAAATTCTTTTTCTTCTGTCTCTATTATCTCTCTTTAACTTACTTTTTTTTTCATTCACCTCAAACATCACCCATCTTTCTCTCTTCTTTCTTTTTCTACACTTTGTTAAGTATCCTTTCAGAACATCCTTTAATTAGTTATAAATGTGTGCAACTAGATTATGTTTTTTCTAAAAAAAGTGAGTTTTTCTCTTACTAATATAATTTATCTTTTGTTTCTTTATATGATTGCTATGTATGTATTACTATTGGATATTGTAAAGATGGAGATATGTGAGTTTTTTTGCAAATGCCATAATTTTTATTTTTATTGTTACATTTGCTCATAAAATTGTGTTCACAATTTTTGTTTTACCTTTTACTAGCAAGGCTTAGTTGATAAAAAATATAATGGTGTATGCTTTCTGAGGCAATAAAATCAATTATTTATGCTTTTGGTTTATTCAAGTTCAAGTTTTTATTTGAATGTTATTTTTGAGCAAATGGTTCTTACAATTACTATTCTCTGTTTCATATCTACATTTTAATTTTATTTCACACCTTCATTTAAAGGTACAAAAATAAGCATTTAGTGTAACATCCCGTTTTCATAAAAAGGGTCGAACTACAGAAACTGGTACACGTGAGATCAATTGAAGAAATTAGGAAAAACACATCTCATGCTCATGCATTATATAATATTCATATACCTGTGAATAGTTATTATTGCACATGAAAAATGACTGTACATGCATTCATAACATTTCCCGGTTAATTGTGAATAAGTGTGAATTAAAAATTGTATTGGAGAGGGTTATAGTGCTTTTCTGAATTTTAGAGAATTTTAGAAATTTTTCTGGAAATTGTGTTTTCAGTGTTTCTGCTATAACTTTTTACGTGGTTGTGCAATTGAGATGCTTTTTGGCTTGAATTAAACTTGAAGAGTTTAGCTGCAATTCTTGTGAAGGAAGTGAAGTCTAATTCTGGACTTAAGAGTTCTTAATTTGGACATGAATGTAAAGTATGAATTTTTTTGATATAAGGATTGAAAGTTATGAGTTGTTGAATTTCAGATGTCTTTTAAAGATTAGGTGCTTTGTTGTGTGAAAATGCCTAAAAGTGTAAAATTTTGTGCATATTGTGTTCTGAGGCCAATTCTGGATTATTATGGTCTGAATTAGAGTAAGTGTCCTGAATGAAAGTTATATAGGAATGTTAGAGCTTTTCAATGATACATAATATGTAATTTTTGGATGTGGGAAGTGAAAGGTATGAATTTATAAAGTTTGGATATGGTTTAGGTGTTAATGTAACAGGGCAGAAACTTTGATTGTGAATTTGACTTAGTTAGAGGTTGAATTTGCTTCTGAGTGCTTCATGAGAAGTATAAAGCATGTTATGATCTTTTCATTGCTATAAAGCATGGAATTTTTGAGTATTGGGATAGGAAGTTATAATGTTTAAAAGTTGTGTTATTGTTTTGGGTTATGATTGATAGGATAGACCTCTTTGTAGTGAATTTTGACCCCTAAAAAGGTAGAATTTGTTTATGAGTCCTTCATAAAAATTGTAGGTATTTTTTTTATCTTTCCATTGATACCAAATTTGTGAATTTTTTAGGTCTGTGTGAGAAGCTATCTGATTTGGAAGTGTATATGTTTTGGGTAAGGAAAGATAGTGAATGAAGAGAGGAAGTTGCGACCGTGAACGAAGGAGATAGTGTCGCGATCGCGACTCGGTCGCTTTGTCACGATCGTAACGCGTTACAATTGTGACAAATGACATCGCGACAGCACTCCTTGCGAGCGCGACGAGGTCACGCTACGCGCCCCTCGCGAGCCTCGCAAGCTCGAGTACTAAGAGCAATGAATGGCAATTTTGTAATTTTTGTTATCTGAACCCTTTGACATTCAATTGTTTATAACTTTTGCATCCGACCTCCGATTGACTCCATTTTTGAAGCGTTGGACTTATAAAACAGTCCTCTATCTCTTCTTATCAATTTGTGATTTTTTTAGAGTTTTAGGGAAATTCCGAATTAACCCTAAATGAGTGGACCGAATATTTTTTGGGTTAATTCTCTGATTTACACCGGGATTGTCATGAACATGCATCGTACATATTTCGCATAAATGAATGTTTATAATTATGTAAAATTATTAATGTGTGTGCAAAGAACTGCACTAATGGATTGTGCAGGTTAAACAGTCCGCAGTCAGGCGTTCCAGAAAAAGAAAGCGAATGCTGATCTGGAGCGTACTGTGAGTAGACCTAGATGGTCTCATTTCATTATTTGTTTGTTTGAAATTTTTGTATTAATTGATTTCTGAGTAATTATATGAATGTGGTAATATGAATATGATAAATTGAATTAGGTTCCGGACAGGAGGTCCGTTGATTGTGATACTGATTGTGGATATTGAAGTGCTACTTGAATGTGAATTGGATGAACTATGTGTACGCATTGTGATTGATAGATGTATTTGAATGCGCATGATATGGGTGATAAGTGTCAAACTACGGTCCGATAACAAATGGATTTTTGTTTGTAAATTGGTATATATATGTGAATGATGCATTTCAATGCATAAGTGCATGAAATATAATGACAGTTGTGACTCGAGTAGCCACCGATCAGAGCTTAAAGCTCAACGTGTGACTCAGAGCCTCAGGCTCAACGCTTAATGAGCCCTATATGGGACAGTATTAATGAGCCCTATATGGGACAGTTATCAATGAGCCCTATATGGGACAGTTTAGGCACTCAGTCACAACAAAGTAATAATTGGAAAGTGAGTCTCACGAGCATTGCATGTGCATAATAGAAATAACTGTGATAAATGTGAAATGTGAATTGTGTGAAAAATGTGATATGTGATTGGGTGAGTATGAACTCTGTGTTATGTGATTGGGTGAGCCATCGATGATGGTCACTCACTGAGTTCGCAAAACTCACCCAAAATTTGCAATTATTTTTCAGGACTCAGAAGAATACCCCGTTAGACAACGGGAGTATATCTATTGCATGCAAGTCAGAGAAAGAAGAGGTCGAGATCAGTTCGCGTTTGCACTGAGTCTCTTTATTTGTGCATTGAATTGTATTTTCCGCAAAATGTGTATTATTTGAAATCGAATATTACAGTTTGTAATAATTTTGAGAAATTAGAAATGTTTGTATTTTGAAATTTGAAATGGGCCCAGATGGGTAATAAAAGTTTCAGTTAATTACATTGTTTTGTATCAACTGGTTATAAAACAAAGTGAAACGTTTTGGTTATTGAATTTCTGTACTTTATGTTTGTGGTTTTTTAAAAAAATTTATACCGACTTTTGATTGTTTAGTGATGTGGCACACAGCCCTCGCGGGGCATGGATTCAGATATCACTATCGATATCTGGTTCGGGTCCAGCGAGAGTGGGGTGTTACAAAAACTGCCAGCGATCTTCGAAGTTATGGCTACTCTGCTACACTCTCTCTCACATTCGCTCTCTAAACCTACGTATTTGTCCAATTATTCTTTTAAATTATGATTTAAATTTATTAGGCGCTATTTCCTACTTGAATAAGAGTTCTAAGATTTTTTTTGTAGAAATATGTGTGTATTGATCCCTTCAATAGTAACATATCTTTAAAAAAATTCACAAATTTGAATTTTCAACTAAAAGATTGATTTTTTTCTTTTAAGAGTGATTCTCAAACTCTAAAAATAATTCATAATTTCCCACTTTTCGTTGTTTGTATTTCTCACTAAATTTCAATAATTCTAACCTAAACTTCTGACAATTAAAACCCTAAATTTAGTCCAAATAAACCAATTTCCAGCTATATTGAACCTTGAAATATTAGATTTTTAGTAATCAAACCTTATAAAAACCTAGTCATACCAAACCTGAATTTCAACATTTCAAGTTGAAATCTAGATATAAAATTATATGTTTCAACAACTTAATATCAATCATATTTCATAATTTTATGAGTTTTAACTACTAGTTAATACATCTTCCATTTGTCCAACATATCATTTTGATATCAAGGCATTGCTTCACAATAGCGATATGTGGTGGAAGGCCATATAGAAAAATACTTAGTGATTGTGAGCGAGATGAAATACTTTTGAGAATTACGAAAAAATTTGGATATTGAAGATCTTTAATGACAAGGTGCTCCAAAAATTAACTTATATGTAACAACTCTTACAAAAAATATGTTCGATAATTTTTGGAGAGACTAGACAACTTTGACATACATTTCCTAAAAGTCAAAACTTCTAGTAGAAAAAGTTATGCAACCTATCAAACTATATTTGACTTTAAAATAAAGAATATGGTAATAAGTAAGATGAAGGGACTGATATTGATGAACAGAAAATAGTGAAAGAATTTTAATTCTCTTTCCTCAAATTTAACAGGTACTATCTTAGAGGAAGTGTTTATTATGAGGTGAAATTATTGATATCTCTCTTTCAACTGATCGATTAGAATTTTCAAGCCTATATGTAGAAGATGCTCAAATACTTTATGACATAGAGAGTTTGGCAATAGAAGATGATCATTACATGGAGAATTTAATAGTGAGAGATAACAAAAGCATTAAAGATGAAGAAAAATAGAACCAGGTGGATTATTTTTCAAACCCTAAAGTTGAAATAATTGAAAAACAAGTTGAAACTCTTAAACAAAAAGTTGTAATGCTTAAATAAGAGGCTGAGACATTTGGATAACAGGTTGCAACCCTTAAACAACAAATCAAAACACAAGAACAACATAATAAAACAATAGGGTAGCATATTGAAGAAATAAGACATGTTAAAATAATAAAAATAGGAAGATAAAAAGATTAACTAGCAACTACTTAGGGTTCATGACCTTATTGGCTGAAAACTTGATCATGTCTTTGGTGTTATTGGTGAAGATTATGTTACAGTGGGATTAAGGAGAAGTAAATTTAAATGAATATGCAAAATTAGCACAATATAGGAATAAATAAGAAGTTATAAATGTATTAGTAAATTCAAAATTTAGTAATAACAAAAAGTTAACGGATTTAATTACAAGAAGCAATAATATGTATGTTTTTTATACCTATGTGGTATAAAAGTCATGACGTTTGGCTCTAGAACCATCTACAAATATGGTGATCAAGACTTATAATGTTGTCCACACTGCTAAACTATTCTTCAAAGAAGTTGTATATCTTCATGGATTACCTTTAACTATCGTATTTAATTGTGATCTGAAGGTTATGAATTATTTTTGGGGAACTCTATAGAAAATATTGAATCTAAGCTTCAACTTTCAATTTCTTTCCATCTCCAAATCAATAGACAAATAGAGGTGGTGAATAGAACTTAAAATGTTTAGTTGGTGATAATGTGAATAATTGGGACCTAATTCTTCTTATAGTAGAATTTGCATACAATAGTTATATAAATACGTTAACTGGTAAGAATCCTTTTGAGATGGTTTCGAGAGTTTAACTAAGAAAGCCTATTGATTTGATTCCTTTTTAACAAACCACATGATTTTATTATTGAAGATGAAGTTATTATACAACCTATAAGGGATATCTTTGATGACGTATGATTAAAGATAATAAAAAACAACTTGACTTATAAAGAATATGCTCATCCATATTATCAATGGGTGGAATTCAACGAAGAGGATATGGTGATGGTAACGATTCATCCAGAGCATTTTGAAAAAGAAAAATATTAGAAACTTTATTTATGAAGTTTTGGACCTTGTTAGACCCTCAAGAAAATAAGTGTTAATACTTATATTTTGGAATTACCAAGTGACGTAGAAATTAATTCTATCTTTAATGTTGCATACCTAACTATTTATTATGGACATGATGGTACACAATCTCTTATTGTCGCTAGAATAATTTTGACTACTCTTCATCTTATAAAGGAGATAGAGGATTTTTTTACAAACAAATTGTAGTTACAAGAGGTAGGATATTGACCATTTCTTATCAAGTGGAAACACTAAATTATGTAATTCTTTGTTGAGAGTGTTCTTTCATGATTAAGGAACTCCAGAACTTGCTTGCAGATACTAGCTCAGTTCACACAATCTTATGCAAATATTGAAATGATGAAGGCAATTAGGATTTAGCCCTTTTGCTTAAAAGGCTACCATGATTTTACCTCTAGTAAACCCCCTTTGAGCTTAACATGACACCTTTTCTTTCTTTAAACCCAAATATCAACCTTGACCTTGACTATTTATCGTCTTCATTGTACCTACTATAATTCAAGTTGAGCATTTGAATGAGTATAATTGGGTTTACGGAATAAGTGTGGGAAATCATAACGTATAGTTCGCTATTGTATTAGAGATGAGTATGGTTATGGATATTTTCACCTCTCCTTTATATTTCTCTTCTCTTGATTTCCTTGTTTTATAATCATAAATACAAAAAAATGACAAATATAGTGAAAAA
>JANIIA010000002.1:9725282-9748112 GCA_027478495.1 Erythroxylum alaternifolium
TGTTTTTGGAAGTCCTGCATATGTGATGTACCATGCCCAGGATGTTTCAAAGTTGGATCCGAAGTCTAGGAAATGTATTTTCATAGGCTATGCTGATGGTGTTAAGGGGTATCGCCTGTGGGATTCCACTACCCGCAAGGTCGTTATCAGCAGGGATGTCATCTTCATGGAAGATAAGCTCTGTAGTGAAGATGCAGGTACATCAGGGTCAAATAGTACGGTGATACCAGTGAAGGAACATACTTCTGAAGTAGTGCCAGATAAGAATCCTGTGGAGAATGATGCTGAAGTCGATGAAATCAGACGATCTAATGCTGAAGTTGATGAAATCAGACGATCAACTCGCACAAGGGAAGCTCCCAGTTGGCATTCTGATTATATTATGGATAGCAATGTAGCATACTGTTTACTCACTGAAGATGGAGAACCATCGACCTTCCAGGAGGCGGTAGGCGGCTCAGATGCATATCAGTGGATAGCAGCAATGCAGGAGGAGATCGAAGCTCTGCATAAGAATCAGACGTGGGATCTTGTACAGCTACCATCAGGGAGGAAACCCATTGGAAACAGATGGGTGTTCAAGATCAAAAGAAACAGTGATGACCAGTTGGAGAGGTATCGGGCAAGATTGGTGGTCAAAGGATATGCTCAAAAGGAAGGTATTGATTTCAATGAAATATTCTCACCTGTGGTTCGATTAACTACCATTCGTATAGTTCTGGCATTATCAGCAGTACATGATTTATATCTAGAACAGCTAGATGTAAAGACAGCTTTTCTTCATGGTGATCTTGAAGAAGAGATTTATATGCTCCAACCAGAAGGCTTTGAAGAAAAAGGAAAAGAGAAATTGGTTTGCAAGTTAAACAAATCTCTATACGGACTCAAGCAGGCGCCAAGGTGTTGGTATAAGAGATTTGATTCTTTCATCATGAGTCTGGGATACAATAGATTATACGCAGACCCTTGTGCGTATTACAAGAGGTTTGGAGGTGATGATTTTGTCATATTACTATTGTATGTTGATGACATGTTGGTTACAGGCCCCAACAAAGATCGTATTCAGGAATTAAAGACTCAGTTGGCTAGGGAGTTTGAGATGAAAGACTTGGGACCAGCAAACAAGATTCTTGGGATGCAGATTCACCGAGACAGGAACAACAGGAAGATCTGGCTTTCTCAAACAAATTACCTGAAGAAGGTCTTGCGACGCTTCAACATACAGGATTGTAAGCCAGTATCTACCCCACTCCCTGTTAATTCCAAGTTGTCCTCTGAGATGAGTCCTAGCAATGAAGCAGAGAGGATAGAGATGTCTCGAGTACCGTATGCATCAGCAGTGGGTAGCTTGATGTTTGCCATGGTTAGCACCAGACCAGACATTGCACATGCAGTGGGAGTTATAAGTCGGTACATGGCAAATCCTGGTAGAGAGCATTGGATAGCAGTGAAAAGAATCCTTCGTTACATCAAAGGAACGTTGAATACTGCATTATGTTACAGAGGATCAGACACAGGTATTTGTGGGTATGTTGACTCAGACTATGCAGGTGATCTTGACAGAAGCAAGTCTACCACCGGATATGTGTTCTTACTTGCTAGCGGAGCTGTAAGCTGGGTATCTAAACTGCAGTCAGTTGTGGCTACATCAACAACAGAAGCAGAATATGTTGCAGCGACACAAGCTAGTAAGGAAGCAGTTTGGTTGAAGTTGGTCATGGAAGAGTTCGAGCATGTACAGGAGATAATTTCTCTATTTTGTGACAGCCAGAGTGCTTTGCATCTTACAAAGAATCCAGCCTTTCATGCCAAGAGCAAACATATCCGAGTGCAGTACCACTTCGTTCGTGAGAAAGTGGAGGAAGGGACAATTACTATGAAAAAGATCAACACAAAGCAGAACGTGGCAGACTTTCTGACTAAGGTTGTCAACACTGATAAATTCATATGGTGTTGTTCCTCCTGTGGCCTGATAGAGACGTAAGCAGTATGGAGCCGAGAGAGAAAGAATGGTGAAGATTAATTGGCATCCAATTCAATCTTCAAGTGGGAGAATGTCATGACACTCATCCCACATCGGTGGGATGAGAAAATGAGAGAGGAGAGGGGCCTATATAAGAAAGCCCTCTCCTCCTTATTCTATGTACCAAAAATCAAATATCCTCTTAAACAAATTAGAGGGTTAAATTTGTAATCCCTATTTTGTTATAGTGAAATTCTTCTCTCTCTGTGGTTTTTACCCTATTGGGGTTTTCCACGTAAAATTTTTTGTGTTCTTTCCGTGCTTTCTTTCCAACAATTATTACTGTGCATTTATCGAGGTGAGTTATGGCTGATGGGATGAATTCAGATTGATGCTGTGCACTTTTATAAAGTTAATGATACAAGTTTTACTGTAATCGAAAGATTATTCTAGGGAAGAAAACTGGAGCTAAGTAGAAGAGAGAGAAGTACTTAGAGAGAGAAAATTTAGTTATACAATCGTTGCTCTCTTCTTCTCCTGTAATAGTGATAAGTCAAATTATTTATATATGATTTTGGAATGAATTGGAACTAATTTGACTTATTTTTATGTGAATTTTGAGTTTTATTTGGTTAATTCTAACACATTTTAACTTTATTACTTAATAGGTGCAAATAGATAGATTTTAGGGCAAGAGGCATAACTTTCGCTGTGGATGTCAGATTAAGGTCATTCAAGTATGCTTTTAAAGAAGACTCCGAGTTCTATAACTTTCATGAAGATTCTAAGAAGAGATTTTGTCTTCTAAAGGATCAAAATTGCATGTTTCTATAGATATTTAGTGTATGTTCGCCCAACAGACATAATATCCCTCCAAACAGACATGAACGGAGATGGAAAGCTGGAAAGCCTGAAAAAGTCCACCAAGGGGACATGAAGTTCGCCTAACGGACATTTTTTGGCCAAATTTTCTCTAAAAGACAAAATGTCTGCTCAACGAACATGAGGGTCTGCCTAACGGACTTCGACGACACTATTTCAATCCTCCTTCCCCTGTTTGGTAAAAACTAGGTTTCTTTGAGCCCAAGACACTATAAATACTCATTTTTAAGACCAAAAGAGGGGTTTTGGCACTAAAAACAAGGCAACACCCAAAAGAGGCAAAGAAGAGGGAGAAGGAGGATTGAATCAAGCATTGGAAGTAAGCTTGTTTTGTGTTCTCTCAATCTTCTCTCTCTACCCTTTTCTTGGATGTTGATTATATTTATTTGTTTGGATTCTTTCATCATGTTCTAGAACTAAACCTCATTTAGGGTTAGGCATGTAGCTTATTTTGGGGATTGATTTATGTTTATAGATTGATTGGTGTTGAATGAAAATTCTTGAGTTATATTTATCTGTCTTAAGCTTCATTGTTGTTTAATTTTTATACTTGATCATCATAGATGCAACCTTAGGAATTATATGATGGACTGAGAGGTGAAGTATGATTTGTGTATTAGGAAGATAAACACATTAGATTTGTAGATAGAGATATCCTGAACAAGTGTGATAATTTATAGTTACTTGTTCGTAATGAATTTGACTAGCTAGGTTTCACATTGAGAGATGGTAATCAACTAGTTAGATATTCTTATATGTCCTGAGAGAGAATATAAGTGAATTTGTGCAATTGTTATTATAACTCATCATTCAATCAATTCCATAATTTATCAATCAATCTCTTAAATTGGTGAACCCCAAAAGCCCTAAGTTTAAATCATCAGATTTACCTTGTTTGTTTATTTACAGTCTTTACAATTTATTGTTTGCGCTAATCCAATCATCTTTTAATTTTCTTATTATTTTGGTTCAAGTAATTAGGATTAATTCAGTAGTGAGTATCATAGTCTTTGTGGGATATGACCTTAGAATACTTAATTTCTAGGTACTAGAAACGATTATGTGTGCTTGCAGATTTTGTCGACCAAGTTTTTGATGCCATTGTCGGGGACTAATTTATATTTGCTACTATTAATTCTAGTTTTTTTATTACCTTAAGTTTTCTTCCATTAATTACTTTTAAACCCTTTCTCTTTGTTTTATTTCGGGAGCTGCATGCGCTTAAAGCATTCAAAAATTTTGAACAATGATTAACTACTTGAGTTAAATCCTAAAATTGAATACACTTGTAGAAGGAACAATGCTCAAAGAAGAAGAGAGATGACAAATAATAATCAAAATCCAATTCTGCATGGGGAATGATCAATTCAATGAAGAAAATTAGGCTGAATCAGTGGTTGTTAATCCTATGGTAAGGAGAATTAGAGATTATCATATGTCATTGATTGCTGGCAACCCTTCTTACATTCGATTGACTGCGGCAGTAAGGAATTATGAGCTGAAGCAGATTCATCTATCCATATTGCCACAATTTAATGGAATGCCGAGTGAAGATGCTCTCGCCTTTATGAGATATTTTTATGCTACAATTCAAACTCTTCCATTGTATGGATTGTCTAAAAATGACTTAAGGCTAAGGTATTTTTCCCTATTGCATAAAGGGATTAGCAAGAAACTGGTTACTAAGCATGGAGGTAGATTCCAGTGATACTTGGGACAAAGTAATAGAGACTTTCATGATGAAGTGGTATCCAGCCCATAAAACTCTCGAACTAAGGAAAATGATACATTGGTTCTCGCAGAAAGAAGAAAAAAAATTTCATGAAGCATAGGAGCGATTTAATGATCTCCTTAACTAGTGTCCTCATCATGGATTCGATACATACTCTTAGATTCAATTTTTCTACTATAGTCTCACTAATCACAGTTAGACTTTAGTGGATTTAAATGCTGGTAGGAATATTAGTAACCTAAGTTCCCAAAAGTTATGGAATATTTTCAAAAACGTTGCAAAGAATTCACATTGTAAGGTGACTAGGAGCAAAGCTGCTACTCTCAATGAAGTGGGGTCTAGATCTGACATGGCTTACCAAGTTGCTGAAATAAATAAGAAGTTGAATATGTTGATGAACGATAACAAGTCTGGTAGGGATCCTTGCATTTTTTGTGGTACATTTAAGCATACAACAACTGGTTGTATGAACATTGAAGCAACAATGCCTGAGGAAGAGGTGAACTATGTAAACAATGGTAAATAAGGTCAGAGATTTGATCCTTTCTTAAACACCTACAATGAGGACTAGAAGTTTCATCGAAATTTTTTATGGAAAAATCAAAGGGCTGCAAAACCAATGGGACCTGCCACCAAAATAACAGTATTCACCACCTTCATCTTCTATACAATAACAATTCCCTTCCCCTTTGGAGAAAAATCTGGATAGGCTTAAAGATATGTTTGCTCAACTTATAAGCAAGATGGATCAAAGTGCTCAAGATAGCTCTCAAGCTATGAAAAAATGGAGTAAAACATCCAGTCTAACTAAGCTGCCATAAAAAATTTAGAGGTGCAAATCAGTCAAGTGGCAAAAGAGGCAAGCGAAAGCTACCTAGCAATACTCAAGTGAATCCAAAATAGGATTGTATGGAAATTTATTTAAGGAGTGGTAAGGTGGTAAAAGGTGTGATTCCTAAGGAGAAGGAAGCTAAGATAAATGAAACCAAAGATGCTGAAATTATGAATTTGGATGAAGAAAAGGAGCCTAAAGAAACCGAACTAAAGAAGGAGTCTTCACCAATTTTAGAATTTTCCTTTGTGCCACCCTTACCATACCCTCAAAGGGTAAAGAAGAGGCATGATGATTCCAAATTTCAGAAATTCCTTGATCTTTTCAAGAAGATCCAAATCAACGTCCCTTTTGTTGAAGCAATTACTGAGATGGCTGCTTACGCCAAGTTCTTGAAGGAAATCATCTCTAACAAAAGGAAGCTGGATAATTTTATGATAATATCCTTAACTAAGGAGTGTAGTTCTATTTTACAAAATAAACTACCCCCTAAGTGAAAGGATCCAGGGAGTTTCACTATTCTTTGTCACTTTGGTGCTTCTAATGTTTTTCAATGCTTATGTGACCTAGGTGCAAGTGTTAATCTTATTCCTTTGTCTCTTTATAACAGGCTTAGAATTGGTGAACTTGAACCAACTACAATTTCGTTGCAATTTGCTAATAGATCAATTCGATATCCCATTGGTATAGTTGAGAACTTACTAGTAAAAGTTGGTAAGCTTGTAATTCTAGCTAACTTCGTTGTGCTTGAGATGGATTTCGATCTGCAGATTCCTATAATTTCAGGAAGAACATTCTTGCCACTATTCGAGCATTGATTGACGTCCTAGATGGTAAGCTGACCTTGAGAGTTGGTGATGAGGAAGAGGTGTTTAACATTTTCAAAGTTTTAAAGGGATGAAGTCACCTATAGGATATATGTAATTGATTCTCTTACACTTGAATCTATTCCTAAATTAGTGTATGATAACGCTTTAGAGACATGCCTAGCTTTAGGAATAGATGAGAATGAATTAGTTGATGAGTTAGTGGACTATGCATATAGATTGCAAGGTAATGGTTTTAAATATAGACCTCAAATTGATGAATTGGGCCCTCCTAAACCTAAATTGTTACCTTCCATATTAAGCCCACCGAAACCTAAATTAAAATAGTTTCCAATTCATTTGAGATATGCATTCTTAGGAGAATCAAATACATATCCGGTTATTTCTTCTTCTTCTTCTTTGAATTCCTCTGAAAAAGAGAAGTTATTAAGGGTATTACGCAAACATATATCGGTTATTGCATGGAATATTGCTGACATAAAAGGAATTAGCCCTTTTATTTGTGTTTACAGGATTTTAATGGAGGAAAACCACAAACTTAGTGTGGAAAATCACAGGAGACTCAATCCTAACATGAAGGAAGTTGTGCGATTTGAGGTACTTAAGTTATTTGATGCAGGAATTATCTATCCTATTTCTAATAGCTCTTGGATAAGTCCTGTGCAGGTGGTAACAAATGGCATGACTGTTATCTCTAATGATAGTAATGAGTTAATTTCTACTAGGATTGTAACAAGGTGGAGGGTTTGTATAGACTACAGAAAATTAAATGAAGCAACTAGAAAAGATCACTTCGCTCTCCCTTTTATTGATCAAATGTTGGAAAGATTAGCAGGGTATGATTATTATTGCTTTTTAGATGGTTATTCAGGGTATAACCAAATTCACATAGCCCCAAAGGATCAGGAGAAGACCACCTTCACTTATCCCTATGGTACATTTGCGTATTGTATGATGCCCTTCAGTTTGTGCATTGCTCCTGCCATTTTCTAACACTGCATGATATCCATATTCTCCGACATGGTGGAGAATATAATAGAGGCATTTATGGACGACTTTTCTATTTTTGGTTCTTCTTTTAATGCGTGTTTGTTTAATCTAGAATAGGTTCTATAGAGATGTGAAGAAGCCAATCTTGTGCTAAATAGAGAAAAGTGTCATTTTATGGTACAAGAAGGGATCGTCCTAGGCCACAAAATTTCAAATAATAGAATAGAGGTGGATTTGGCAAAAATCGAGGTCATCAATAAATTACTACCCCCCATTTCAGTTAGAGCAATAAGGAGTTTTCTTGGGCATGCAGGTTTTTATTGAAGATTTTTCCAAGATTTCTAAACCCTTATGTGCTTTGTTCCAAAAGTAAGCCCCTTTTGAATTTACTGATGAATCCCTTGATGCTTTCAACAGGTTGAAAAAGGAACTTACCTCAGCCCCTATAATAGCCGCACTAAATTGGAATCTCCCTTTTAAGCTGATGTGTGGTATTAGTGATTATGCACTTGGGGCTGTCTTAGGACAAAAGCAGGATAAGAAGATACATATCATTTATTATGCCAGCAAAGTTCTTGATGATGCTCAAATCAATTATGCTACTACAGAGAAAGAATTATTAGCGTTAGTTTTTGTATTTAATAAATTTAGATCTTATCTTGTTGGGTACAAAGTCATTGTTTACATTGACCATTCCTCCTGGAAATATTTACTTACAAAAAAAGATGCCAAACCAAGGTTGTCAAATGGATTTTACTCTTGCGGGAATTTAATTTAGAAATTAGAGATAAGAAGGGATCTAAAAATTCGGTAGCTGATCATCTTTCGCGACTTGAGCAAGGTGAAAAGATGGGAGTTGAACTGATTAATGATGCCTTTCCTAATGAGAATTTGTGGTCTGTTAAGGAAAATGTTCCTTAGTTTGCTGATCATGTTAATTTTCTAGTGTCTAACATTATTCCTAGTGATTATTCATACCATAACAGAAGAAAATTCTTATCTGAAGTCAGGAATTACTTTTGGGAAGACCAGTTGCTCTTTAGAAGGTGTGCTGATGGAATAATTAGAAGATATATACCTGATAGGGAGATGTGGTCAGTATTGTATCATTGCCATGCTTCTCCTTATGACGGACACTATAGTGCTAACAAAACGGCTTTTATTGGCCTACTCTTTTTAAGGATGTTAAGACTTTTGTTATGACATGTGATAGGTGTCAAAGAATAGGGAACATTGGTAGGAAGCACGAGATGCATCAGTCAGGGATTGTAGAGGTTGAACTCTTTGATGTATGGGGCCTGAACTTTATAGGACCGTTTCCAGTATCCTTTGGTAATGAATACATCCTTATGGTGGTTGATTATATATCCAAATGGGTGGAAGCCACAGCTTTGTCAAACAACACTAGAGCTAGTGTTGTGAAATTTGTCAAAAAGCACATATTTTCAAGATTTGGAGTTCCAAGAGCTATAATCAGGGACAATTGGATACATTTTCAGAATCATAAATTTGAATCTCTTTTGGCAAAATATGGGTGCCATTTTAAGTTTGGAACCATTTACTACTTCCAAACCAGTAGGCAAGTTGAGTTGTCAAACTGGGAAATCAAGTAAATTTTGGAGAAAACTGTTAATATCTCAAGAAAGGATTGAGCTTTGAAGTTTGATGACACTCTTTGGCCATACAAGACAACATATAAGACTCTTTTGGGCATGTCCTCATATAGGTTAGTCTTTGGAAAATCTTGTCATTTTCTGGTTGAAATTGAGCACAAGACGTTATGGGCAATCCGAAAGTTGAACTATGATCTCAAAGAGGCTGGACAAAGGACACTGATGGAGTTGAATGAACTAGATGAATTCTGCTTAGATGCTTTTGAGAATGCTAGAATATACAAGGAGATAACCAAGGCTTTCCACGACAAGCATATCCTTTGGCGAGAATTCAAACCTAGTCAAAAAGATTTGCTATTTAACTCTTATTTAAGATTATTTCCAGGAAAATTGTGGTTAAGATGGTCTGGACCTTTCGTGGTGACCAAGGTATACCCACATGGAGCTGTGGAGATTGGAAGGGATGAACAAAAGCCCTTTTATGGTCAATGGGCAATGACTTAAGCACTATTTTGAGGGAAAGATGGTTGGTTATATTTCTACCATCACATTCCAAAATTAACATCATGGTGGCCTAATTCAGCTGAGGACATTAAATTTAGCGCATTTGTTAGGAGGCAACCCAATATTTCTTGCTATTTTAGTAATTTCATTATTTTCATATCTTCTTATTCTAGTTTACTATGTGTTGCATAGGTTTAGTGCTTATGAGACATCCCAATGACACCTCCTATTAGCGTGTGGAATACCGTGATCACGACTTATCGATCCTAGAGGTAAGACCCATATTAAGTGTGGGGGAGGTAAGTTACAATGTCTCTTTGTTTCATTTAATATTTTTACTATTTTCATTCATACATCATACATATAGTCCTATGTTATTATTAAGTAATTAGAGGGGCAAAATATGAGTGAACTAAGTGAGATGGCCACAGATTCATAAAGAATGTCCATTTAGCGGACATGAAGTTCGCCCAACAGACTCAGAAACCTCAACGAGGCTCGAGAAAACAGAGATGGTCTGTTCAGTAGACATAAAGTCCACCCAACGGACTCAGCAATCTCACCTCAACTAAGGAAACTCGAGAATGTCCGTTTAGTGAGCATAAAGTCTACTTAATGGACTAATCAACCTCACAGTAGAACAAGAAACTCGAGAATGTCCGTTTTGGTGGACATTAAGTCCGTTTATATAATCTTTATGAAGATAAGATGTAATCTCATCAACTCGTTGTCATTTTATTGGATATCACGATCACTTTAAGGTATATAGATTTTACTATAGAGATGGAAGATCCTAAATAGTATAAACATAAACAACAAAGAATTTAGAGTATGATGTTTATGATAAGAGTGATCTTTCTCGCCCTTTAGATGATAGTAGGGTAAATACTACAATTATTTTATATCCATCACTCGTACAGTCTGAACTGGTGGATCAAAGTCTCAATAATATACTTGTACAAATTGAGGTTCCTGAGGTACAAAAACATATTGAACCAGTTCAACTAAGAAGATCCACTAGAGTGAGAAGACCTATTATCTCATATGATTACGTAGTTTATTTACGTGAACAAGACTATAAAATTGGACATGTAGTAGATCCATTTACTTTTTAAAAAGCTATTTATGGACCTTATGCAGATTTGTGATAGGATGCAACGAAGGATGAGATGCAATCTATGAAGCACAATAAAGTATAGAAGCTTGTTGACTTACCTCAGAACTACAAACCTATTAGTTGTAAATGGATTTTCAAGATCAAAAAGGACTCTCAGGTTAAAGTTTAGCGGTTTAAAGCTTGATTGGTTGCTAGAGGATTCACTCAGAGAAAAGAGATTGAATTTAAAGTTACCTTTTCTCCTATATCCTTTAAGGATGCATTTAGAGTAGTTATGACAATAGTGGCTCATTATGATCTGGAGCTACATCAGATGGATGTTAAAATTACTTTCCTGAATGGAGACCTTTGTAAACAGGTCTATATGGAAAAACCTGAAGGATTTCAAGATCAAGACAAAGTTGAAATGGTATGTAACATGAGAAAATCAATGTATGGTTTGAAACAAGCCTCTAGATAGTGGTACCTTAAATTTGATGAGGTTGTTACCTTTTTTGGCTTTGTAGAAAATAAAGTCAAAATATGTTTGTATTACAAGGTTAAGGGGAGCAAGGTTTTCTTTCTACTATTATATGTGGACGATATTTTACTTTCATCAAATGAATTGACCTTGTTGCATGACATTAAATAACTTTTGGCTAAGCATTTTAACATAAAGGACCTTGGTGAGGCATCTTTTATGCTAAATATATAAATTCACTAGGACAAGTCCCAATAATCGTTAGGTCTCTCATAGAGAGCATACATTGAGTGAGTATTGCAAAGGTTTAATATGGCTAATTACAAACTTGTCGCAGCACTAATTTCTTATAATGAGATATTATCTTTAGCACAATGTCCAAAGAATGATACAGAGAGAGAGAGACTATGAAGAATGTATCTTATTCTAGTGTAGTTGGTAGCTTGATGTATGCCTAGGTGTGCATTAGACAGGACATTGCATTTTTGTTGAACTATTGGGTAGGTATCTGGCTAACCCATTAATAGACCACTGAAATGCAGTCAAACAAATGTTGAGATTTCTGAAGGGAACTAAGAATTATATATTGACATTCAAAAAAGTCAATAATCTAAACCTTATAGGCTATACGGATTCAGATTTTGCTGTGTGTTTAGATGATAGAAAGTCTACATCATAGTACATTTTGACATTAGCAAATGATGCATTATCGTGGAAGAGTGTCAAGTAAACACTAGTGACTTTCTTAACTATGCATGCTGAGTTTATAGCATGCTACGAGGCTGCTTCATAGGCAATTTAAATTAAGAACTTGATTTCTAAGTTGTCTGTGGTTGATTTAGTAGCTAGACCCATTCAATTATAATGTGATAATCTTCTTGCTATATTGTTCAGTACCAGCAATAAGAACATCACTGGGTCTAAATATTTGGAAGTCAAATATTTGACCATAAAGGAATTGATACATAAAGGAAACATTGAGGTGGAATAATTTGAAGACTGAGGATATGCTTATTGATCCTTTAATAAAAGACTTTGCCCAATTATTATTAAGAGGCATGTGTATAGGATGGATACACTAAAGTCCTTAAACACTATTAACTAGAGATCATTGCGTTATTATTAATACAAATGATCATTATTTTGTTTTCAGTCATACAGGTTATTATAAATTGTCATAATACAACTGAGTGTTAAGATTTGTGTCGATCTTAAGTATTTTAAAAGTCATTAGACATATATATACAGATTGACCTTGAACCTATATTGTTAAGACACGTAAAGATACATATATAAATCCATATATTTGATAAGATATAGGGAGATATAAGTTTTTAAGTCCATACATGTTTTCTCTAAAGCAGTTTAGCATTCAGTAAAAGAAAACAAATTTCTTTAGTACAGTTTAATATATAAGTTTAAAGAAATTAAGACCTACAAAGGAAAAATGATACATTTTAGATCATATAGGCATCATCATACTTTGCCACACTCTATTTTCTCATTGATGTTAGTGAGGTATTAAATATACATCATTTTATTGGATCTATGTCGCATATGACACATGCATTTGATATTTTCGGGTATCAAAAGCCTTACAGGATATAATGATGGGCTTTCGTTATCTTTTGATCAAATGTTTTTAAAATTGGTCATTCTATACACCGATTTTTCTTAAACACTTTTACTAATTTTATTCTCATTACAACTACTGTAATTAATTTTTATCCAAGGGGGAGAATGTCAGAAATTTTTTAATTTGGAAAATTATTAATTAAAATTTTTAATAATCTTACGATTAAGAAAATAAAATTTAATCTAGGTTAAAGATAATAAAGAAACTCGATAAAAGATCTTGTTCAATAGGCTAAAATCCAGTAAAAAAAGGGCCCTAATCAGTATGGGTCAGACATGTATTGGGTCTGTAATGAAGAAGCTCAATAAGGTTACTATAAATAGCTGCTAAGGTCTCATGTTGTCTGCTTAAGTAAGTTTGTGGACATTCTGATTCTCTGACCTGGTAAAAAACGTTAACGGTATACAGTTAAACAACTTTCGTAAAGTTCTCTTCGAAAGTTCAGAGTTTTGCTTTCAACAGCTCGTTCATCAAAAATGGATAGCAAATTAGGTGTTTTTCCACATTTTCTCCATTAATACTAAGTTCATTGTTGATTCTTGGCCAGAAGTAAGGTTTGTATTACCTATTACAATCCATGCACTTTTGTTTCGGTCTCCTTAGTTTTTTAAACTGATTTGTTTTGCTGCTAATGCTTCGGTCTTGAATGGTTATCCTTTATTTTAATGATAGAGGCCTGACAACTACTTTTAGAATGTAAGCCTCCACAGCTTAAGTTGTTTCCCTTTGAGTCAACTTCTCCTTGACTGAATTGCCCATATTTTAAATCACAATTACCACAATGTCAAAAGGGGATTGTTTTGTCTTCATGTTACAAATGCTTTTAACAAGAAACTTGCTAGTGTTTCTAATGTATTTGTTTTCCAGTTCTACTGTTCCATTTATCCACTCCCTTTAAATATTAATGAGACCGTTTAATTATGTTGATGTGATTGTAAGGTGTGGTTTCTTTCCTAAAGTTTAGACATTTCAGTTTCTTAATTTAACTATGTTGTCAAAGCATATTTATGAAAGTTGGCACTCTCTGTTTTTGTCACAGCTCCGCTGTCAACATGTGCAATGTTTTAGGGTTGGTTACACGTATATCCTAAATAAGAGAATAGAGGTTGCACTTCAGCACATCCATGGAGTTGGCCCTAGAAGGGATCACCAAATCTTCTCAGAACTAGGCATAGGCAACCGATTGACCAAGGGCTTTAACTGAAGTAGAACTCAACTCACTGAGGGAGGAAGTCTCTAAGTGCGCTCACTGGAGGAGATTTAGTAATCTTGTGCGCTCACTGGAGGAGATTTAGTAATCTTTCAATGTCTAATCCACTCTACTTTCATATGAATTACACCGATTAACTACTTCTCGATTTCTTCTATTGCAGAGGTGGTGTGTAAACGATGATATAAAGAAGTTGGCAGACATTTGAAGCTACTGAGGATTTAGGCATGCATGGATGTTACCATACAGAGTTGAAAGGTAACCGAGTTACATTAGACCAGAGATGATTGTTTTTCACTTAGTTTGATGGATCGTATATCATCCCTAGTGTCACAAAGGTCTACTTTGGACCCAAACTTTCACCACAAGTCACTCCCACCTTTGTGCGGCAATCCCTCTTCGGTCCGCTTAAGTAAGATTCAGCCTTTTCACGTGAATGTAGCTGAATAATTCCGTTAGCCTTCGAGCACCTCACGCGCACACTAGTGTTTAAAGTGTTTCTCTCACACACAAAATAACAAAAGTGTAAAACAGAGTAAAGAAAGCAATAAGAGATATATATATATATATAGCCAAAGCTACTCTTTCATTAACTCTCCACAAAAGATTAACAAAAGACACAAGTATCTCCTTCTCAAAGCACTCCCAAGGAGCTCCCTACTCGAAGCCCTTACAATAAGAACTCCCCCAAAAGCTCTCAACTCTCAAAACTCTCTCCTATGAGTGATTTCTCTCAATGAGCTCTCTCACTGATTGAATGAATAGCTCTCAACTCTAATGAGCTATTTATAGGCTCCACTAGATGACTAAGGTAGAATCCTAATAGAACTTTACTAACTAAGATCACAATCTTATCATATCTTATCTTTAATAGGATTAAGTTACATCACATTTAAAATATCACCTTATCTAGGAATGATTATCCTTATCCGCGAAGATCTCCTCTATCTTCAGATGATCCTTCCAGATGATCTTTATCTTTTAAAGTTGATGTTCATCCATTGCGATCTTATCTGCCACGTCATCATGTGCCAAAACATCCACAGTTGCCACGTCATTGCTGATGTGTTCACCAAGGCCTATCCGCATATAGGTCCGTTAATGCACGTCCATGGACAAATCTATCTGCCATGATCCAGCTCACTTCATGGTGCAATCTCGTCGTTCCATAACTAAGTACAATCACAAATCGAGTTAGTATAAGACCTCGCACGTTTTACTACCTCCGACTTGTCTAGACGAAGTCAAGTGCCTTCACGTACCCTCGAATCTCGCATGACTTAGTTTGCCAACTCGTAGAACTTCAGCTTGTTCCCTCATCAACACACCTTCCTCGTGTCGACCTGCATGCCAAGCATTGGCCAAGGCTCACCAACACTTGCACGAACCCGCATTCTAGACTTAAGGATCTAACAAATCACCCCTACTAGAAGTATTCGACGCCCTCGTCGAAATATTCTGTGGGCACTCCTCTACGAGCGGTTCCCTCGAAGACTCCTTCGCCAACTGTCGAAGATTGGAGCAAGCCTTCTCTTCCATTGATACCTTTCCCACGTACCACTTTCTCTTTCCGTCAAGTTTCTTTTTGCATGAATCCTCCTCCACGAGGCCCATAACATTCAAATACGCAATGTTGTTGATGGCTCCTTCCCCTGAGTCATCTTCGTCGCTCCCTCCTTTGTCCTTCGCAACTATGGAGTTCATCTGCTCCTCGCCCTTCTTCTTCGGGCATTCTCGAACAAGAAATTGTAGGGTTTGACAGCCTGAAAGAGTGTTATGAGCATGACCAGGACTTTGGCCAGATTTGGGCGCAATGCCGTAAGGGTAGGAACCAGGTGGACTATTTCCTTCATGAGGGTTTCTTGCTCAGAGGGAACCAGCTATGCCTTCCTCAGATGTCTCTACGGGATAAAGTCATCTATGATCTTCATTCCGATGGCTTAGCAGGCCACCTAGGTCGGGACAAGTCAGTGGAGGCGGTGCGCGATATATTTTACTGGCCCCAACTCCACAAGGATGTCACCCGCGTAGTACAAACATGTCGTGTCTGTCAGACTGCTAAAGGGAAGTCTCAAAACACCGGGTTGTACACTCCCTTGCCTGTACCAGATGATGTTTGGGAAGACCTCTCCATAGATTTTATTTTAGGGCTTCCGCGCACGCAGAGGGGCATGGATTCCATCTGTGTAGTGGTCGATCGTTTTAGCAAAATGGCACACTTCCTTGCTTGTCGCAAGACCACCGATGCGGATGCTGCTGCTTTCTTATTCTTCCGAGAGATTGTTCGTTTGCACGGTATTCCCAAGTCCGTCACGTTAGACCATGACCCTCATTTCTTGGGACATTTTTGGCGGCATTTGTGGAAGTGGTTCGACTCATCTCTTAATTTCAGTAGTACTGCTCACCCGCAAACCGATGGTCAGACAGAGGTGGTCAATTGTACCCTGGGCAACATGCTTCGTGCCATCTGCCAGGACAAGCCGAGACAATGGGATTTAGCTTTAGCCCAGGCAGAATTCGCTTACAACAGTGCCATCCACAGCTCCACTGGGAGGGCTCCATTTGCGGTGATCTATACGAAGCTTCCTGTAATGCCCGTCGATTTGCTTTCCATTGATGTTGGCCTGCGTCATTCTGCAGATGATTTTGCTAAACGAACTGTGGTCGTTTGTGACGAGGTTGTTGCCAAAATCCACGAGTCTAACTTGAAGTACAAGCTTGCAGCTGATCAGCATCGAAAGCAGCAAGTCTTCAAGGTCGGTGGTGACGTGATGGTGTTCGTTTGTAAAGAACGCATTCCAGTTGGTTTCCATAGCAAACTTCGCCCCAAGAAATTCAGCCCTTATAAGATCCTCCGCAAAATCAATGACAACGCATAGGTCGTGGATCTTCCGGACAGCTTCAACATCTCCAACACTTTCAATGTCTCGAATTTGACGGCGTACCATCCTGATGACGGTCCGCAATACCTGGATCCAGCATTTCCTCAGAACTCGTGGTCGAGTTCTCCCCCGGTGGAGGAGCATGACACGGAACGTACCGGTTGAAGTTAGAAGTTACCTATTTTATGTTTACTTCTTAGTTACCTACTTTTATTAGGTTTTCATTATTTCTACTTCGTAGTTATGTAGTTACCTATTTTATGTCTACTTCTTAGTTACCTACTTTTATTAGGTTTTCATTATTTCATAGAACTCAGAACCTTTAAATACTTTATGTTTGGCCTTTGTCCGTTATGTTTTTTGATATTATTCATAATACAAATTGGATTCTTTGATCTCTTGCCCTGCGCACTCTGCGTCACATTGCCACTTGAATTCTTCCCATACAATTCCAGAGCTATCTCGGTCCAACTTGAGAAACCAAACTTATGCATCATCATCAAGGTGATAAGAGGCAATTTGCACTTTTTCGTCATTTGGGATACGTTGGTGCCTGAAGTAGTGATCACCTTGACTCAGCCATGTAAGCAAATCAATCTTCCCATCATAAATTGGGAATTCCAATCTAATATAACGCGGTGGTTGCATTCGTCCCTTCGTGCGATTGGTTTTTGGTGCCAATTCTCTAAGTCCATGATTCACACTCCCTGCCTCTCCTTGTTGGCCTTCAGTTCGTGCAGCGGCCAATTCTCGAGAAAGTTCATCAATGCGATTAGAGTTGTTGAATTTTTTATCGATCTCTTTGGCAATCTTCTTGGCATTTTGCTTGCTTCCTTTGGCGATCTTCCTGGTACATTTTAATGAAGGCCTCAAATTGCTTTTGTAAGGTTGTAGAGGAATCACCCATAACTCTTGTCTCTAATACCAATTTGTTACGGTCTCGAAACTAAGATTGAGTTACAGGTGGTGATTACTTGCGAAATCAACCTGTAAACTTTGAGGAGATGAATGTTTATTTGATTTTCTTCCTTTGTGACCTATGGTGAATGTCGATATAGGCTCATTAAGAGAGAACCCAAAGATCTTTTGAATTCAGAATTTGAGAAAATTTTCTTTCTTTCTTTTCCGTTCCCACTTACAACTTTAATAAGATGAAAATAAAATAACTAACTCCTACATTGCGGAAACCACTAGCCACTAAGTACATAAGTGGAGCTAAGAAAACCTGATAAATAGGAACATAACCGAATAATTAAACTAAACTATCCAGTTAGCTAACTTTCCGCTTTTATTCCGCGTCTCTGATACACTTGTCCCTTGAAAAGCTTACCTTGGGAGTGGTTCACGTGGCGGGTATACTACAGCTCAATGATAATTTCCGGTTGTGCTGAGCCAAGTTCGTTATGTTTTCTCCCAAGTTAAATAGGAAGGTCTTGCCCTTTTGTTTCACACTCAGATTGATTATCATACTTGAACCTGAAGGTATGTATGTTTCTGTATATTTACATAATAGATGGGGTCTGAGATCAGTTTCCGTGATGAATTAACACTGAAGACAACTCTTAGATGTAAATTTGTATATATTTTATAACTATGTTCCATCTGCAATTTTTGTTTTAGTAAGTTGTAGTTCCCACGTTATATATGCTCTTCATCCTTCTATACCGAATGACAATCCACTATCCACTTTCCGCGTAAATTTCATCATGTGGATCCTTAATTACATGTTGGCATGTTAAGGAACAGAGACCAGAATTGACGTCAATCAAGTTTGAAAGATTGATCGATCTGAAGGGGTACATATTGTTTAAGCCAACTGGCTTAATCTTTCAAAAGCAAACCGAATTTGTATTTTTTTTAGTTGTGGAAATTGTTAAATGTCATTGATGACAACCATGTTCCGCTGAAATGGTAAACAAGTCTTAAGATTGATTGATTGGATATGCTTAAGTTATGCAACCAAATAACTTAGAACTCACTTAAGTTATCTTTACTGCACAAATTCGTAGGCACCAAAGTCAAGTAGTTTCTCTTTGCAGCCGTGAAAGTTGGCAGGAGCTGGTTAGTACAATAACCGAGAGGCCCTCGAAAAAGGGGATGAAGCTTCCAAAAAAAATAGAATTCAGGCACCAACTCAGCAGGAGGCGCAAAAAGTAGCTGGCAAACTCTACTCAAGACTTTAAAATTTTGTGGTTCAATACTGCTCCAAGTTGTTATTGAGCATCTAAAGTTCTGACTTTTGACCATTTCTTGCGTCAGCTTGTAAATTCATAGAACATCCTTCTTCATAAAAAAAAAAAGAATTCAGGCACCAACTCAGCAGCAACGAGATTAAGACCCCTAATTTTTAATTATTACATAGTGGTCAGCATCTTCGTCACCGGCGATTTTATTCCTATAAGCGTGCAACAAACACGACTGAAACTGCAATTTACGTAAGTTCAAGCTCTCTAAGATTTGACGATTAAAGAATGCAAGAAGCCGACTATTTTCCATTTAAACATGAATTTGGTCCGAAGTATTTTCTGGGCATTACGTTAAAGGGAATAAAGCAAAACAATAAATTGCAACCACTTCGGACACATGCTTATCACGTAAACATAAACTGACTATGAAGCCTCAATGGTATTAAAAAAAATAGCAAAAGTTTAATGTCAGCTTCATAACTTAAAAATGATTTTCAGATTTCACATGTCATCTTCAACGAAGGCGCTCACACACACATACATATGTAAATGTTTTGCTTTAGAAATTAGACATGTTGATATACCGCGTTCGTGTCTCATCGGTGGTTACTAAATTGCAACTTGTATCACTATAATAATACAGTCGCTGTTATTTTTAAAAATGTTATAATCACTATAACAAATCATCTAGACAATTGATAACTGGGTTTTAAGAATTTTATACGCTCATTCTGTTCACAAAGATATAATCAATGAGCATAGCAATATTTATGATAGTTCCCAGAATTTAGAAACTTGGTCTTGTGGTTATAAAAGATAGGAGGATTAAAACATCTTCTTCTATCATGATTTAAATTTTAATTGAACTTTACAGACTTCTTTGTTATATATATATTTTAATTAAATATGATAGTTAATGGGTATGATATGATCCTAAAAGAATGTAAATCGATTCACCTATGTATATTGTGAATAATATTTGTGTACAAACTATATAAAACAAATCATAAGACATACATTTCGAGTATGTTGACCGTAGTTTATGTGGTTTTAGTTAAACAAGGTAATCAAGGGTAGAGGACTATCATTGCAGCAAATGTGAAAAACTCACCTGTGGTTAAAGAAGAAAAATGCTTGGGGATCTCAACTCTACCTAATCCTAATGTACCAGCAAGCTGACTTTAGAGCCCTCCCTTAGTTACTCCATATTTAAAGGGTCGAATCAATAATTTAGAAGTAATTTACACAATATGTTGATTGATTTAAGCATATCCAGATCAACTGGGGTATTATAAAATTAGCAGTAACATGTGATTAACTAATTGAATTAAGTAAGCAGTTCTTAAATGATGATTGGAATTGATGCTAAATAGAAAATGCAACCATGGAATGGAATACTCAAACCACTGCATGAATCAAGAGGGAACAGTGGAGTTTCAAGCTCCTATAAATGCACAACGTACTCATCATCATCATCATCATCATCTTCACTTCTGCCTTTGTATAGAGAAGCTTGGCATACGTAGAAACTCCTGCTCAGTTCTATAGCTATGGCTACTCGTCAAGTTTTTGTTTTATTCATTATCGCAGCTACTGTTTTGCAAACACCAACACATGCACAGTTGACCCCTGGTCACTATAACCTAGTGTGCCCTGGGGCACTGCGCACTATAAGAAATGAGGTCTCGAAGGCCATTTCAACAGAACGACGAATGGGAGCTTCTCTACTTCGCTTGCATTTCCATGATTGCTTTGTCAATGTAAGTTGATGATGTACATTTGTGGACTGGATTTAGCAAGTGATTTTCTCGTTTTCTTTCGCTGTCTCCGGATTTAGCAACCTCTGATGAGACGTTTATGAAATATTGGCAGGGATGTGATGGATCAGTTCTTTTGGATGACAATCCTAAAACCAACTTCACAGGCGAGAAGACAGCCACTCCCAACTTGAATTCACTCAGAGGGTTTGACGTCGTTGACAGAATTAAAGCAGCAGTGGATAAAAAATGCAAAGCCAGTGTGGTTTCATGTGCGGATATCTTAGCTGTTGCAGCTCGCGATTCTATAGAAATTGTAACAACTTGATAAACTTCCTCTTCTTCTTCTTCCTCTTCTTGTTCAACTTATTCAATGAATTGAACCATAAAATTCTTACAGTTAGGTGGTCCTAGATACAACGTTTTGTTAGGCCGAAGAGACGCAAGAAACGCAAGCTTCAGCGACGCACTCGGAAATCTACCACCTCCATTTTTTAACTTCTCCCAGCTGCTTTCCAGTTTCCAATCCCACGGGCTTAACCTCACGGACCTTGTGGCTCTTTCTGGAGGACACACCATTGGACTTGCTCGGTGCACAACTTTCCGTAGCAGGATTTACAATGAAACCAACATAAACAAGGTATTTGCCGGGAGATTACAGCGTACTTGTCCAACAACTGGGGGTGACAACAACACACAGCCATTGGATCCAACTTCAGGAAGATTCGACACACAATACTTCAGGAGCCTGTTGCAGAACAGGGGTTTGCTCCATTCTGATCAGGAGCTGTTCAAGAATCAAGGCAGTGCCAGTGATAAGCTGGTGTTGCAGTATATTAGACGTCCCGGTACCTTTTTTAGGGACTTCAGAAATTCCATGATCAACATGGGAAACTTGAAACCTCTGCTTGCACCTAATGGAGAGATCAGAAAGAACTGCAGAGTCGTTAACTAGCCAGCTAGGCATGATTTGTAACTGATTATGATCATCGCTTAATTTGTTTATGCCTATTCAGATCCATTTGGTCCATCTCAATGTGGAGATCCAGTACCCATTTTCGAATCTATGTAAGATCTTGCATTTGCATTTCAACCCTATAAAATTTCCATCCAATTTAAACACTTAGCTATTTACATTAAAAAAAACTTAAAATATTAAAAATGATTTATATAGTCTTTAATTAATACAAAATAAAATTCACATTTTTCTTGGAAATATGTTTTGAGAATGTTTTGCAAAGTGGTTATTTTTAAGGAAATTTTACAGAGTTATTTTCGGCATATTATTTATGGTGTAAATAGATAATTTAGATATTATTAACTATTTTTAAAAAAGCTATTTTTGGTGTAAATACATAATTTAGAGAATATTAATTATAATGATTATGGGGCATTATAATAATGAAACAACCATCTAACTTAATCTTTTGATTGTATTTTAGTTAGTGTTTGATATTAATTTAGAATTAAGACGTGTCCAAGAGGAATTGTTTTAAAATTTGTACCTAACCTCTATCGCAAATATACGTGAGCTCTGAAAATTTTGGAAAATAGAATTTCATACTATCAAAATACTTAAGTCTAATGAAATGAAATCTAAATTGAATAAAGTAATTAATTGCTGTAAAAGAGAATAAAAACTATAAAAAGAAATTCAATATAATAAAGATGAATACGCAATCTAAAAAAAGCTAAAAATTAATAAAAATAGGTTTGAAGTAGGCTAATTGATTTGTCTGGAGAGTGAATTTTGATATATTATGCTTGTGTTGGTTTGAGAATTGTGTGTTGTGTAAATTGTTGTCAAGTGCTGGCAAATTTATAGTGATCTTATCCTTGAGTAATTTTTCTCTATAATTGCTCACTTTCTTATATATATTTTAGATAATTATCTGCTACTTTCTTATCAACTTCCATGTTCTAGACTTCTGTCTCAAACATTTTTCTTGTAACTAAACTTCCGGTTCACTTTGCATGTTCTTGTTAAATGTTTTCCACTATTGTCTCAACTTCAAAATTTTGAACTTCTACCTAATGTTTTAAAAACTAGACCGGATATCGAATCGGTCAAAAAGAAAAGTTTAAGGTTTAGAGGTTCAACCAGTAATGAACCATTATAAACTGGTATATAATAAATAAGATGTAAAAGTTATAAGAATAACTAAAAATAAAATATTTTATTGAAATAAAAAATACACCAATGTCTATTATTATATAATGAACTAATAATAAATAAATA
>JANIIA010000002.1:9748212-9760104 GCA_027478495.1 Erythroxylum alaternifolium
GAGAAGATTTGCCCACCTTCTCTTTACCTTTCTTATTGTCATCCCGAGTTCTACCATTTTTCTTGCCCTCTCCGCTGGGTAGAATTGGTGGTGGCAATTGAAGATCCACCAAGGCATCTGTTGCTGCTATTGTGTTAGGGAGTCCTTCACGTTCTGCCTCCGAAGCTCCATTTGTGTCCAACCTTGCAAGCCGTTAATAAAGTTGAACAACTTGTCTTCCTCTGACATGTTCCACACATCCAACATCACCGATGTGAACCCCCTCACATACTCCTTCACCGAGCCGTCTTACTTCAACCCCTTCAAAGCTTCCCTCGCGAGCCAAGAAGTGTTGTTAGGTATAAACTGATCCGTTAGCTCCTTCTTCATCTTCTCCCAAGTGTCGATGGCAGGTCTCCCCGCATTGATGTCATTAGAGGTCCTTGTCCTGCACCACAGCTTGGCATCACCCACCATGTACATTATTGTGATTGACACCTTCTCCGAGTCCGCCACCTTTGCCGTTACAAAGTACTGGTCCATGTCCCACAGAAAATTTTCGAGCTCCTTGGCACTCCGTTTGCTATCGAAAACTTATGGCTCTCGCACCTTCACCATAATGCTTTCCACTCGGGCACCCGTCTCGTGCTTTGCCATCGCACGTTTGAGCACTAACAGATCATAACTCATCTCTTCACGAGCCTTCATTTGTTCCTCGAGCGTTCTCATAGTTGCTTAAAGTTTCCTCTCTAAGGTTGCAATACGTTTCAACAAAGAAACTACTCCCGCATTCGTTAGGGCTAGAGACTCAAAAGTTGCCTCTATTATGGTAACCATTTCCGTCAAATTACTTCCACCAGCCATCGCTCTAGATTAGCTCTGATACCAGCTGTCACAAAGGTCTACTTTGGATCCGAACTTTCACCATAATTCGCGCCCACCTTCATGCGGCAATCCCGTTTCGATCCGCTTAAGCAAGATTCAGCCTTCTCACGTGAGTGTAGCCGAACAATTCCATTAGCCCTCGAACACCTCACGTGCACACTAGTGTTTAAAGTGTTTCTCTCACACACAAAATAGCAAAAGTGTAAAACAGAGTAAAGAAAGCAACAAGAGGTATATATATATAGCCGAAGCTACTCTTTCATTAACTCTCCACAAAAGGTTAACAAAAGACACAAGTACCTCCTTCTCAAAGTACTCCCAAGGAACTCCCTACTCGAAATCCTTACAATGAGAACTCCCCCAAAAGCTTTTAACTCTCAAAACTCTTTCCTTTGAGTGATTTCTCTCAATGAACTGTCTCACTGATTGAATGAATAACGTTCAACTCTATTGAGTTATTTATAGGCTCCATTAGATGACTCAAGTAAAATCCTAATAGAACTCTACTAACTAAGATCACAATCTTATCTTATCTTATCCTTAATAGGATTAAGTTACAATATTACCCTATCTAAGAATGATTATCTTTATCCGCAAAGATCTCCTCTATCTTCAAATGATCCTTCCAAATGATCTTTATCTTTTAAAGTTGATATTCATCCATTGCGATCTTATCCGCCGCGTCATCATGTGCCACATCATCCACAGTTATCACGTCACTACTGATGTGTTCACCAAGGCCTATCCGCACATAGGTCTGTTAATGCACGTCCATGGACAAATCCATCTTCCATGATCCATCACAAACCGAGTTAGTATAAAACTTCGTACGTTTTACAAACCTTCGACCAGCCTAGCCGAAGTCAAGTGCCTTCACTCACCCTCGAATCTTGCATGACTTAGTTACATTAGACCAAAGATGATTGTTTTTCACTTAGTTTGATGGATCGCACATCATCCCTAGCTACTAGGAAATTGAATTACATGCATTCTTCCATGTGTGATGCGGTGATGCAATAATTTTGCTTAGCCATATTCAGCTGCAACTTCTTTTAAGATATTGTTACTTGCAGAGAATTATTTGTGCTGATTAACCCTTCATGTTCGCTTTTCAACAATAATTCTTCAGAGCACAAAAGGCGTGATAAAGGTCACTTGATAAGAAGTCAGAATCTTACCGAGTAGATGGAGAAACGTCAAGAGAGGGATCAAGAAAAATGATCTCCCCTATTACTGAGATTTGAAGCACAATTAGGCTTTAGTAGGTGAAAACATTCAAATGACCCTCATTGAATATTGCACGTCTCACCTTATTACTAAATTCCAAATTCCATATGCTGAAAAAAAAAAACTTTCTCTCTTGACAATATACCATATAGGGTCATTGAAAACTTTTTAAGGAATAGCTAATTAAAAAATAATAAATTATTTTAAAATTTTAATGTTTGATTTTTAACAGTTTAAAATTTTTAAAAATGAGACATTAGAATAAAAAAATTAATTTTGCATTTTTGATACATAATAATCAAAAGGCCTACTTAATACTGGATTGTCAGAAATTCAAAAATTTTAAAAATGAGACATTAAAATAAAAAATTTAACTATGTATCCTTAATACATAATAATCAAAAGGCCTACTTAATATTGAATTGTCTCAAATAAGATAATTTCAATTCAAAAAATTATATTCATTATGATTAATTATATTCGAGGAATTCAAGGCATCCATATCAACATACATTTTAGGATCATTTAATAATTAAAAATTATTATATATGTTACTCATAATTTATTGAACTAAATTGTTTAATTTTTAAAAATTTTAATACTAAAATAGTAAAATGGAAATTTAAAAAAAAGATTTTTACACTTTTAGTTCAATTCATTATCCCCTTTTTTGATGCATGTCTGATAATATGTTGCTACTCGCTATGGAATGTATATTCATCTTGTTCTACCTATGTATATGCCTTTCTTTCAAGTCTCAAAAGAGCATGTTGATTGAAGTATGAGAAGTAGATAAACTGCATTTACATTTATTAGTAAGATGCACGCATAGTAAGCCTAACGCCAACATAATTTCCATACAGAATGCTCATAATCATACCGTTTGAGCTGTCTGATATACTTTTATGAGCTATTGTTAACAATAAAGCATGCGGCCAACTCTGTCTCAAGAAAATAAGATAAGAAGCATATAACTATTTTCATTGTTTCATTGACAGACACCATCATATTTTCAATCAGAAGCTGCGGATAATGATTGAACAACTAACCACAGCAGGAGCCACAGGCGGGTAAGGAACCTAGAGAGAGATTAGGTGATAGAAATTGTTTAAGAAAATGTGAAGAAACCAAAATTCAACACCATGGTAAGTATGCAAGCAAAAAGCAACTTACTGTGGTCAGCCCCTCTGATGTCATTCAGTCCCCGGACGTTATCTAGTCCTCCTCGCGGTGGACCAGGAGGGCCTCCACCGCGCGGTCCACTTCCTGGGCCTCCTGGGCCACCATCCCACTTCTTGCCAGAGCCAGATCCTTTTCTATAAGCATCTGATTTTTCCATCTGGAAAAAAGGAAGTCAATAAGAAGGTGAAATCCAGAACGCTACAAGAAATCGGGCAAACAAAAACAAGGGAAACGTCATATTACCGAGAACAAAGTGGCAAAAAACACGCCTAAGAAATTGACAATTGCCCAGAAAAAATCAGTGATTGTTTTCAGCCGCCATATGGATCTCTTAGTTTTCACCACACCTGAAAGGAAAAAAAAAAAAGAAGTTGATGATTGATTAGTTTGGTTGTGCAGTCATGCTCAAAACAATGAAGGGGATAGAATGCACACGTTGAAATTGTCTTTCATTCTTCACCACACATTATTTGATCAAGTCATGTGAAAGTATAAAAGCATATTCCAAAACCAACCATGAATTTTTTAACTGCATTAACATGTTGTTTCTGAATAGATCGCATGCAAGTAAGATTGCTCACCAATATAGTATTTCCTGCATATGTTTTTCACAAAGCAGAACTACCATAAAAGAGTAAAACCAATAGCATGCGGAAAAACGTAGGTATAAAAAATGTAAATCATTATCAACCTTAAAATGGTTAGACTCAGGTACAGATCACAGCAATGTGAAAGAAAAAGTACTATCTGAATATTTTTACACTAAATTATGAGACACGACAACAGCTTGGCTGAAAAAAGGTAATATTAATAACACCAGAATACAAGTAATCATATGATATTCATAACAGCAGCGTTTAAAAGATAATATGAAAACTCAAGGAAATACCCTAGAAGTTTCTGACTCAATTTTCTATTCATAAGCCTATCTAAAACAAAATAGGAGAGAGAGAGAGAGGGTTGGAACTTTCAACAGGTAATTCTTGAGAAAAAAAGCTGAAGAAGAATGATAAGTCTGGAATATATTGTACATCAGGGATCCCTCTTCTTAACAACATTGATCAGCAACCACCACACTTTCTTCAAATCCAACCTTAGGGATATAAGGAGCAGGAAATTAAAGATTCATAGCACTTGATGGTTAATTAGTGTCTCTGATGCTCATTAATGAACAATCGAAACCGACAATTACTATTTGTTTCAAAATTCCATCTCAATTCAAGGGAATTGGACCTTGCAATCATTTACAACATCACAACATCTTAGGAAACCGATTACGAGCTCTATCTGCAAAAGCATAACATAGATACGCAAAATATGCTACACAAACCTCAATCCCCCACTTTTCTTATCAACCTAGAAAAGAAAATTCCAATTTTCCACAGAAAACACCGTTTGGATTACTGATACCCATTACCCGATTAATTCGAACCCAAACGAACCCCAGAATCCAGATAACGAGAAACCCCAAAACGCACTGAAGTTATAAAGCCCTAACATGCAAGAAATATTCAGCTAAAATGGATCATCAAAAAGAAAAATGGAAAAGGGAATGCGACAGAAGGATAGAAAGAAGATACCTCGTTCAACGTACGCCATGAGAGGTCTTCTTCTTGAGTTCTCTAACCAAAGTCAAGATCTCTAATTTCTATCTCTACTTTTTAACGTAACCAACAAACCTTAGGAATTAACTAATTATCCTGAGAGGCCCAAACACAAAGAAGAAGTGGAGAGACTCGAAGCCCCAGCCTTCAGAAATTAATTTACAGGCCGTCCAGCCCAATAAACTCTTCCATGGATTTTTTTTTAAAATATGGATTTTCCAATTTTCGTTACACAAGTGGTCGCAAATTATGTGTTGTTACGAGTCTAGGAGCCTACAAGCCCCAAAACGACGTCTCACTCACTTATTTAGGAGATCTACGTTATGGATTTAACGAGTGAACATGACAGTAAACTTTAACACCAAACTTCAATATAAAACTTTATAAGGTATTAAATTTATGTATCCTTTTCATTTATATACTTTTTATTAATTCTATTTCTTTCCAATATAAGACTCCCACTCGCACACGAAACCAAGAATATCACATGAAAATACAAGAACGTTCTCATTTCCATAACATTCTCTTATACAAATATGCAGGAAATCGTTGCTAATCATTCTCTTGTTCAGCTCATCCAGAACTTTGAGACAGAAACATAAACATTGCACTTCTATTAACAGACGGGTTAAACTGATCACAAATTACGAAACAACAAGAGTTTATTAATTTCATCCGAAGTATACTTTACATAACGAATTTGTCTCTCAGCATTTCTGCACTATCTTGGGCCAGAGATGTGCTGGGATGAGATAAAGGATAAATTAGAATATGAGCCAATCGTACTACTTGTAGCAGAGGCTTTTGCAAGTGGAAAAGAGATTATCTCACTCTGTTCAGTCCCCTCCTCTATCATGGAAGCTTCGGTGAATCGACGCCCGTAAAAGCGCAAGAAATTCAGAGACTCTATTCTTGGATGACTTACAGGGATGCTACCTTCCAACATTCCAACAACGTTAACCATGCTAGGCCTTAATGCAGGTTCCTCGTGGACACAGCATAAAGCGATATATACCAATTGCTCCACTTCTTCACTTGTAACTCGACCCTCTAACCTAGGATCAGCAAGCTCCAGATATCTCCCTTCTTCATGCAGCTCTAAAGCCAATAACGGGAAATAAACAAGCCCTGAAACTGATGATGATGTTAATTGGGTGCCACCACTGTTGCTTTCATCATTGCTAGGACTTTGGGATCTAGTCAAGCAATTTTTCCTTCCACTCACAAGTTCAAGTAGCACCATTCCAAAACTGTAAACGTCAGTTTTTTCAGAGATTGCTGCGTTGGTTAGCCATTCAGGTGCAAGATAGCCACGGGTGCCTCTCATTGTTGTGAATAAACTGGATTGCTCAGGACCTAGAAGCTTTGAGAGGCCAAAATCAGATATCTTTGCTTGAAAATGATCATGCAAAAGGATATTTTCTGGTTTTACATCACAGTGGATGATTTTCTGTTCACATCCAGTGTGCAAGTATGCCAGCCCACGTGCAGTTCCAAGTGCTATTTCAAACCTTTCCTGCCATTCCAAGACAGGTCCACCGCCAAAGAGCGTCTTATCCAATGAGCCGCGATTCATATACTCATAAACCAAAAGGCGTTTTTTTCCTTGGGCACAATATCCTCTCAATTTCACCAAATTAACATGGCGAATGTTCCCAATAACCGCAATTTCAGTGCAGAAGTCCTTGTTCCCTTGGATTCCTAAATTGGTTATTTTCTTGACTGCCACAACGGTTTTATCAGGCAGGGTACCCTTGTATACAGCACCAAATCCCCCTGATCCAATGTGATTCTTAAAATTATCAGTAGCCACTTCAAGCTCTTCATACTCGAACCGTTGAGGTAAGCCTGGGATGTAGAAGGCATCCAGATCTTCAGACGAATGAGAGTTTGTATGGCATAATTTTATCTCTTTTTTATCGGCAAACCTCCATCTTCTCCACCAAAGGAAACCTACAGCAACCATGAGCATGAACCCAGTGAAAGGTAGCAGCACCAGAGCAACTACTGGGAAATCTTGTTCTTGATTACTTGGGCTACTGCTAATATTTGGAGTAGCTACAACTTCAGCTTTGATATAGCCCAACTGCTCATTGTCATCTCCTTTGTTCAAAATAAAGGAGCCTAATTTATTTTCAAGTGCAAAGCAAGATCCAGATGAATTTTGAAAAAAGAATCCCAAGCAAGAACAATTTGCGGTACAGAAGTCTTGACAGACTGATAAATTTACGCCATACTTTATGGGCTTCGAGAAAATAGTAGTGAAGTAATCCATATCATAACCAAGTCCCATATACGTAACACCTGAGGAATTGGAAGGACCAGATTTTTCGGTTGAAGTACAAGCCATTGGCAAATATAGAGCACCAATCGGAAGACAACCATTCCAATTTCGTGAATCACTTTGGAAACCTGGGGGACATGAACAAGTTGGACTCTTGGATATAGTATCAGTACACAATCCAAGTCGTCCACAGATGAACGGAATCTGGCAACTATCAAGTGGCCCCACGAAGTCTTGTCTCCTGTTGCTGCCAGAAAAACTACTGACGATAAACTGACCTGAAGCACCCAACTGGGCGATTCGGAAGTTAGAAGGTGGCAAAATAATCTGGATTACAACCTGCAATCCACTTTGACCAAACAGAAAGAGACCTGTACTGTTCATCGCCATGTAGTTCACCTTATCATTTGAGTTCTTAACAGCCCTAGTATCCATAGAAGTCATCCAGTATGTCTGCCCATTCCATTGCAATACTAAATCTGTATCAGCAATGGCAAGCCTGTAATCACCTGTTGATAAATTATCATTTGATACAGCACTAGATAGCACTGTCGCCACGGGTAACTCCTGCCCGGTAACAATAGTATCTGTTGGATACTGAAAGCTCTCCCAAAGAGAACGATTAAACTGGTCTCGTAAAAGGAGATTACCCATCTCTGTTAGTAGCAATGAATAAGCAGATGATTTCAACGGAGGAGTAAACCATTTAACGTGGCCGCCTTGATCAGAAATTGTAATACCGTTTATGGTCAGATTCATTTTACCAGAACTCAAGACAGGAGCATCGCGATTAGCAGACCATATGATTGTGTTTGATGCCACATGCATAACACACAAGTAAAATTTAGTTGCTTCTCCTCCAGGATTGAAAATTGCAGCTTTGAATGTTCCATTACGAGAGAACAGAAAAGCACCCTTGTTGTCAACGAACAGCAGGTTAGAAGCAGTAAAATTTGGAAAGATAACCTCAGAGAAAGAAGAGCCCGAGACGAGAGCACAGAATAACAAACTAGTGGAAAATAGTAAGAGCCCTCCCATATGAAGTATTCCCCGAATGACGAACAGAGAAAAGAGAAGTAAAAGGTGGAATGAAGTTGGTTTTGGTGAGGTAGCAATAAGCATTCCTGAGTTTTCTCCATCTCTTTTCTCTCCTTCTTGGTTTCCCGTTGACCTCTCTCTCTCCACCCAGTAAATCTGATTGATGACCAAGGCAGATGTAATCGTTTACTTGATGATAGCTCACGATAAGATTTAAAATAATTCTGCTCTAGTCAAAACTGTATTTATATAATCAAGCCTATGTCCATTCATGAGTCCAAAAACTGAAGGTTTCTTTCAGAGGGGCTTGGGAGAAATTAAAAGTCTAATTTCTATCAAAGAACTACTTCATAACCATGTGTTCCTAAATCTGTCATTTATACATAACGTAATGACAAGCACCACCTTCTCTAGTATACATATATTTCCGCCGTAAACAACTACCATTTCTACTAATTTTTTAATCTTTTCAAAGCCACTCCGACGAAAGCTGGCGCTTGTTCACCACAGAACGATTGGTGTTTGATGAACTAGCACACTTCTCGCAAGCTCATCAAAGATAATATTCACCTAGTGACGCCACTACGTAACTGAACAAATAAAATACTGTATTTAACAAAAAATTGATGAGTCCCTAATCCAAGGGTTAAAAAATTTTTCAAAACCCGCTTGGTTTAGCCAAGGAATCAAACCTATGATGTGCATTAAACGATACCAAATAAACCCAGCTCACCTGAACCAGAACGCTACTTACGCCGCCACTGGCCGATCAACCCCGTTCCAAACAATCCCAATAGCTAAAAAGCACCAAAACACAAATTATCATATAATTGAATTCCAAAATATAATTTAAAACGACTTAGAATTATCAACAATTTAGTTTAATAGATGAATTCAACTTTTTCACTTCTCTTCTTGCTAATAATTTTGAGACAATATATATATATGTTGTACGTAATATACGTTAAATGATATAAGTTTCTACATCATTGATCAGGCGCTTAGAGGCTTGCTTATTAGTATATAAATTATAAACATTAAAAGTAAATAAAGAGGATAGTTGGGGAGTGACACCATGTTCCTGCCAGCAACGAAGACTGTATTTTATTATTCTGTGCATCTACAGCTAAAGACTACTTAGTGGTTACAGCTCAGTCCACATTCAATTTGCTGTAAATAATATAGAAATGTCAAAGAAACACGAGATTATCCGTATCTCAGTACTGTTGATCGGCCCTTACGGGTGAAAGACGAAACACCTTCTGTTCTAACTTTTAGTTTACCCTCTGTTTCGGTGTAATTCTGATAGTCTAATTTTTATGAGCTCTATTTATTAAATGGGTAGAGTTGTATAGAACAAACAGATAATCTAATTTCAAATAAAAGTATATACGGAAGCTATTTTCTTAGAGGGGAGGACCAATCCTCGTATTTAAAGCATATAATGAATCCTGTCAAATCCGGAAACCAAAAACATAGAATGTTAAGATATGTAAGAAGATACTGGTTGTGCCTTCCACCATGGTTCCTGTTTCATGGCTTTCTGAGCTCTGATGCAACAAAGAGTGCACATTCCATGTTCCTCTTTTGTCAATGAACTCCGATTCCTAGTACATGGGCCGGAGCTTTTGGGTATTGCAAAGTGAATCTCTTCGTAACGGGCCTATTAGAGAGCAAACTTAGCAAAGTGCCTACTCTGGTTATACAGGGGATAGATGACCTGATTTTTACCTATTTCATAAAAATTAAATGGATGAATATCCATAAAATAAGATAAACATAAAATAATAGAAATAAGTAATCTGAATTCGATTGTATAATGAAAAATATAAGTCGACGAGCAACATCTAAGCAGCAACCTGTTAATGGACCTCACAAGAGTACTATGTCTGTATTCGTAAATCGAAGTATAATAATTATTCAGAACATGTGGTTTTTAGATTATTTCACCTATTATATATTTAAAAAGTGATGATATAAAATTATAATATTTTAGTGAAAAAGAGTATAATATCAATTTATTCAAAAGTTTAGAACAAATGCCTAGTGTTCAAGTTCTTAAAATTTATCTTAATATCCATATTAGCATTTAATTTTTTAAAATCACTAAATTAGCGTTTAAAGAATTTAAAATGTCACTTTTGAAAAAAAAAAGGCACTATATTATTATTGATCTAATACACTACGTGACTTCTGACATGGATTAAAATATTAGTATAATAGAAAACTGAATTCATCCATTAAATAAATCCTAAATGAATTTCTAAACATTAAAAAAAATCAATTTCTAGATTTTATTAATTCCAAAAACTAAAAACCTTCTTTTCTTAAATGAGTTGGCTTAGTGATAAACCATATAACTTTGTCTCATACGTTTCATTCAGCAGCATAAGGATCTCTCTTACAATCAGGCAACCGAATTGGCCTGGGTTTGGAGACAAGTGAGTAAAGGTTCTCGTGGAGGATGATGAGTCCAAATGATAAAGTTGCTAATGTCATGTTTTCCGGTATTTCAAAGCCGAAATTCAATTTCTTGTCCAGATGGTTTTTAGATAGAACCAGAAGGCATATTCGGTGCTACCGTCTTGGGGCACCACAGACATATGCTAAATCATGGTTCAGAACTTAAAATTCTTAACTCACTGTGGTTGTAACTCAACCTTGAGCTAGAGTGTCGTGAGTAGTGTGTTAAATTAATTAATTGGACTAACACAACTGAGGGGACAATTAACATCTTAACTGTGTGCAGTGATGTTTGGACAATTTATGAGATGGATATTACAATGATAACCATGTTTAAGGCCCTTGGATCCATTCTATAATGTTACCTAGGTCTGCCAATTAAGATTGTGGTCCATTAGAAGATGACTTATAACTTGATTCAAATATCTTCGATAGCCCATAATGTGGGTGTCGTGGTAGTGTGTGGAACATAAGTTGGTGAATTAGATTTAAAGGTTTTCTTCCTACGTTTTTGTTATCGTCATGTAGCAATATATTCTTATGAAGTATTTTTCTAATCTTATGATATATACATGCTTTAAAACTATGAAATATTGTTTTTGTTACTCGTGATATTGTATCATTGAATGCGTTCTTATTGAGTAATGACGCGTGTTGATGATGTTTATTCAATGTTCATTTTCTAATCTCCAAAACTTTAACATTTGGTATTAGGCCCCATCAATTAAGTTTTGTAACTGTTCTTCTTTTTTTTTTGCATGTCGTCGGGTATCACTATTTTTGGAAAACTTTGGTTAATAATTATTAAACTGTTATAGGAAGCATATACACCTGATCGTATGTCATTCATACAAGTGTTACATGTGTTGAATTTTAAAAAAAAAATGGCTAGAATTTTATGGAGTTTTTTGAAGCTTAATTGCCGAAGCCATTTGTTCTTCGATCTTCTTTTTGGCATTTTTTAATTCAAATTGATGTTTTAGATCACTTAATTTTTGAAAGATGAGTAAAACCTATATGAAATCGCCGAAAATGGCTTCTCCAATAGTGAGATTTTGTCACGCCAAGGTATAGGTTAGGGAGACAAGTCGCATCACTCGTTTGGAGGTAGAAAATATGAACTTATACAGTCTGTTTGGTTACTGTCCCCATTGTGCTGGGACGGAACGAGACGGAAATGTGGAGACGGAACGGAACAGAAATTGGAGACAGTGAGCTGTTTGGTTGCAG
>JANIIA010000002.1:9794381-9804934 GCA_027478495.1 Erythroxylum alaternifolium
ATTGAAATCCCAAATCTTATATAGCTGATTAGTCCAATTAATTGAATAATCCAAGCCTAGTACTTGCACAATTACTCCCTATGGGATGATATTATTACTATACTACTTGAGACCCGTGAACTTGTAGAGATTCATCAATGTAAAATCTAATTAATTAATAAATAAAGGCATATAAGGATGCGTACGGTGATTTCGGGATGTCCATTATAATTCGTCAAAAAGACAAACTTAATTCAAGTATATATTTCTTCACTTTTGTTATTTATTTAAAATTAATCATCACTTTATTTTACTTATAATTTACTTTTATCATCTTATAGTTACTTTGTGGGATTAATTTAGAAACGATGTTCTATAATTGTAAATGTCTATAATTCAAATTTTAAGTCAATTTGTGAATGCAATTAAGTGGGAAAGGAATTGGAGGTACAATTTGAATTTATCCTTTCCAAAAAAGCAAAGAAGAAATATATTAGAATACAAAAGACGGAATGATTTGTTATTTATTTGATACAATTTAAAGTCTTAAGAAAAGCATGTTATTATCATTTTTAAGTTTGATTAAAATTCCTTGCAATTTCTTAATAATTATTTTAACTTCTTTACTAGGACTCCTAATAGAATATGTAGTACTGTGGATCCAATTTTCTTTGACTATATCAATCTTTTAACAGATTAGGTTGTTAAGGAATCAATTTTTATAGAAGAAAATGACTTGAAAGATAATCTTTAATAAAAAGTATTAATATATAATTTGGTGTAATGAATTTAAATGATAGTAATGATGCAATTCTAACGATGCGAATACTGTAACAAACTTGGTACCGAAATTGGTGATGGTATGGTACGGTAATACTTTTTAAATTTATAAAATTGCAAAATAATCCCTCAATGTATTATGTTTTACAATTTTTTACTCTACTTCAATCATATCTTAAGAAATCATAATAATATAAATTTAATATAACAGATGCTTCTTTATTTTTATTAATAAAATTTTCAAATATTTCTTATAAATTAAAATAAATTTAATTTCAAATGTTATCTGTACATATTTCAAAAGTTATTATAATATTTTTCATATGTATATATTAAAAATATTAGCAATATAAAATATATAAAATTTTAAAAATATTAAATATGGTTGTATTAAACTAATATATTTAGTTATGTAATTTATAATCATTTTGTATAGGTCAAACGACATAAAAAATTTATTTAATACATTCTTATTTTTATTTTTATTATTTATTAACTAAATTAAAGACAATTATATCATTTTTTTATGTATAAGTAATTATTATTTTATATATGAGAAATTTTTAAAATTTTAAATTTAGTCCTAATTTTTCAAATTTGTAATTATGACTGGTATTTGACTAGTATTCTAGTTACCCGTCGGTACCAAAGTTCTGTACAAAAATTTCTTGTTCAGTACCAGTACCAATTGGGGTTGGTCGACACATAAATCGATATTTTAAACCAAGATTCAAAAATCAGACTATATTGGCCTGTCCGACCAAATTTTTTTTGAACTTTTATGTAATAACCTTTGAGTATAAAAATCGACCAGTTTACCAGAGAACTGCTCAGTTTTTTAGCAACCGATCCAACCAATTTATCAATATTCGTCATCTGGATATACCTAATGCTACTAAACTTTGGATTTCATTTTAGACTCTCTTACCTCTTCACGATCTTCTCTTCGCCATCTCTCACTGCCTCCATGCGTGTAGGTGAATATGATACTTGTGGGTAACCCATACATGCAGAAATCGATTTCTATTCGTTATCTCCTTGGGTGACTACTGTGAAGTTAATCTTCTATTCTCAAATCTCTCACAACTGGTCAAAGATAATGAGCTTGTTGAAGCAACTTCAAACTACTTCCTTTGTGACTAAGCACCGTGATAGAAGGGATTGTCTCTACTTCCATCCTATGTTCCTCGCGCTCAAGTTTTGGTTTATTCGGCCATGAAATGTTTATGATCTTTCTATTTGGGATTCGTCATTGTTAATGTATTTTCTCTTAAATTTGGCCTTTATTTTTTTTATTTCGAAGGGGTACTGTTCTTTTGCTTTGATGCTGCTGCTATTGACTTACTATAGAGGAGGATGGAAGAACATATCGTATAAAGTTCCAATTTTTATAGAGTTCCAATTTGTTATGTTTTATTCAAGTTTTCATATGTTAAGAGATAAGGATAAGGCAGTGATACTTTCAATATTATGTTTTATTCAAGTTTCGTTGTTATTGTGTTTTCTATAACAGTTAGAACTCTGTTGCATTTCAATATCTAATTTTGATAGTTGGTTATATATACTCTGTGAAGTTTTGAACTTCTTGATCTAAAACATTGACTAGATAATAGGACTATTTTCCGGAGCAAAGTTTAATAAATGTGAGTACACCATTTTGCTGTTGTTTTGTTTCTGTGAATATGTATGGTGGTCCTTCTGCTATTGATTTTTCTTTTGATCTATCTTTGCCCACTCTAATGTAGTTTGAGTGATTACTGTTGTACTGATAAAACCTTTTCTAAAGCAAAGACAAGCTATCAGATACAAATAAGTATACAAACAACATAACTTAAGAAAAGAGTTTTCATCATCTTGTCTTCGGTTTTTTGGACCTATATTTACAATTTACCTTAGTCAATAGGACAAAGTTCATAAATTGTTGAAAAATGGTAACTTTAAAAACAATTTCATGCTTGTGACCGTCATCCTCTATTACAACCGATGATAAGAATTATTTAAGTAGGAGACTTTTGCATTGACGATAGTATATCCAATTATTTTTTATAATTTTTAGGTTAAATCATGATGGAGAATATGAAATCATCAAAAAGATTTAATGAATATTGCATCATCTACTTGTAGTAAGTCCGATCCAACGTGGAATTATTTTTCTTCTTCTCAAGCATTTGATAAAAATATCCAATATAAATGTATGTTTTATGGTAGAATCTTTAAAGGGAGAGTAATTTATAGAATGAAAGAATATCTTGCTAGTGTTAAGGGTAATATTGCTTCATACATTACTAATTTGTAATTTATTTGAATGCAGTAGAAAAAGTTGATACAAATACTTTAGATGAAAGTGTAGTTTACGAGTCTTTGGATAACGTTGGAAAATTTGGAGCTTTTAACAATGATTAGACACCACCCCCTTAAGAAATACAAATTTGATTTTTATTGCTATTTTAAATTTTATATTAGACGCATATTTATTTATTATTAGTTCATTATATAACAATAGACAATTATGTATTTTTTATTTCAATAAAACGTTTTACTTTTACTTACTTTTATAAGTTTTACTTCTTATTTATTATATATCGGTTTTATAACGATTCACTACCTGTTGAATCTTTAAACTTTAAACCTCTCCTTTGATTGGTTTGATATCCGGCTCAGTTTTTAAAACATTAATTCTAGACAATATGCGACTCCTTTCAATAATGAAGATTTTGTACTAAATAAAAATTAGGACTAATGCAATTTGAGTGAATATGTCATTGAATGAAATTCTGAGTTTTTTATTGTCCATTTTTTTAATTTCACTTTTATTTGGTGTATCTGTTAAATTCTATATATGTAGTATAAATAGAAAATTTTAACTATAAATATTTATGTCTAAAGTTTCACTTCTATTTTATTGTGTTTTTCAACAGAAAGTCTTGTTATAATACGTATAAACCTATATTATTCTTAATATATAGTATTTTGATGTAACTATTTTTTATTATATAATGTACATTGTATTATTCTTAGTTTTATATTAAATGATCCTTTTTCAGGTTAATTATAAATATTATTTTATATGTGAAATAATAGTTGTTATTTTAAATTTATATTATTATTATTTTTGAGATATAGTTAATATAAAATTAAAAATTATATAGCATAATATTAATATACTATTTTATAATGTATTTTTAATGTATTAAATCTGAAATGGAATGTGATACGGCACTTATAACATTGATTAAAAAAAAGAACATCGCCAATCCAATGACTTGAGAAGTTGGAAACAGTACAAAAGTGAAGACAAAAGTCTCTCGTCTTTTCCTTTACCACCGTCCATGCGACAAATTCACGTACTCGGATGGAGCACTCAACCAAACCCGCACCATTACCTTTATGCCACGTGTCATCAACCTAACAACAAATCTAAATTAAAAAAAAAGATCCAAAGAGAGCGAGAGAAAGAAAAGGCAGGAAGTTAGTAGAAGAGTGAGTAGACAAAGGAATCGTGAAGTCGGCGCCTCTTATTCTCGCCGACCAATCATTGCGTTACTTTCTCTCCATTCTCACTATTTTCTTCTCTACTTCTTACCTGTCGCCGGTTTCTCTCTGTAGACAACATGAGGAAATAAAACTCATTCCTGTTTTTAAGTTTCATCTTTCGATTCTTTTGTTTCTTTCTTATTCTTTTGTTTTTTTAGTTTTCATTTCTGTAAACAGCTCTTCCGTTTTAATTTTTTTCTCAAATCGGAAGATCTTCTGTCCTTTAGGCTTTAACCAATTCGATTCGGGTTGATTTTCACGTAATTCTTCCTTTTTGTCTTCCTGGTGTGATTGTTTGGCGGTGTTTGTTTAGTTATCGCAAAAAATTGTGGAGATGAAAGCCGCGATGGAGGTAACAAACGTCGTCGCTGAGGATAGTGGCGATAAGGATAAGAAGAAGAAGAATAAGCGCAGATCTAATCGGCGATCGAGACAGACTACTTCTAACACTAGTAATTTGGGTGACATTTTAATTTTCTTTTTCTTTTAAAATTTCATTTTACGACTTAAGAGTGAGCTGGTTCCACAAAGTTCTTAGATTTAATCTGAAATGCAACTTTTTTTTTTTGGAACTGTGAGTCGATGGTTGGTTTCCAGATTTGAACTTGTCGTGCTTGAGTTGACTGAAACTGTTGGAAGATTTGTAGATTATAATGCATTTGGTTCTTTATATTGTTCTATATCATCATATGGAGTGCACGTTTTCAAGATCTGATTTATATTGTTTTTTTTTTGCTTTGGTGAGTGCAGCTTCCAGTTCAGCAAATGAGATTTGCGGAGACGACTTGCTGCAGTTCCCCGGAAATGACAACAATACTAAAAATTTAGCAAGAGAGGCTGAATCGAATACACGTAATTTAGGCGAGTGTGGACCGACTGCAGTATCTGATGTTACCTTTAATTCTATGCCAACCTTGCACATATTTGAGCCGGATCATCAACTATTGCCATCTGATATGGGTGAGACACTGTTTTCAAAGTCCTGCCCTGAGCGGTTTGTTGGTGGAGATCCCTATAGAATTCAGACGCCGTCTGAATTTCTCCCGTTACATCCATATGAGGGTCATGCACAGTGTCGGATTTTTTCGCCTCACTGGTCCTCACAGTTTGTTGACGAGGCATTAGAGGTTGGTTGGATGATTGATAAGATTATATTGGCATCTTATCTTATATTCTTGTTGGATGCTTAAGTTTTTGATGTTCATTTCTGTTTGTTTGACAGAAAAGTGAAGCATTTAAAGCATTATTTCGTGTAAATGCTCATAATAGACTTGAGGTATATTTCAAGTTTGGTAATGTTTTCACTTCTAATTTGTTGGCATTTTGCTTTCTGATTTTAATTGTGGCTTTGTATTTGTAGGCATACTGCAAAATTGAAGGAGTGCCAACAGATATTCTCATTAGTGGAATTGCTGCACAAAATAGAGCTGTGAGTCTAGACTTTAGTTTCTTTTTGGATTGTCTTTAAACGATTTGTTGGTTACATCATGATCAAGTAGTTGATACTTGAGTGTTGTTTGCATTTATAATACATATGTTTCAGCTTAGTTCCACATCTTTTGATTAGTCAAAATTCTGTTGGAGTTTGATTTTACATTTTTCACACACAGGTGGAAGGTGATGTGGTCGTCATAAAGATTGATCCTTTGTCATTATGGCCCAAGATAAAAGGATCAAATGTGCCGTCGAACAAATTGAGCTCTGCAGAAGTTAGCAGCTTAGTCACAGAGGCCAACAACGTCATGAGCTGTAGCTACAAGGGAAAATATAAAGTGGAAGTGGAACATGAGCATACAGATCCCATGATTCAAGTGCTACTTCAGAAGGGGTTTCATAACGAGGATGTTTGTGCTGATAAATCTGTTTTTCTGAACTCAAGTATGCCAATGGGTTACAACTTCTTCAATGGACAACATCCTTCTAGCTCATCTGTCTTAGCATCTACAAATACTATGCTCCTCGATGGACAGACTGAAGCTTTGAGTGGCATGGAGTGGTTGTGTGCTATGGTCAGTAAGCATCCATCAAAGAGGCCAACTGGCAAAGTTGTGGCCATCTGGGAAAGGTCTCATCGTCGTGATGCTGTAGTTGGTTTTCTCAATGTTAAGCATTGGTACAACTACAAGGAAGGTTGTAGGCAGGATTTGAAAAAGAAAAAAAATTCACTATCAATTTCTGATTGCAAGTACATTCATCTAGCACCAACTGACCTGAGATTTCCGAAAATGATGGTTCCTGTGAAAGGGTTACCTGATTACATACAGAGAAGATTAGAGGATGGTGATACCACAGTTGAGACAGAACTAGTAGCTTCAAAGATTCATGTATGGGGTGAAGAAAGTCCCTTTCCAGAAGCCCACGTGGTGCATGGGTTTGGTCAAGGCAGTGAAATGGAGTCATGGATCAATGCAATTCTGTATGAGAATGCAATATGTTGTTCTGACTTTTCTCCTGAATCACTTGCCTGCCTCCCTGATGGTACTTGGCAGGTGCCTCCAGAGGAGCTTCAAAGTAGGAAAGACCTTAGAGGTTTATGTATAGTCACCGTAGATCCATCAACTGCTACTGATTTGGATGATGCTTTGTCAGTTGAAAAGCTATCTGATGGAACGGTTAGAGTAGGTGTTCACATTGCTGATGCTTCATATTTTGTTTTACCTGGCACTGCACTAGACGAAGAAGCTAAGAGTAGGTCAACAAGTGTCTATATGTTGCAGCGAAAGCTACCGATGTTGCCTCCTTTGCTTTCTGAAAACTTATGCTCACTTAACCCTGGAGTAGATCGACTTGCATTTTCTATTCTTTGGGACTTCAACAGGACCGGTGAAGTCATAGATCGCTGGGTTGGACGCAGCGTGATAAGGTCATGTTGCAAGCTTTCATATGAACATGCCCAGGACATTATTGATGGGTTGATTGATGAAGTGGCTTGTAAATCTTCTAGGGATGACCTTCCATGTTTGCATGGAAATTTTGAATGGTCTGATGTGGCTGAATGTGTTCTGACTCTTCATGGAATTTCCAAAACTTTGAGGGAGAAGAGGTTTAAAGGAGGCGCTTTACGGCTTGAAAATTCCAAAATTGTGTTCAAATGGGATGATAATGGAATTCCATACGACGGCTTTCTCTCTGAGAGGAAGGACTCCAATTTTATGGTTGAGGAGTTCGTGCTTTTAGCAAATAGGACAGCTGCTGAAATCATATCTCAAGCTTTTCCAGATAGAGCATTACTGAGGAGGCATCCTGAACCTAATATGCGAAAACTCAGAGAGTTTGAAGCATTTTGTATGAAGCACGGATTGGAAATGGATACTTCTTCTGGTCACTTTCATGGGTCACTGGAGTGCATTAGAGAAAAGCTCAAGGATGACAGTGTCCTTTTTGATATATTTATTTCTTTTGCTACAAAACCAATGCAGTTAGCTATGTACTTCTGTACTGGTGATCTTAAAGATAAGAAGAGTGAATGGGGCCATTATGCAATGGCCGTTCCTCTGTACACACATTTCACCTCTCCTTTACGTCGATATCCCGATATAGTAGTACATCGGATATTAGCTGCTGCTATAGAAGCTGAGGTGTTGTATTTAAAGGGCAGTAGTGCGTCACGCAAAGTCAGGTTTGGGTCTAAAGTGACGAAAAGCTTCACTGGTACTTCTTTTGATAAAGATGCTGCTGAATCATTTGAAGGCAAGGAAGCATTGTTAGCTGCGGCATCAAAGCATAGAATTCCTTGCTCAGATATGCTTTCAGATATTGTTGCTTACTGCAATGACAGAAAGCTGGCTAGTAGGCATGTCAAAGATGCTTGTGATAAGCTATACTTGTGGGTTCTGTTGAAGAAAAAAGAGGTGTGTTCTTCCCACCCCATAAATGTGTCTTAACGTTTGATCTTAATTACTAAATTTTGTTTGTGTTATGTTTGGTAAAAAAGCTGTAATTGTTGGAAAGATTTTCGGGTAAGTCAAAGGTTCTGAAGTTACTCAAAATTTTATGTGGGAGCTTATCTTGTATGGAATTTGGGTGTAACTCCAATCAGTAATATTTGATGAATGGAACTAAAAAATATGGAATTCATGAAGTTTTTAAACTACAAAATACGGAATTCATGAAGTTTTTAACTGTGCTCAATGGTTAAATAAACCTATTTTCGTCTGATTTGTTCTATTGGTTTACATGAAAGCTTATCATGTTGCATCATGTTCTGCATGTCTTGCAGGTTTTATTATCAGAAGCTAGAGTTTTGGGTCTTGGGCAGAGATTTATGTCGATATATGTTAACAAACTCGGTGTAAGATGCCTTTTGTATTACATTTTCATTTTCTGCAGTTGTTACTAAGTTGTAGTGCTGTTTTGATGTTGTTTCATGCATCTGCTTTCAGATAGAACGACGCATAAACTACGAGGATGTTGAAGGCTTGACGGTGGAATGGCTTGAGATTTCGTCAACATTGGTATTACATCTGTGTCCATACAAACGCTCATCTAGGAGATCAGGTCCAGGCTATTATAAACCTCTTAAAGAGGTTGCATTAGTTACATATCCGAATGATCCGAAGGTGGAACCAGACGGGGATTGCCAGAGTGCTGGTATTCCTGTGTCGAGAAAATCAGGGAACTCCGTTGTAGCGTCCCCGCATTCAGATTCCATAGTGAAATCTGACATTGAGCCGATGTTTTTCCCGCTGACCCTGCGGCTTCTGTCAACAATTCCGGTGGCACTCTACGCTGTTGGGGGCAATGATGGGCCCATTGATATAGGGGTACGGCTGTTTACGAGCTCATATTTTAGCTAAACAGTGTTGTTCGTGAGCTTGTAGGTTGCTGGTTATCAAGTTCCAGAAATAGAACGAAGCCATAGAGATAAAAGGTAAACATGACAGAGCTTTACAAGTTTGCACGAGCTCTGTTGTAGATAAAAAAGTGTTTTTTAAGTGTATAGATCAAAATAGTATCGCGGATGAATCACGAGCCTCCTTGTCCTTAAAGAAGGATGGATATGTTGGTTTTGAAAGATGTATATACAGGGTGGGGCTCGCTGATGTGGGTCTTTAAGAAACGATATGGTGGCTGTTTTTAACACCAAAAGCTGGTTTGAAGGGATTAGCCCCTTTTTTTTTGGGTCAGTTCCTCCTGATATAATTCTCTAACCTCATGCAATGCCCTGACGCACGAGTTGGGAGCTGATTTCCCTTCATAATGTGGTCATTGCATTACTACGACAAATGTTGCAGCAGCCCAATAACGTTCTTTGACTTTGGGTGGCTTAGTTTGTACTTAGTTTACTTATCAATCTTAATAAAATTCAATGATTGTTGACTCCGATTCTCTCTTTTTCTTTTGGGTGCTAATGGGAGTAAGAAGGCATACAATATTTACTTGCTACGATTTCTGAAGAGGTCAATCAAGATAGATCACATTCAAAGGTAAATAATTTCAAGAGATTGGATTAAATTCAATTTATACAGTTTGAAATAAATTTATAAATATTAGAATTGAATTTAATTATATGGCTTGGAACACAATAAAAATGAATTCAATTATTTTATATAATTTTTTATCCTTAACTAAAAATAGTATGTAATCAATGTGTGTATTTTGTAGTAATTTATATATTTATAATGTGTATATTTAGAAAAAGAATTTTTAATATTTTGAAAAAAATTAGCTCTTCAATTTTCAAATTAAACTAGACAATTTGAGATGTGAATTGAATTCATAAAAAATGAGATTTAATTACGTGGTTGAAGTCAAGTCATCTCTTTTTTAGCATTCTAAATGTATGGATTGAATTTAATTACATAAAATTAATGAACTGAATCCAATTCATTAGATTTCAAATGACCTATCAATTTGAAAAAATTGTCTTGTTTAAGTCTGAATTTATTCAAGTTTGAATATACTAAATTAAAATTAAATAAATTGAATTTATTCGGTTGATTTTAAAACAAGTTGTACTACCCTACTGAGAGTATAATCTTTAAAACATAGTTATCCGAACGGTGAGGATAGTTCAACCTCACTTACCCACCAAACAAAACCTAAGTGAAGCTTTCGCGCCATCGACAATTAAGATGCATGTAAAAACTATGTGTCTTATATTCTTATCCTTCAACAAATAGACCACGAGAGCGCGGCAGTGATTGCGGTGCGAGTGTGGACTAGTGAGAGATGACGTCAGCAATCGGTTGGTACGGACCACTGATCGATCTCTCTGCCGTCGCCTCCCACATCGGCGGTTTCGTACAACTGATCGTTTT
>JANIIA010000002.1:9825159-9849507 GCA_027478495.1 Erythroxylum alaternifolium
TTTTTTAACGCAAATAATTTTCTTAATTTAATCCTTTCTATTAATAAAACTAATGAAAATATTAGTGTGAGATATTAGGTTAGCAGGATAATGATGTAAAATACGAACGATATAAGCATGTCATATGAGCATATAGTGACTCTTATATGTCAGTTGCACAAATACTTCGTGAATGCACCATATCATTATGCTATTAATGTGTCACTAATGTGAAAGATATGTTAACGTTTTAAATCAAAGCATTTATAGTAGACGTGTTTGTGAGTCTTTAATGTGTTCACATTTTAAAACAATGTATTTATAGTACAGTGAGAGTTAATTGCCTAAAAACAATACATTTATAGTACACTGAAAGTTAAATTCATTTAGGCTATGTTTGGTTAGAGGTAAAATTTTTAATAGAATAGAATGAAATGAAATGATTTATAATGGTATGGAACGTAAATAAATATAATGTTAGAAAATTGTTGTTTAGGAGGAATGGAAGTGTTCATAATATAATATAGTGAAATACTGTTTGGAAGAAGAGTTTATAATGTAATATAGTGTAAATTTGTTTATTATTTTACATTCTATCCTAAACCTCCCAAATCGGATGTTTTTCATTTTTACTATTTAGGATAGAATGAGATGTAATATGAAACTTTCCTTTTCCATTCCATTTCATTCCATTCCATTATAAAACCTTATCTCAAACAATGAAATAATATTACATTTCATTTCATTTCATTATAAGACCTTCTACAAAACATAGCCTTAAAAGATATATTTGTAGATTACACTACAAGAAAAATGAGGTTTAGCGACAGAAATTACTGACAGAATTTGAAGTTTTTCCATCAGTAAGTGAAGCTGGCAATGGAAATTACCGACAGTATGTGTCATCGAAGAAACGGTCGTAGGAAATCTTTAACAACTGAATAGAAATATTCCGTCGCTAATTTACCGATGGACATTTTCTATTCCGTCGCTAACTTTTGCACTACCGGTAAATTTAGCGACGGATTTTGTATGTCTGTCAGTAAATTTAGCGATGGTCAAAGTTTTGGAAATCCATCTGAAAATGTAACAACTGTAAGTTGTGTTCTGTTGGTAAATTTATCGGTGAATTTTTCTTATTTCGTTGCTAAATTTACTACTAAATATACTGACGGATGTTGTTATTTCGTCAGTAAATGCATCGATATTGTTTGTAATACATTTAATTTTGATTGATAATTAATTTCTACATTTATCTGTTGATAATATTTTGATTATTTCTACATTTAATTTGTCTAAACAGTAAGTTGATTGGTAATATAAAGTAAAAATTATTTTAATTGATAAGTATCTAATTCATACAAAATGACTTGAGAGTAGCTACAACTAAGCTATGTAGTTGGTGAATACGGATGCTCTGACTGCTGCGATGAGGTGCTGCCCCTCCCCTTCAGATCATCCATCTTATTACGGAGTTAGGCTATGTACTCCATTGACTGTTGCAACTGAGTTGCCAACCTCTCTACCATGCTCTCAGGCTGAATGGCTCTCTTATTAGATGCAGACGACTTACTAGACGCAGTTGTATTAGATGTGGAGGATTTCGAATAGCTTGTGTTTGCAAATGAACCTAAGTCGAAGATCCTTCCACGACGATCCTTACCACCCACTACATCAATATATGTCTGACTTTCATCAACAGTTTCAGAGTGCTGAGACTGTCGTTGAATGTTTCTTGGATTTGGTCCTATTAGGAGGCAATGTTTATGTTAATAAGTGATAATTATTAAGAATTAATATTAAAGCATAAATTTTAAATACATTAAGTTCTTTACATCAGGTGTTGACGAAGGCCACACCATCATGCTTCTTAATGTGGGTGCGTAAAAGAGCTGACAGAGTATAGGCTTCTTGCCCGTAGACTTTTCCTACATCAAAATAAAATGTTATAAGTGAACTACAATTTACAAAAATTTCAACAGAGTTTCCTCTATTTTTATGATATTTATCCCCTATTGAACAAAGAAAGTAACTCAACAACACAGTCATATATGATACCAGATATTTATAACATTATCATTCTCCATAATATACATATATTTTCATTCCAAAATTCACACATCAAATTAAATTGAAATAAAAATTTATAAATCAAAGTAAAAAAAATCAGAATATAAGTGTAAAGTATAGATACTTACAAGTTTCTCTGCATGCTCTTGATGGATAATAGATTCTCCAATATGTACGGGAAGACTCTCTCTCTCTGGTCCTCCATGTCTGTTTACAGAATTGCACTCTGAAATGGACATTGCCTTGGGTGATGTCCAATACTGCTACCAATGACTTCATATTTCTTCTGATATATAAGGAGGTTATACACTAGTCTTGAATATCGCACCAAGAAAATCTCTGTAACTTGTACGAGCTCATCTTTCCCATACTTTATAAATAACTACATCAAATTTAGATTCCTAAAAAAATTCTTTCTAAAAAAGGAAAACATAACATAAGTACTTATAACCTATAATATTTATCTAATTAATGTATAAAATTAATTAGATAAAAATAAAAAAGAATATATTTTTGAACCTCAAACTCCTGATAATAAAAATCCTTTGTTGCTGAGAGATATTCTTCCATATATAACCCTCAAGATCTATCTTCTCCTTGAACTTGGATGTCATATTTCTCGAGCATGTTCCAGACCGAACCAACCTAATATAAAAGCAATTTTAGATCATTTTCAAATTAAAACATATAACTTCATTATAAACTTATGGTGTTTCATGTATTTTTACTCATAGATTGTTGACAATTGTGATGTAAGTTCTTCCATCAATTCTCTTAGCTCTAGGTTGGAGGCCGCCTCCTTCATCCGCAATATTTACTCCTGATATCTCTGTCAACATAGAGATAATAGATGAAGGAGAAAAGGTGGATGGTGTAGAAGCAACACTATTATAAAACCAAAATCCAAAATCCAAAATCCAAAATTCAAATCACCCATATCCACTTCGTAATTCATATTCACTTTTGCTAATAGTGTAGACATGCCAGGAGCTGATTTGCAACCTATAAGACTTCTTGGACTCGACCAATCCATCAAGGAGGTCATGATATATCAACAGGGTTGTTTCATTAATGTAGCCATGCTTCGAATTGCTAAAGATATTACAGAAAACAATGCCGGTTCACGAGTTCTTATTAAATGGGCTAATATTTGTTCCCCTAAATCACAGGGAGGATTAGGGATAAAATCCATGAAAGTTGTTCGTAAATTTCTATTAACAAAAACACTATGGAAGCTACTAGTTGACATGGAGTCTTTTTGAGTAAAATGGATCAACTCAAGATTCCTTAAAGGTCAGATCTTATAGAAAATGAAAGTAAATTATAGCTCTTATTAGACCCTAAAATAGATCCTTGCTCTGAGAGATATAATAAGTGGTTGCATCAAAGATAAGTTGGGAATGGCTAGCTCTCTATAGTATGATAATTGGCATGATTTTGGCCCTTTACACCTAGTGGGGAATCTCTGCAATACGAGGAATAATATCCCTAACAATGCTAGAGTTAGTATTATAACATAAGGGAATAATTTATCATGAAATTCTTGACATTCTAGTGGTTTCTCAACCACCCAAAGTTACGTGCCTAGCAATTTGCCAAATTAGGAGGTTGTCACGACCATAGAGGAGCAAGCACCTGATGAGGTTGTTAGGAGTGCTGAGCTGGAAAGTGGTGGTGTGGAATTGCAGCCCAATGATGAGGTTGTTATAAGTGGACAGATGGCAGAAAATAAGCATGAGCATGAGGAGGTACACCCAGAGGTACGTCCAGAGATAATGCTGAGACGTAGCACTAGGACCAGAAAGAAATCATTGAAGGTAAGAGAAAATGAAGATATATGAGCTGGATTGTGAAGGGAAGAGGGGGAGGATTGAAAGACAAAAATTTGTCCCTCTGTATGTCTTCTTTTTTCTCACCTGAATTTCCTTTTTCTGAATTCCTTCTCTGAAGTTACAATTTCTTTTTAGTTGTAACCGATGCTCGATACTTTTATGATTGATTGCGTGACTAAATATTAATACTTTTACTGTCATTTTTTCTCAATCTTTTCTCTAGAATACACATACTTGCTGAGTCATTTGTTGGTGTTCGTGACAAATTGGTGCTTTTATTGAGAGGACCCTAACATGGCGGAAAGTGAGTTAAGAAAAGAGTTTCAGATGGAGATTAATAAGGTGTACGTGTTAGGCGAGTAGCGAAATTTTACATCATCTGAGAGAATGGAAAAGATCGAAAGCAGCGTGGAAGAGATTGCTAAGGCAATGATGAGTCTCTCCGATGCGTTTGCAGCTTGGAGGCTTGAAGCCGCTAGCAGGTCCTCGAACTTCAGCACGAACACTTATGGTCACACTAGGCTTGTCAAGATCGATTTTCCCAAGTTCAACAGCACAGATCCTTTAAACTGGATTTTTAGAGCTGAACAGTATTTTGCTTATTGCAATACGTCAGAAGATGAAAAGGTGGTGATAGCATCTGTGAACATGGAAGGCAATGTTGTGGCTTGGTTTCAGCTGATGAAGAAGACGAACTAGATCACGTCATGGACTGCTCTGTCTCGGGCGATAGAGCTACACTTTTGGCCAACTGAATATGGGAATCCTAGGGCCCAACTTTTCAAGCTCATCCAAACTAGGTCGGTGCAGGAATACCATACCCGCTTCATGGTTCTCGCGAATAGGGTGGAGGGAATGGCAGCAGATGCGCTTCTGGATTACTTCATCAGTGGTTTGAAGGATGAGATCTGGTGATAAGTGATTTCAAGGGAACCAGCAACGTTATCGAAGGCTGCAGCTCTGGCTAGACTTCTCGATGAGAACGACACACCTAATTAGGGTTTCTTACAGAATCACAACTATCACTTAGGGAACACCGCGAAGAATTCAGGTGGAGGATATAGCTTCATGCTGGCAGCTCCACTGGTGAAAATTGTGGGAGGTCCACAAATGTCCACAATTTCCTCAGTTTCTATACCTCCAACGAGAAAGATGTCATTACCTCCATTGTTGCCGAAGCCCATGACTAAACCTTTAATACCGGTCACGCCGAATCACTGGTGTCAAAATCGACAGTATTTGCTCATGGAGTGTAGTCTAGATGACGGAAACAATGAAGAAGGAGACCCAAGTCCAGAGTCTGATATGCAAGGGGAGCAGGAGGAAACACTCCAATTACTCCATTTATCTCTTCAAGCTTCGCAAGGTGCACCTGGTAAGTGTATGATTCTCTTTCATGGATCTATATTTGGAACTAATGTATCGGTTTTTTTTTTGGATGGGGGAAGTGATGATAATTTTATAAAACCCCGGATTGTCAAACATTTGAATATGGTTGAGGAAAAATTCATGGGTTTAAAGTTTTAGTTGGAGGTGGTCAAATTCTAAAGGGAAATACTATGGTCAGAGACATCCCTCTAATTATTGATAACACTTGAATCACTATTTTTGCTCTGGTTCTGGATGCAACTTGTTATGATATTGTTTTAAGGGCTAACTGGCTTGCCACATTGGGAGACCATATATCTGATTATAGTACATCTACCTTGAAAATTTTTCAAAACGGGATATAGGTCACTCTTAAAAGGGAGCGTAACCAATTACTCGAGGTTTGCTCATTTCCATCAGTTGCTAAGACTGTGTGACACGGATGCAATTGAAGAATGTTACATTATGGAATGCTTTGGGAAAACTGAGGTTATAGAACCAATCTTGGCATTACCCAAAGACATGCCGCCTGATTTACTAGAATTATTATTGACGTATAAAGGAGTGTTCCAAGTTCCCAGAGGCTTGCCACCGTATGATCATGACCCAAATCTCATGATCATGCGGTCACTCTTCAACCCGGAGTACCTCCAGTGAAGGTCAAGCCATATAGATATCCATTTTATCAGAAAAATCATACAGAGAAAATGGTAAACGAGATGCTGCAAGAAGGCATTATTCGTCCCAGTAACAGCCCATATTCGGCCCCTGTTCTGTTAGTCAGAAAAAAAGATGGTTTATGGAGGTTTTGCACTGATTACTGGGCTCTCAATGCTATCACAGTGAAGGATTCTTTTCCCATTCCATCAGTAGACGAGTTGTTTGATGAACTTAAAGGTGCGTGTTATTTTTCCAAGCTGGATCTTAGATCGTTTTATCACCAAATTTTGGTTAAAGAGGAAGATATTGTCAACATTGCTTTCAGAACACCATAAGGACATTGTGAGTGGTTTTTCATGCCTTTCGAGCTTACAAATGCCCCTACTACTTTTCAGTCTTTAATGAATGATGTTTTCAGAGCTTATATGGGTCAGTTTGTTTTGGTATTCTTTGATGATATATTGGTGTACAACACTAATTGGAATCTCCACTTGTAGCATTTAGAGTTGGTTTTGGTTAGGTTGATGGAAAACCAATTGTTTGCTAAGCTATCAAAATGTTCTTTTAGGCAAACCAAAATGCATTACTTGAGGCATGCTGTTTCGGCCCAAGGAGTAGAAGTGGACCAAGAAAAAGTGATAGGAGTTCTTAACTAGCCTGTACTTATTAATATATCACAGCTAAGGGGGTTTCTTGGCTTAATGGGATACTACCGTAGGTTCATTAAACAATATGCGTCCATTGCTTACCCTCTCACAACATCATTATAGAAAAACAACTTCAAATGGGATGAAGAAGCACAAAAGGCATTTGAGAAACTCAAAACAGTGCTGGTAAATGCTCCTGTTTTGGTTATGCCTGATTTTTCGAAACCATTTGTAGTGGAAACCGATGCATCTAGGGGAGGGATCGATGCTATGTTATCTCAATAAGAGCATCCAATTGCTTATTTTTCTAAGAAGCTATCTACCCATAGGCAAGCTTAATCAACTTATGTGAGGGAGCTATACGCCATCACTGAAGCGGTGGCTAAATTCAGACACTACTTAATAGGCCACTATTTCATAATTAGGTCTGAACAGAAAAGTTTAAAGTATCTTTTAGAGTAGACGATACAAACTCTTGAACAAGAAGCCTGGTTTCCCAAACTACTGGGGTTCAACTATTCTATTGAGTATAAATCAGGCAGCACTAATCAAGCTACTGATGCTCTCTCTCGGTGCTGTTACATGGATGTCACAACCAGTCAAGCAGATATAATGGTGGAACTTCGAGAAGTTGTGAAGCATTCGAAGGAGCTGCAGGATTTAATATCCTAGATTGAGCATAATCCAGCACTGCCAAAATATACCCTGAAGGATGGTCTAGTTTATTGACACAAGAAGGCATAAATAACTCATACAGCTACTGCTATTATTCGACAATTGCTATAAGAGTTCCATTCATCCACCTAAGGAGGCCATGCTGATTTTACTCGTACATTGGCTAGGGTGGCAACTCAATTTTTTTGGAAGAACATGAGAACACAAGTGAAAACATATATCAGACAGTGCCAAGTTTGTCAAAGGGTTAAGATATCTCAACTACATCCTAGTGGATTATTAAGTCCACTGCCAATACCTTAGCAAGTGTGGGACAATGTGGCTATGGACTTCATTACAGGATTACCTAGTTCTAAGGGTTATACTGTAATTATGGAGGTGGTTGATAGACTTACTAACTCTGGTCATTTTGCTCAAGGCTAGTTATAATGCTCCTCAAGTGGCTGAACCCTTTGTACAGACAGTGGTGAAATTACAAGGTATTCCGAAATCAATAGTTTCGAATAGAGACGAGGTTTTTATTAGTGCTTTTTGGCAACACCTATTCAAGTTACAATAGACTACACTAAAAATGAGCTCATCATACCACCCAAAAATGAATGGTCAGAGTGAAGCCCTCAACTGTTGCTTGGAAATGTATTTAAGGTGTTTTGTGTTTGATACACCAAAGTTATGGATGAATTACCTTCCTTGGGTAGAATATTTGTATAACATAGCTTTCCAATCATCAATTGGTATGACACCATTCAAAGCCGTGTTTGGTCGAGATCCCCCCTCCATTATTTGAGGTGTTCTTCCCTTGGAAGTCCCAGCTGATTTGTTTGAACAATTGAAGGAAAGGCATGTTATATTAGATGCTTTGAATTACAATTTAGAGAAGGCACAGTTGAGAATGAAGAAATTTGCTGATAAAAAGAGAATAGAAGTGCATTTTCAGGTTGGTGACTTGTCTTCGTCAAACTTCAGCCCTATAGACAAAATTCAGTTAAGTTACGCAAGAACCAGAAGTTGTCTCTATGGTACTTTGGCCCCTTTGAGGTTTTGGAGAAATTTGGAACGGTTGCTTATAAACTTAAACTGCCAGAGGAAGCTAAAATTCATCTTGTGTTTCATGTTTCTTATTTTAGGAAATTTGAAGGCTCTCCCAAAGAAACTTATATGCCCCTGCCCTTGACAAAAGTGGAAGGAGGGCCAATTATTTCTCCCTTGAAAATTTTAAAGCAAAGATTGATGATAAGTGTAGGCCGTAAGGAGCAACAATATCTCATTCAGTGGGATTCTGACGTAGCACCCACTTAGGAACTGAAGTCATACCTACAGTAGCACTATCCTGGCTTTGACCTTGAGGACAAGGTCAATTTCGACAGAGAGGGTAATGTCACGACCATAGAGGAGCAAGCACCTGACGAGGTTGTTAGGAGTGCTGAGCTGGCAAGTGGTGGTGTGGAATTGTAGCCAATGATGAGGTTCTTATGAGTGGACAGATGGCAGAAAATAAGTATGAGCATGAAGAGGTACGCTCAGAGGTACATCCAGAGATAATGCTGAGACGTAGCACTAGGATCGGAAAGAAATCATTGAAGGTAAGAGAAAAAAAAGATTTATGAGCTAGGTTGTGAAGGGAAGAGGGGGAGGATTGAAAGATGAATTTTTGTCCTTCTGTATGTATTCTTTTTTCTCACCTGAATTTCCTTCTTCAGAATTCCTTCTCTGAAGTTACAATTTCTTTTTAGTTGTAACTGATGCTCGGTACCTGTATGACTGATTGCGTGACTGAATATTAATACTTCTACTATCATTTTTTTCTCAATCTTTTGTTTAGAGTACACATACTTGCTGAGTCATTTGTTGGTGTTCGTGACAGAGGTCAAGGACTCTTATTGGTAGATAAAGCACAGCTCAAAATGTTTCACGAATAGTTCTTGCTTTCATCGCTATAAACCCCGTCAACAACCGGTTCCTTGGAAATTCTTAGTTTTGAACACAACAACTTTCCCAAGACCACCTTTATAACTTGGATAGCCATTCAAAAAAGACTGAAGACGAAAGGTAAACTTAGCAAAATGAAATTGAATGTGTGCTTTACCACCAAAAGAATGAATCCCTTGACTTCTTTCTCTTCAATTGTAGATACACTGTTGTGATTTAGAGGCATAATGAGCATATTTAACCTCCGTTGTAATACCAATCAATAGGACATCATAGTTGAATAGATATACAATATCTAGGGTATTAGTAAACATGATTTCTCGGTGATCAGGTCAATATTTACTTACACCATCTACTCAATCTGAAAAGAACGAAATGATAGAAACTTCAAGGGTAAGTAGCAAAGTACTCAGTTATTATGCTCCAAGATTATTAAATATATTTGCCAGGAATATGGTAAAAGGAGTTAATAATATTTGATCAAGAATTTGAGCCTAGAGTGTAAGGGGCAATTCCTCTAATCACTGGTGAATATAAATTTCCCTCATAACTGAAGCTCATTAGACTCTAAGGCCTACTACGCTTTTATTGGTCAAATATTCCTATTGTTGTTTATTTTTCGTAGTTTGCTATATTTCCTCTATATTGATCAGCTTGCATAGTTGTAATATTTTACTCTCCTTTTGAGAATAAATTTCTTTTTAATTTATCTTTCTCTGAAATACTCTTTTTTTTAGCTTATTAGAGAAAATTATTAATTTTCTATATGACGGCTTGATGGATCGAGGACAGAGACATCAAGCCATTCCAAATCAAGTAGTTGGCAGTTTTTGACAACTAACAAAATAGCTACATATGATTCTCGAAAAAGAAGATTGATGGTATTTCACATAAATGATTACATCAAGGAATCAACCAAAGATAATAAGGAAACTAAGTCAGAAATGGATTAGAATTTAAATAGGAAGGAAATCACACCAATTAAGGAATCTATAATTCATTCCAGATTTTCTACCTGTCTCCATATCTTCTAGATTTTCTATCTATTGTAAGACATACAGAGTTGAAGAAAGATACTGAAGTCAGGAATATAAAAGAAGAAATCACCATAGCAGAAAAGGATGAACAAACTATGAAGAAGCCAACATCTATGTGAAGTTGAAAGTTTATGTCTGTGTGAAGCATTCAACACTTTCTGTATGTAAAGTGTATTAATCTTTTGTGTGAGACTAATTACATATTATGTGAAAAGTTATAACCTTCTGTGTGTTAGGTTATTTTAAGTTGTCTAAGTAAGAGTACACTGCCATATGAGTGAGACAGTACTATTTACAGTAGTCAAGCTGTTATTAGATCCTTTAGGATACTAGGAGAACCACCATATTCCTTGTATTCTTCCATTAATGATTATAGTAAACATGTTCAAACTGGGCAAGGTCCCGCTGACGTAGGATATCTTCAGAAAGAAGATATCTGAACAACGATAACATATCACGTCTCATTTTATCTACTATACTTTACATTTCTGCAATATAGTTTACTGTGAACCTTTGAATTGTCTTAGCCTGATACATCAGAGCCCGACAGATCAAACTCATTCAGTTAATAATAGCTAGCAAGCTTTCTGTTTATGATTTATTGATTAGTTAACTGACCTATAATTTCAATTGGTATCAGAGTGAAAATCCAGATTTTGTTTGGATTAAGATCAAACTAATTAGAAATGGAGGAAGGAGGTTTAACAGTGAGACCACCCAAACTCACTGACTTTAACTACCCTATATGGAAAAACAAGATGAAGATGCATATCAAGTCCATTGATGAACGTGCCTAGAGGAACGTGATTGTAAAATGGACACCACCAATAGTGCTAGTTGAAGTTAACACCGTTGTGAAAGCTGAGGCAAATTGGACTCCAAACGAGATAACTGCCTCTAACTTCAACTTTAGAGCCTTAAATGCTTTGTTTAATGGTGTTGATAAACAATTCATGACTCTTATTGCAACATGTGATATAGCTTTTGATGCTTGGAATGTTCTCAGGGATACTTATGAAGGAACAGAATCAGTCCAGATGATTAGACTCCAAATTTTAACATCTGAGTTTGAGAGCATGAAAATGGAGGAAAAGGAACTTATTCAAGAATATGACAACAAAATCCGGAAAATTTCCACAGAAGCATATATATTGGGAGAACCAATTTCAGAATCAAAGCTAGGGAGAAAGGTTTTAAGATCACTGCCCAAATGCTTCAGAAAAAAAGTTACAGCTATTCAAGAAACTCAAGAACCTAAGTACCTACCAATAGTCTGAGCTGATTGGTAACTTAGCATCTCACCAAAAGGAACTATGGTTGGAGGAAGGAATCGATCTGTCCAAACCAAAAAATATTTCCTTTTTGACTGATACACCCAACCAAGAAAATAATACTAGTAAGAATACTTCAAACCTGGAAGAAACACTTGCCTTAGTTGTGAAAAACTTTAACAGGTCCAACAGAAAATTCGGGAAAGGCAACTACACCTCTGGAAGAAGATATAATTCAGGAGAAAAACCACCTCAGGGTAAAATAAACATGGATAGTGGCCCTGGGAAGGGAGTCAAATGCTACGAGTGCGGATGTTATGGGCATATTGTTACAGATTATGTTAACAGTAAAGAAAAGACGTGTTTAGAATGTTAGGGTACAGGACACATCAAAAAAGAGTATGCAAATACAAAAAAGAAAATGAAGGCCAGGAAAGTTAAAAATCTTCAACTTGGAGCTCAGATGATGAAAATGATCTATCTGATGACAGAAATGAAAATGACAGAGACACTATTAGCAACTATGCAAACTACGCTGCCTTCGTATCAATCACTAATGTATTCATAATTGAGACATCATTAGCTGAAGGATCAGCTTAACAATATGACAGTAGTGACTCTGATGAAGAGGTAAACTTTGATATTAACAAAGTCTTTGAATTTAATCATCTTCTGGTTGATACAGTGAAAATGTTGGAAGAAGAGAAGATCCAACTGACAAGAGAACTAGAAGAAGTCAAAAGGCAACTTCTTAACAATACCAAGGAGCTAACCGAATCAAAAGTGAAAGTGATTAAAGTTGAGAATACATTAAAAAAATTTGCATTTGGAAAAGACTCACCCAATAAAATTCTTAACTTCGAGAGAGTCCACAACAATCAAGAAGGCCTCAAATATTCTAATCATAATAGTCAAACGATGGAAAGAAGGAAAAGATGGAAGTAATCTATGGTCTGCTACCACTGTGGTGTCAGAAGGCACATTAGGCCACACTGTTTTTATCGAACAATCAAGTACCCTAGGCAACAAAGTAGGACTTCAAAGAGGACAGTGGATCTAATTGGGAAATAAAAGATGGAATGGGTAGAGAAGATTAAAAGGAAGGAATCAGTTGAACATATTGCCATGATGGTCCAAACTGTAGTTTCTATAGTAGTTGCTTACAAAGCTACTAAGGAAGAAGTAACCTAGTATTTTGACAGCGGATGTTCTCAACACATGACTAGCCAAAAGTGATTGCTAAAGAATATCACTCACGATGTCTCTGGAAAGGTTAAATATGCTAATGGAGGAGAAGGAAAAGTTATGGGAAGAGGAATGTTACTCATTAGGAGAAATGGTCTAAAGAACGTGCAATTTGTGGAAGGCCTAGAGAACAATTTGATCAGCATAAGCCAGTTGTGTGACGATGGATATGATGTTTTGTTCAACAAAAAGTTCTGCAAAGCACTTGACAAGGATGGAAAGATGGTCTTTGAAGGTGTAAGAACTAGAAATAACTGCTACAAATTGGTCACCAACTCAATCTACAACTCAGTCGTATTGAACATAGCTAAAATGTGGCATCAAAAACTGGGACATGTTAATTTCAGAAACATCAAAGATCTGGTCAAATTTGAAGCAGTTCGAGGGCTACCTAAACTAAAAAATCAGATGGTTGAAGAGTGCTCAAATTGCACACAAGGAAAACAAACCAAAGACACACATAAGAGGTTGCATGCCATCACAACCTCCAGGGTCTTAGAACTTCTTCATATGGATTTAATGGGGCCAACCCAAATCGCTAGCATTGGAGGTAAATACTACATTTTTGTTTGTGTAGATGATTTTTCTAGATTTATTTGGGTTGATTTCCTTAAAGAAAAATCGGGGGCCTTCAATACATTCAAAAAGTTATACAAAAAGCTAATGACTGAAAAGGAAATATCCATACAAAGTATAAGGAGTGATAATGGTAAGGAGTTTGAAAACTCTGCCTATGAAGAATTTTTCAATGAGCATGGAATGATGCATGAATTCTTGGCACCAAAACTCCTCAGCAGAATCGTATAGTTGAAAGGAAAAATAGAACACTTCAAGAAATGGCGAGAGTAATACTACAGTCTAAGAATCTTCTGCAAAACTTGTGGGCAGCAGCAGTCTCTCCTACATGTTATATATCAAATAGAGTTCACCTAAGGCCTGAGACCAGTATGACACCTTATGAAATTTGGAAAGGAAAAACACCTTCTGTTGGATACTTTAAGATATTTGGGAGTAAGTGTTTTATTTTGAAAGATAGGGAACGCAGAGGAAAATTTGATGCCATAAGTGATGAATGAATTTTTCTTGGATATGCAACCAACAATAGAGCTTATCGTGTATTGAATAACAGATGATGAAGTTGTGGTTGATGGCTCCGAAAGAGATAGATTAAGTGAGGAGATATCAGAGGACAACTCAGATGAATCTAAATATGATAAAGAAGCGGATCTCTTTCATCCATCGATTGATGTCAGAAGAAATCACTCCACTTCTGACATCATAGGAAGCTTGAGTGAAAGAAGAACCAGAGGAGGTCCTAGATGGGATTATAAACTTATGGCAGGTATGTCTTGCTTCAACACTATACACTATACATGTTTTCTATCTAAAACAAAACCAAAGAAAGTTGAAGAAGCATTACTGGATGAATATTGGATGGAAACCATGCAAAAAGAGTTGTTGTAATTGAAAATGCAAGATGTCTAGAGGTTAGTACCTAGACCAGCTAAAGAAAATGTTATTGGGACCAAATGGATCTTCAAAAACAAAAGTGACAAAAATGGAATAGTAATCAGAAACAAAGCAAGACATGTTGCACAGGGGTACTCTCAGATAGAAGGGATTGATTTTGGAGAGACATTTGCACTAGTAGCCAGGCTGGAATCCATCAGGTTACTCCTAGCTGTCGCAATACTCTTAGATATAAAGCTGTACCAAATGGACGTTAATAGCGCGTTTTTGAATGGAGACTTAAAAGAGGAAGTATATGTAGAGCAGCCAAAAGGGTTCATTGATCCACATTTCCTAAATCATGTATTGAAGCTAAATAGAGCACTATATGGGCTAAAACAGGCCCTTAGAGCTTGGTATAAGAAACTATTTATTTTTTTAATAAAGCATGGTTATGTTAGAGGAAGTATAGAAAAAACTCTGTTCATCAAAAGACAGGATAAGGAATTGACCATTATCCAAATTTATGTGGATGATATTATTTTCAGGTCTTCATCCAATACTGAAGCGAGAAGTTTTGTTAGTCTAATGAAGAAGGAATTTGAGATGAGCATGATGGGAGAGTTAAAGTTCTTCTTAGGATTGCAGATCAAACAGTTAAGAAATGGAGTATTTCTATCCCAAGAAGAATATGCAAAGATGTTAGTTAAAAGTTTAGGATGAACAATGCTAAAGAAATCAAAACACCTATGGGGGAGAATGAGAAGTTATTTAAAGATGAAAAGGGTATTCCAGCTGATCAGAAGTTGTATAAAAGCATGATTGGAAGTCTTCTATACCTCACTGCTAGTAGATCGGACATAAGCTATAGTGTGGGCATCTGTGCTAGATATTAGGCTAATCTAATGGAGTCTCACATCAAAGCAGCAAAAAGAATCATCCAATATGTTAAAGGAACCGTCAATATGGGCATATGGTATACAAAAGACACTAACTGATATCTTATAGGTTTTTGTGATGTAGATATGGCAGGTAACTCAGACGATCGAAGAGGTACTTCTGGTAGATGTTTTTATATTGGAAATAACTTAGTATCCTGGTACAGTAAGAAGCAAACTTCTATTTCACTATCTACTGCTGAAGCTGGGTACTTTACTGTCGGAAGTTGTTGCACTCAGTTGCTATCAATGAAACAAATGTTGACTGACTATGGCCTACCCCAAGATATATTAATTGTCTACTGTGATAACTCGAGCGCAATTAGCATCTCAAATAATTATGTTGAAACATATTTCAATAGGAAAAAATTAGACAGACTTATTGACTAAAAGCTTTAGATCTACCCGATTTGAGTTCCTTCATGGAGCTCTTGGAATGTGTTCACTCTGATGAATCAAGGTTTGAGACATTAGGTGTTGTTGTATCATATCTTCGTTTAACATTATTTTTTGTTTTGTTTTTGGTATTTGAAAGGAGGGAAGCCAACATAGGGTAGCTCAACACTTGGCAGTTAATAACATAAAACGATGTAGAAACGTCCAAAACCTTCTGGAACCAGTTCACAAAACCTGAGTAGTATAAAAAGGTCTTTAACCAAGATAGGCCACATTTATCCTGTTGACATTGGCAAAATTATCTTTAAACAAATAATGTCACAGACAAGAAAGGATCGAAAAAAAGAAAACAAATAATCTGATATTCACATCATTGATAGAGACATCAAGCCATCCCAAATCAAGTAGTTGACAGTTTTTGACAACTAACAAAATAGCTACATAAGATTCCCGAAAAAGAAGATTGATGGTATTTCGCATAAAAGATTACATTAAGGAATCAACCAAAGATAATAAGGAAACTAAGTCAGAAATGGATTGGAATTTAAACAGGAAGGAAATCACACCACTTAAGGAAACTGTGATTCATTCCAGATTTTCTACTTGTCTCTATATCTTCTGGATTTTCTATCCGTTGTAAGACATGTAGAGTTGAAGAAAGAAACTAAAGTCAAGATTATAAAAGAAGAAATCACCACAGCAGAAAAGGATGAACACACTGCAGAGAAGCCAACGTCTGTGTGAAGTTGAAAGTTTGTGTCTGTGTGAAGCGTTCAACACTTTCTGTGTGTAAAGTGTATTAGTCATCTGTGTGAGACTAATTACATACTGTGTGAAAAGTTATAACCTTCTATGTGTTAGGTTATTTTAAGTCGTCTAAGTGAGAGTACACTACAATCTAAGTGAGGCAGTATTATTGACAGTAGTCAAGTTGTTATTAGATCTTTTAGGATACTAGAGGAACCACCATATTCCTTGTATTCTTCCATGAACGATTATAGTAAACATATTTAAACTGGGCAAGGCCCCACTGACATAGGATATCTTCAGAAAGAAGATATCTGAACAGGGATAACATATCACATTTTACTTTATTTACAGTATTTTACATTTCTGCAGTTTAGTTTACTACGAACCTCTAATTTGTTTTAGCCTGATACATCAGAGCCCGACAGATCAGACTCATTCAATTAATAGTTGTTAACAAGCTTTCTGTTTATGATTTATTGACCAGTTAACGAGCCTGCAATTTCATTCTATAAGATAATATGATTACTTATTTAATAAAACATATTCTTTATCATTTAAAACATGCTATCTCATATAAGACATTTTTAAAAAATAAATAGTCGCTTAACTTTTAATAAAATATTTTTAAGTATATTATGTGGAACTGTTAGTGTCCAATATTATACCGATAGCTTCTCACCCAATCTTATGCAATTTGTTTTTCTTGATGACATCAACCCATGTTATCTCTCGGATCCCATTAGCAAAAAAGCCTCTCACTGCAACAAAGTTAACATTTTAAAATATTTTATTTAGCGACGATTTAAAAATCGTTGTCAAAAGTCTTTTGACGACGATTTTTAAAAACGTCACCTAAGGCGTGCGATTTTTCAAAATGTCACTGACAACTTATTGTTTTGCAACATTTTATAAAATCTTCACTAAATGCAAGCGTTAGGTGATGCTTTCTGGGAATCGTCACAACAGGCTCATCCTTTTTGCGATGTTTTAGTATTTTCGTTGCGAAAGTGTTAGCCTTTGGCAACAACTTTAGAAATTGTCTAAAAACTCTTTGCTAAATACGAGCCTTAAGTGACGCTTTCTAGGAATTGACATAAAAGGCTCATCCTTTTGCGATGTTTTTGTATTTCCATTGCGAAAGTGTGAGCCTTTAGTGACAATTCTAGAAATTGTCTAAAAAAGCACGACTAAAAATCGTCACCAAAAGCTTAAATAACAAAATAACTCTTTTATTTATAATTATGAATTCATTAACTTTGACTTGATCATTTTGTAACTAAACATCATATTGAGAAAAATCAAATTTAATATTATCGACAATAGTTCTAAGTGTAAAAATAAATTTAGCCAACAAAAATGTCAAATCATTTCAATAATTTATGAAACTATAAACTTAAAATTAATTAATATTACATAGATTTATACTTTTATTTTTCTTTTAAATTATATGATTTGACAATTTTATACGATTACATAAAATTTTCAAATAGTTTTAACATGAAGTTTGTAATATAATGATATATGATTCTTACAAAGAAATAATAAATATTGAGATATGGTGAGTAATATAATATAATGATATATGATAAGTAATACAAGATTTTAATTAGAAGTTGAAAAATTCTTATAAACAAAACAATAAATAAAGTTTCACACCTATTCCTTTAAAAACAAAAATAATTAATTAATTTTCTGAATTCCAAGTGATATGAGCCTTGGTAGATAATTTAAAGGAGTTCCTCATGTCTAGATTCCCAAGAAGGATCCTTGCACGTTCGAAGACATTGATTGAAACAGTCAAAGATCTTTCCCCAAGAGTTGGTTTATTGATATCCTCTTCCAACAACTTCTAGGCTTTAACTAAACTTGCAGAAGATACAGTGAATGATTTTGTAGATGCAATATGGATCACTGAATTAGATGAACCATATGTACCATGCATTTCACCTAAGGAACAAACAATATAGAACAATCAAAGCTAAATCAAATAGTATAAGGAACCCAAATTCGAATACATATCTACCCAATTGAATGGTTCCATCATCAACACAATGAACAGACATAGTTTTTGCAATCGACGCCTGTTCCAAAACAAGCAATTCCCCTAATCCTGTATGGACTATCGGGACATCACCACCGCCTCCACTTCCATCGATAATCTCCTAAAGATTCAAGGAAGCTTTATATAGCATATAGTATATGCAATCAGATGTTCATCAAATAGCTTCCTAACAGAAAGTGAGATATAGATAATAAAGAAAGAGACCTAATTCAGATGATACTAAAAACCTTGAAAAATCGACCATTGAAGGCAAGGGGTGATTAGAATTTGGTGAGGAGATTTGTTGTGCATCAATTTGTTCTTCATTAGGGAGAATTTTGCCACATTCTTCCCATTGGCGATGAATTTATATTCACATTTTTATCTTGAAAAGTCAATGGAAATAAAACAGGTTATAAATATAATCAATATAGAAGCATGTGTACAATTTAATGTTATATGCAATTAATAAAATATTCACAGAAGAAGCAAAGATTATCAAAACTTAATTTTTTAACCATCTAAAAATCCCTTACACAAGCAGTTTCAATGTTTGCCACTAACCATTAAAGATAAATAAAACCAAGAGCAAATGCCAGAGATTAATAAGTGATTTAATGTCTTTAAGAATATAAGACTTCTTATTTGAATGTTCTTTTCACATCTGACACACTTCTAAGATTATTAATAGACATAAATAAGTCAATATAATTGGTTGAATATGAGTTTATAACCTATTGACATAAGAAAAGAAAGTTCGTATTACACATAATATTAACACTTTATACATTGTTTATTCCAAACATAAGTCACAACCCCATAAATTTGTTACAACATTATAACAATGTTAATTTTGTGAGCTATTAACTGAGACAATTTCATATGATAAGGTTGAGAATGTTAATTATTTATGTACTATGTTTAGGGGATGCAGAATTAAGTGTGCTTTCCTCTAAAGCCATTATTATGATATAAAGAGGCCAACTACATAGGAGTTAGATCCCTTAACACCCTCATTAGATATGGAGAGAGCTATAGTCATGGAATTCAAAATGGAAAGAAGTATATAAATAGGAAGGGTAACCATAGGCAATCAATAAGAAGCAAAAATCACATAGGAAATGTTTATAAGAGATCCTACCAGATGAATAAACGTACCTGAAGAGTTGAATGAAAAATAGGAATCGAGACTATCTCTTCAAAACAAGACTCTATAATCTCTACTACTAGCTGGAAGTCTAGATTAAGTAAGAAGACAATAAGTTAGTATAAAAGAATTAAGTAATTTCATACCTCGAGGTTAGCTTTCAGCTGGGATAGGAGTGATCTATGACTCCTATAAGAGAAAGCTAATGAAAAGGTTAAAAGAAGAAGAAAAGGTGAGAAGCGAGACAAATGAACCCACACTTTGACCAACTCGGAGAAGAAGATCGCCTTCGATGGTTCAACCATAATTAGGAAGCATTTGGAGACTCTTTTAGTTGGGGAGGAATTATTTACCTTATTTATAAAACACCAGCGTAGATAGATTAACTTGTCTGCTACTTACAGCAACATTGCCATTTTGTTGCTTTGTTAGTAGCTCTGGGTTACTTCTGCGACATTTTGTACAATTTGTCACCAAACCCGATTCCTATATATTATATCTTATCTCTTTTAAAATATATGATTTGATAATTTTATGTGATGTCACAAAACCTAAATTCTATACTAGTTTATAGAATTTATATATTACATAAAATTTGTTATATATATATTAAAAGATTTGGCGAAGATTTATAAAATCATAGCCAAATCTATGATTTAGTGATGCTTCTACAAAAACGTCGCTCAAAGATTAGCCTTTTCACGATATTTTAATTGTCACAAATGGTTAATCCTTTGGCGACTTTTGTATTATTTCTTCATCATGGTGTAGCTTCCAGTGACAATTCCTTGAGATTGTTAACGTTTTTGTGGAATCATCGCCAAAAGTTGGAATGTTCTTAAATATAACACGAAAATGACTTTGTTTGTTACATAACAAATGACATCATTTTAATGTTATTTTAAACATGAAAATAAACAATTTGAGAAGCTTTAAAGGACAATTCATCTCAAAGCCTCTTTATTTCAATAGAAACAACTATTCATAGTGGAAAGAGAGAATGACTATTTATCTTCAATCTGTAGATATTGAAATCTGACAAGCTATCAAAGTTATAGAAACACCTTCTGCTACTAACGATATAGAGTTATGGACTGGTGCTGATAGAAGAAATGCACAGCTAAATGCCAAAGCAAGACACTATCTGATCTGTGCACTATCTCTAGAAGAGTATGAAAACATATCCTACTATTCTATAACAAAGGAAATGTGAGATAAACTTTAAGTTACTTTTGAAGGAATGAATGAGGTAAATAAACATAGAATAAGTCTTTTGTGCATTAATACAAAACTATTTGTATGAAACAGAGAGAAACTATAGATAAATTCTTATTACGTTTTAACAACATTATCACAACCTTAAAGAACTTTGGAAAGATATACCCCAATGATGAGCTTGTAACAAAGATTCTAAAATTGTAGCACCCCATTCCCGCAAGACCCGAATCCCGACATCGATGGGTGATGTCTGAGCTCGTGCCCCGCGAGGGTGGTGTGCTAGAGCACTCAGTCACTTAGAAATTGGTATATATTTTTTTAAAACCATAATCATAAAGTGCAGAAATCCATAACCATGTTCAATCAACACAATACAATCGTCAGAAATTTCAATAGCCATTTGCGCCCTTTTACAAATACAAAACCACTTTATTTATTTCGGAATACATATTTATACAAAAAGTGCGGAAGAAACAATTTAATACAAATTAAGGACATGCAATGCAGACGCAAACCGATCCCGACCACTATCCTTTACTTGTATGTTGTAGGTATACCCCCGTTGGCCTTACAGGGTATTCTTCTAATCCTAAAAAGTAGTTGCAAATTTTTGGTGAGTTCACATAAACCATAATCACATTCACAACATTTCACATTTCACATTTCACATTTCACATTCATTACAATTTAATTATTCATATTATGCATATGCCATGCACATGAGACTCACTTTCCATTTGTTACTTTGTTGTGACTGAGTGCTTAAACTGTCCCATATAGGGCTCATTAAAACTGTCCCATATAGGGCTCATTAATAACTATCCCATATAGGGCTCATTAAACGTTGAGCCTGAGGCTCTGAATCACTTTTGAGCTCGAGGTTCTTTTTCACTAGTTGAGCTTTAAGCTCTAATCGGTGGCTACTCTGGTCACAACTGCCATTATGTTTCATACATTCATGAAATAAAACGCATCAATCACATTTGCATGATCCCATTTAATCACATTCCTATATCAACGAACCTTAGCCCGGTATTCAACATTAAGTTGAGAATCATATTTTCACTTACATGCAAATGCTCATTCAAAACACATTTATTATCAAATTATGTACACTTAGTTCTTCTCATTCACATACAAGCAACACTTCAATATCTCAACCAAGTATTACAATCATCGGACCTCCTGTCTAGAAACTAACACAATCAATCACATTCATATGGACATGCAGTAGTTAATCAATACCAAAATTTACACTAAACAAACAATGAAATGAGACCATCTAGATCTACTCACAGTACGCTCTAGATTAGTAATTGCTTCTAAGATTCGGAAAGCGTTTGAATGTGTACATTTATCCTGCACATCAAAATTATGCAATACACATATTGCATACATACATTAATAACTTTGCACAATTATAAGCATTCATTTATGTATATGTATGTATATAGAATATGTACAATGCATGTTCATGACAATCGTGGGTATCTTTCCATTAATCTCGTCGCATTATCAGTCTTATGTCAACACTCACCTAAGTAAAATTTGTACTTAGGGTTTATACTTCAAATAAACACTTTGAATCTAATTTCATAACCCAATGAATCATTTCAAATGTTTCTCCAAACACTGACTTTTGGGTCTATTATTCCTGATCATTTAGATAATGAAAATGAAGTAATTTGGGAACAATTTCTTTTGAGAATTGTCCTTCTATCTCATAAGTTTCCAATGACACAAAAATCCTTCAATTTGGTTTAGTAGTGTAAAAGTTATACTCCAAATATTTTCAGACTGCTTTTATTCTGAGACAATGCCCTATACTCAACTTCCACCCAGAATTTGAAATTCTTACAATATGATTCAGAATTTTATTTCTTCATATTATTTGTAGCCCTATTCTCTTGTTTACTCCAAATCAAAAATCATCCCAATTAGATAACTATAGATCAAGATGTCATCAAAATACCGAAGCATGTTTTATACTGGAAAGTTCACTGCGGCGACCCAGAAAAGTTCATCGCTCGCCAAGTTCGCCGCGGTGAACCAAAGAAAGTTGGCCGCAGCAAATTTCTTTAAGTTGGCAGCGGCGAACCAAGGAAAGTTGGTCGGGACGAACTTTATCCTTCAAGTTGGCCGCGGCGAACTTTGACAGAATATTTCATTTTCCAAATTTTGCACATCTAACATCTTATCCTAACACATCTTGTACATAAATCACCCTTTCTACTTCATTTACTCTTCATTCTCCAACTTAATATCATTCACAAACAATTCATGACATATAATTGATCATTACCTAAAAACAGAGCATACACATTTACCCATTCATCATTTACTTCCTACACATATTTAACTTCTTCCTACCATCAATCATGTTTCATTCTTCAAATCAAGAAGACTAATAGGTTACTTGATTTACCAAAAGCTTCTTCAAGGATCTCTAAGAACCCTAGCTCCTTCAACATCCACAAAAATCATCTCACTATATTCACTACCTTAATCCTGTCTAACGTTTCTAATTCAAGAATACTTTCCCTTTTTTTCATGCCTAATCGCCAATAATTTCTCATTTTAATAGTTCGAACTTCCAAGAAAAGTTTGGAGTCCAACAACTCTCCCCCTTAAATAATTTTGTCCTCGAAATTCATACCTGAGTGATCAAACAAATGGAGACAATATTACCTTATGTTTTCCTCAGTCTCCCAAGTAACTTTTTCATTCGAATATTTTTTTCCAAATAACCATAATCGATATACTCGCTAGGTCTTTCCATCCCTTATTTATTCATTCACTATCTTAACTGGTTTTCTCAATATATCTCAGATTACTCATGATTTCACTTCAAATATCGATAACACATATGTTGGATCATAACGATATTTCCTAAACATAACCTTGTAATACTGTTTGAATCTGAAAAATCTTTTATTGATAATACTAACTCATAAGCCAATGGTCCTATTCTTAATAACTTCATATGGACCAATACAATTCGAACTTAGTTCATTCTTTTTCCTAATCTGAGCACACCTTTTTCTCAATCTAAGCACACCTTGGCAAGGTGATACTCTCAGAGACATCTCATCTTTCGCTTGATAATTCACATCTCTGTAGTGTTAATGCATGTAACTCATATGTCCATCTCACTATATTCCATATGTCCAGTGTTGATCCACTTAACTCATTCATCTTTCTTGTATCACTTCATTTCTAATACAGATTCATTTCGCTCATCACCAACATCTCTAGTCAACAGATATGCTTAAAGTCAATTAGAACTATACATTAACCTATTAACTCCAAATATAAGCTTTAAGCATATCTCCAATAGTTAAGACTATTGGCAACTCATATAAGAAGCCACTTGATTCTACATCCTTAGTCGTTAAGTTCTATTTCGGTATATTCCTACTAGGATGTATGGCATAGGTTGCTATTCGTTCTTTATCTAATAATCTCTTTACTCAATCATCTTTATCGGCTACATATACTTCTTATTTCAATCACAAGGTATCATTTTCCAATTCAAACTCAAAATTCGAATTCATTTTTGATTTCTCATCAAGGTTCATAAATTTAGAATCCTTAATTTGGGCTTTGCTAATCTTTTCACGTGAAACTGATCTTAAATTCAATAGCTAATAGTACTTTGATTTGCCCAAAATTTAACTCGACATTCTATTCTCTTTA
>JANIIA010000002.1:9855559-9865600 GCA_027478495.1 Erythroxylum alaternifolium
TATATCTGCATCTCACTTTCTTAATTATTCTCTTGATGAGTCTCAACTTACTTAACTTTTCACTTCCAATCTCAACAACACATATGTCTGATCATATCAATACTAACCAGTGTGATATGGTTAGGATTCACACTATGTGAAGCCGATAACCATAAAACAACTCACACCTTCATAGTCCTATTACCGTCATAGTTTTATATGGGTCACTTAATGTCAAAGTTAATTTCCCTTATTCACTCCGGTATCTCCAATTAATTACACCTTGGCGAAGGTGGTACTTCCAAAAACAAGTCATTTGTTTCATTTCTCATCGGTGTTAATACACTTACCTTGCAAATTGTTCTTAATATATTCTATAACTTCAACGTGATTCACTCACAATTTATTCGTCTTCCAAAAACTACTGTATTCAGATTTCGGATTTATTTCACTCACTAACAGTATCCAAAATTTGATCTAGCTTATAGCTATTTCTTTAAGCCCTCTCCATTACAATGTAAGGTGAACGACCCCTTTTTAGTATCTAACGCCTCACATAGTATTCTAATGGTATCACTAGGATAACAATTATTATACCTGTAGTCAACTTACACTATACATTACTCTCATATTCTGATGAACTCCAGAATACAAACTTTACACTTGTCTCCACTAATCAAGACTATTGGCCACTTAAATGTGTAATCCCTCGGTTCTACATTCTTTGCCATAAATTTTTCTTTCGATGAACTCTTACTTCGATTATTTCTTATATCCAATCATACATATTATTTACTCGAAAGTTGGATTCAGTTCCCTGATATGATTCACAAGTTCTAAATTCCTCGATTTGGGCTTTGTCGGTTCTTCTTTTTATACACAACTAATTTTAATTCGATAATGAGTCATACTTCCTTTTTGCCCCTTTTTATCTCGACATTTTACGCTCATTATTACACTCGATTTGATAATCCTAACATCTACATTTGAGATACCCTATTATTCTACTTCCTATTCAATGCCTCGAGTTACAATACTAGCTTAATTGGGAATTACTCATTTACACAATTCCTTTCAATTCTTACTAACTCAGTAGTACATCAATCTTTGCTGATCTATAACATGTTTCTGTACAATTGATGTCCCCAAGCTTTTAAAACAATTTCTATTATAGTACATTTCAAGTCATGTATGTAAAATTGAGCTCATGAAACGATAATTATCCCATAAATACACAAAATCATGTTATACTGTTGCAATAGATTGCATAATAATCTCTAATGGGACACTTTATTGCCTTTACTATGAGATCTCCGATTCTCAAGGAGACTAGTATCAGTGGTGTTATAATTCCTCAATATTTCTTTCACATTTATCAGTCCATATGATTGACACATTCTTCCTCAGAAATCTCATCGAAGGGCTAAGATTGGTAAAAACTACACTTTACCAGTCTTGGTTAGTATCCAATATACAACTCGCATACGTTCCTGAAGATTTCTCACTTTATCGTTACCTGTACTTTTCTTCGGGTCTCCCAATATGCCATGGTCAGATATAATACAGCCCACATTTCATTTGATCAAGCTAAGATTTATTCTCTTATACACTTGGCATATAATTATTCCCACTTCCATGATCTGTAAGATTTCCTCAAGTATTCAAAATATTTTTCTCTTCTTTTCAAGCACATTTGATATTTCGTCTGTGATCATAATCACTAACCAATCCTAACAAAATTGAAACACTTTATTCTTCCATACTATAATACTGTCAGGGGCATTTTTAACTCCAACAAATATAACCCAAATTTCCTTATGCCCATGAGTTGTTCTCTTAATTCTTTAAGAACTTATTTCCTCAATGAGGTAGTATTTTCTCATGAAATGTTCAATTTCCACTTGACTTATCTCTCGCGAATAATTATTTTCTCTATTCTTTAGTTTTCTCCAAATTTCACTTCGACTTATTCTAAGGTCTGCTCGTTCATACCAGTTTCTCTACACATTGCAATTTATTTGCAAACATAATTTCTTGTGTTGGTAACACATTCACCAAATATCATTTGTGGTTCCTAAACCTATTTACACACACTTCACATTAGCAAGAATGTCTCCTCAAATTCTAATATCCACTGATATAGTTGGATACTTTACATCAACACAATGTATACACTCTCAATAATCCCCACCAAGACACTTATTAGCTTAGCTGCAATTTTTCCATTTTTTTTATGTTTAGGTTGATTGTTTCTGCTCTAGATTGCAATTGCATTGTGTTTTCATTGTGTCATCTGTATATTGTGAATGGTTTATAAAATATGCATTGGAAAATTTGGCTTGGAAGTTGGAATTGGTTGTATGAATTGATTATAGTTTAGTAACATTTAGGAATTGGGAATTTATGAAGAAATGAGATTAAAACAATATTGTAAATGTATTATGGAAAGAACATTTAGGCATTGTGAACTGTGTATAATTTAAGAATATGTCATATCATTACAAGAAAAATGGGGTTTAACAATGGAAATTACTGATGGAATGTGAAGGTTTTCTGTAAGGAAGCAAAGTTGGCAATGGAAACTACCAACGTCATGAGTCGTCGGAGTTTTCGGCCGTAGGTAATCTTTAGCAATGAAATAGAAATATTTCGTTGCTAATTTACCGATGGACATTTTCTATTCTTTCGCTATTTTTAGAGATTGTAACTTTCATGCCGTTAGCAAATTTAGCAAAGGATTTTATATATCCGTCAGTGACAGTCAAAGTTTTAGAAATTCGTAAAAAAATGTAGCGACGGTAAGTTGTGTTCCATCGATAAATTTACCAATAGATTTTTCTTTTATTCCATCAGTAAATGCACTGATATTGTTTTTTCTAATTTTTCCTATATTTAATTTTGATTGATAATCTTATGATTGATAATTAATTTCTACATTTATCTGGTGATAATATTTTGATTTTTTTACTTTTAGTTTGTCTAAACAGTAAGTTGATTGATAATATGAAGTAAAAATTATCTTAATTGATAACAAAAAAATTATTATCTACAAAAATACGTATCTAATTCATACAGAATGACTTGAGAGTAGCTACAACTAAGATATACAGTTGGTGAATGCGGATGCTCTGACTTCTACGATGAGGTGCTGCACCTCTCCTTCAACTCATCCATCTTATTACGGAGCTAGGTTATGTACTTCATCGATTATTGCAACTGAGTTGCCAGCCTCTCTACTGTGTTCTCAAGCTTAACGACTCTCTCATTGGATGCAGACTGCTTACTAGATGTAGATGTACTGGATGTGGAGGAATGCGAATAACATGTGTTCATAAATAAACCGAAGCTGAAGATCCTTCCATGACAATCCCTACCACCCATTGCATCAAGATATGTCTAACACTCATCAATAGTTTCATAGTACTGAGACTATCATTGAATGCTTTCTTGTATTTGGTCCTATCAGGAGGTAATGCTTATGTTAATAAGTGATAATTATTAAGAATTACTATTAAAGCATAAATTTCATATACATTAAGTTCTCTACATTGGGTGTTGACAAAGGTCACACCATCATGCTTTTTAGTATGGGTGTTCAGAAAGAGCTAACGGAGTGTAAGCTTCCTGTCCATAGACTTTTCCTGCATCAGAATAAAATGTTATAAGTGAACTACAATTTACAGAAATTTTGGTAGAGTTTACTCTATTTTTATGATATTTACTCCCGTTGAAAAAAGAAAGTAACTCAACAATACAACCATATATGGCACCGGACATTTATAACATTATCATTCTCCATAATACACATATATTTTCTTTTCAAAATTCACACATCAAATTAAATTGAAATAAAATTTTATACATCAAAGTAAAAAAATCAGAATATAAGTGTAAAGTATAGATATTTACATGTTTCTCTACATGCTCCTGGTGGGTAATAGATCCTCCAGTATGTACGAGAAGATTCGCTCCCTCTAATCCTACATGTCTGCTACTAACGACTTTATATTTCTTCAAATATATAAGGAGGTTGTACATTATTCTTGTGCATCGCACCAAGAAAGTCTCTATAACATGTACGAGCTCGCCTCTCCCATACTTTATAAATAACTGTGTCAAATTTGAAATCCCAAAAAAATTCTTTATGAAAAAAAGGAAAAACATACCATATGTACTTATAACCTACAATATTTATCTAATTAATGTATAAAATTAATTAGATAAAAAATACAAAAACATATTTTTTGTACCTCAAACTCTTGATAATAAAAATCCTTTATTGTTTGAGAGATATTCTTCCATATATAACCCTCAAGATCAATCTTCTCTTTGAACTTGGATGTCATGTTTCTTGAGCACATTCCAAACAGAACCAACTTAATAGAAAAGCATTTTTAGATCATTTTCAAATTAAAACCTATAACTTCATTATAAACCTATGGTGTTTCATGTATTTTCACTAGCAGATTTTTAACAATTGTGATGTAAGTTCTTCCATCAACTCCTTTAGGCTATGTTTGGTTGACCGTAAAGTTTTTAATGGAATGGAATGGAATGGTTTATAATAGAATGGAAAATAAATGGATGTAATATTAGAAAATTATTGTTTGGGAGGGATGGAAGGGTTCATAATTTAATATAGTGAAATGCTATTTGGATTAATAGTTTATAATGTAATATAGTATAAAATTGTTTGTCATTTTACATTCCATCCTAAACCCCCCAAATCAGAGATTTTTCATTTTTACTGTTTAGGATGGAATAGGATGTGATATGAAACCCTCCTCTTCCATCCCATTCCATTGTAAAACCTCCTCCCCAATGATGGAATAATATGAAATTCCATTTTTTTCCATTATAAAACCTACAACCAAACATAGCCTTAGCTCTAGGTTGGAGACTGCCCCCTTCATCCATAACGTTTACCCCTGATATCTTTGTTGGTATAGGGATGTTGAATCAACGAGAAAAGGTGGATGGTGTAGCAAGGCAGAATGTTGTAGCATCAGGTACAGAGGGTGACTGTACAGGGATTGTACGTTAGGAAGGTGATGCCTTATCTGGATGTGCAGTAGGTGGACATTTAGATTCTATAGCATCTGCAGAAGATGATGCTTCACCTGGACCTGCACTGGCTAATGGAAATTGTGGTAACCTGATCATATCCTGTTTTCTCTTTAGTGACATATTTTTAACCTGAATTTCACATTTTATTAAATATTCCAGTATTATAACAATATAAATTCAATAGATAACAATATATTGTTGATGCAATAATATATTATTTCATATAATATTCTATTATAAACACAAATTAATCGCTATCATGATCACTTCATTGTAAATCAAAATCATCATCATCTTCTTCTTTTTAAAGAATTAGAATCAAACTCAGGCTCTTTTCAAATCTCTCACCCTCCTTATCCTATCCAGGTGAAATTTCAACATATTCATTATTTGGATCATGTAAAAGTTCATTCTCGTCATATGAAACATGTGCATTTATTTCATAAATATCTTCCTAAAATGCGTCACTTTCAATTCTCTTATTTTCTTCTTTTCCATGTAATTGGAAAACACCTCTAGGTTTAACTTTGCAAATAGCCAACCAATCTGACTTATCTCATCGTAAGCTAGGAAAAGGGATCTAATACACTTGGATCGTGCAAAGGTTCATTCTTGTCATATGAAACACATGCATTTATTTCATAAACATCTTCCTGAAATGCTTTACTTTTAATTCTATTATTTTCTTCTTTTCCATGTAATTGGAAAACAACTCAAGATTTAACTTTGCAAACAACCAACCAATCTAACTTATCTCATCGTAAGCTATGAAAAGGGATATAATACACCTGGATCGCTTTCATCGCGAGCATGAAAGTTTCAATTTGTCTAAATCTTCTTCGTTAGTTGATTTCAACTAGAATGTATCGACTGTGGACTTTTGTACTAACATTAGGAGTTGGATCAAACCATTCACACTTAAATATCACACTATGTTTTATTGGCTGCATGGTACTCAATTTTAAGTATCTTAATAATTTTACCATAGTAATCCATCAATTCTACCAATATGCAAACCCCACTATTTTCTGTTTCCATGCTGTGACCATGATATTCTGTATGAAAATTATATCCATTAACGAAATACACTAGATATGATTTAACAGTTCGCAAAGGTCCTTTCACAAGATCACATGTGAACTTATTCTCTATTGGATTTTCTGAGGCCTACATAAAAATAAATTATCATATTAAATAGTATAATGTCATTTGAAAACTTTGATATGATAATTCAACCATTTCAATAATTATAAGTGAAAACTTACATATTTCTCGAACCATCGAGGAAAGTGCCTTTCAACTTCTTTATTGATATCATCCTATGCTTTTTCAGGCGTTAGCTCATGTAACCATTCCTCGTATAATCTAAAAGCATTATTATGTATTTTAGTTATGAACGACACTAACTTCGAAAACCTAAATAATCAACTTCAACTTATTGCACGAAAGGTTGAACCTTTTGACAGTTTAATAAAATGTAACCTTAGGCAGCCTCTATTTCTTCATTTGTTAACATTCTTCTTGTTAACCGTCCATATGTTCGTCCAGGATATGTGAAAATGGATAAGTTACCATCAATATCACCAGTTCCTCCCCTATTGTCATTACTAGGAACTTTTCTTTCTCTTAAGTGCATATGCTACTCAAAATAACATGAACAAAATGTACTTGCTTCCTCTACTAAATAATCATTAAATATCAAACCTTCAACTCTAGCTTTGTTTTTCAAATTTTTCTTCAAATGATGCAAATGCATACATTAGCAAATAGTGTTGTTACAATTCTGTGATTAAAGCATGTTATACTTCAATTTAAATATTTACTATAATTACCTCTCAAATGGATAGATCCATCGATATTGATCTAGACTAGCAAGTTTATCCTTTTGTGTTAAATGCACAGATAGATGCTCTATATAGTTTCTAATTTAAAAAGGATTATTGGAATTTCGCTTTTTAGTTTTTCCATTTCAGCCAACTTTATTTCAGATGATGTTAAGCTTTTGAAAAACAAACTTAATTATGTTATAGCTTCCCAAACCTTATTCGGTGGCAACTCCTAAAATGCAATTGAAATTAGCCTTTGCATAAACACATGATAATTATGACTTTTTATCATAATTTGTACTTCCTTATATCCACATACCTTAATAAGTTTAAAACATAACCATCGGGAGATTTTAAACTTTTCAACCATTCACACAAAATTTCCTTTTGTTTTTTTTCCAAAGTGTGACATACTTTTGGATATTTAACATTGTGAAGACCTTTATCTATCTCATTCTTTCTATAAAAAAGTTTCAAATCAGCTCGCGATTTTGCATTATCCTTTGTCCTCCCTTTAATATTCATTATAGTATTGAACAAATTGTCAAAAATATTTTTTTCAATATGCATCACATCTAGATTATGAAATATGGAATTAGTTTTCCAATATGGTAAGTCCTAAAAGATGCTTCATTTTTTCCATCCAAAGTTTTTACTAATTCTTGTATTAACTTCATCAACTTTAAGTTCTGCAACTTTCAATAACCCTAATTCATCACTCTCTTGCAATATCTCTTCACCAGCTTTGTAAAGGGGAGGAGGTGTTTGTACCATCCTATTCTTAATGAACTTTTGTTTATTGCATCTAAATGGATGATCTGGAGGAAGAAATTTCCTGTGGTTGTCAAACTAAGTGTTTTTAACCCCATTGAGAAGATAAAAATGCATCAGAATCATTGTCACAATAACGACAAGCCAATTTCCTTGTTGTGCTCAATCCAAACAACACACTATATGCCGGGAAATCACTAATAGCCCATATCAAAGCTTCTCTCAACATAAAATTTTGTTTAACAGACTCATCATTTGTCTCCATACCATAATTCCCAAAGATGATGCAATTCAAATACTTGTACGAATACATCAATTTTATGCTTTGGATTTGTAAGTCCTGGCGCAATCACTACCAAGAACATATATGCCTCATTCATACACAACCTAACATTGTGACTTTCAGTTACAAACTCATAATAAGTGTTATTGAAATGTTTCTATACCAGTGCATCTGATGGATGACTCATTATTCCATCTTCCTGTTCATGTTCATTATGACATCTCATGTGAGATGCAGTAACATTATAGGCGTATAGTATTTGAAGTCTCAGAGTTAGTGGGAAATAAGACATTCACTTCCAAGGTACTAATTTTTGTTTCATAATATGCTTTCTAGGTTTGAAACTAAATTGACCACAAAATTTACACTATTGTAATTCCATATCATCTCCCCAAAACATCATTCATCCCAATTTGCAACAATCAATTTGTTCAACTAGTAAACCAAGACCCCTAATAAATTTCTTCATAATATAAAAATTATCGATCATTGTATGATTAGGAGGTAATGATTCAAAATACCAAGAGAGAATTTTATCAAAACTTCGATTAGAAATATGCTCTTCAAACTTAATGTTCAATATTCAAGCAATTGAAGATAATTGAGTCATGGTTTCAAATTTTGACCATAATTCTTGGTTAGCCGATTGTATTAAGTCAAAAAATTGTTTTGCATATAGGTTTGGTTCTTCTTTAAGATTTTCTATATTTTCCTGAAAGGTGTAACCGGCTGCATCATAAACTGTTTAGATGTAAGGATTTTCAGTTACACCCATATTATTTGTTCTAAATCCAGTCCCTTCTTTAAACTCATCCATATTTATTGACGAGTTTACTTCATTACCCCTTGAGGTGCAACAAATTAATGGCTTCCCATATCGTGTCCACTCAAAATAATTTAGAACAAACCCTTTTCTTAACAATTGGAGATTCACTTCATCAATAGGAAAAAATGAATATTTTTGCACTTTTTACATGGACATCTAATCTTTGTACCATCTATCTATGCAGGTTGAGAACATGTATAGTGAATAAAAGTTACAACTCCCTCAACAAACTCAGGATTAATGAAACTATCGGGTGTTAATTATCTATACATCCAAGATCTAGCGACATTACTAATTTATGCAAAATGTTATTTTAAAAAGTGATTTCATAGTTAGTATCCTTCATTTCCCTTAAGTTTTTAAAATATTTAATCTGTAGTTTACAGAACATCCCCTAAGTTTTTATAGGTTTCTGATCATTTCCCTCCAAATTGAAACCAACCTATCCCACCATATAAGTTCACAATTAGAAAACTCAATCATAACCAATTCAACCTTAGTGATTGGACAATCACCACATTAATTCTAAGTCATAATAACCTTACGAATGAACTATAATTCATAAATCTAGCCATCAATTATTTTAACAATTTTCCAAATATGAACATAAGTTGGACGACTTAATTGATAGACAACATATGTGAGTATATATCAGTCAAATAAAACAATATGCCAACCAATGTCTTATAAGAAGTGACATTAAAAAAATAAAAAAAAGCACCTACATGTAATAAATCCAACACTACATTGAGCAATCAAATTGAAGTTCAAGTATTTATGTTTGAATTAATCACCTACAAGTTGATTTCCAAAGTTTGATTTTAAATAAGAACTATGGTACGTGGCATTGCTTACACCTGTGAATCAAGAAAACAAGTTCTTGCTGTTACTTCTAGGCTCGTGGAGTTTTTCATCGATAAGCCTTATGAGAGCTAAATCATAGGTTTTCAACCTATATACCATCCTAAGGGTTTATTATGCAAAGAATTTTCATGTCTATTAAACCTATAAATTTCTTATGTTAATACTAAGTTTGAATTAATCACATCAAAGTTCAAGTTATAATGTTTGAATTAATCACCTAAAAGTTGATTTCCAAAGTTTGAATTTAAACAAGAACTATGGTAGGACGTGTATTGATAGGTTGTCAAACTACCAAAAATAAAAATGTATTTCCAATTATCCAAAAACTAGGTAGCTAGTGGTGAATCGGGTCGAATCTGTAGGGAATTAATGCAGAGTTACTCAAATGCTCAGAAAATAACAGATTAAAGAATTGATATTGCAGG
>JANIIA010000002.1:9865700-9876946 GCA_027478495.1 Erythroxylum alaternifolium
ATGCCGCGGTATCACCCGCAAACACACGCCGCAGTATCACCTGCAAACACCTACGGGTGGGGTGTGGGGTCCAACAAACAGATACACCATGATATATAGCAAATGTAGTAACAAGATAACTCATACTAAGATAGCTGCTTTTCTTTTTAAGAGAAGTAGTTATTGTATGAAAAATATAGGTTGAAGTACAGAGTTTGATATTATTTTCCATGCACCAAAGTATGAATAAGTCTTTAATAGAACATTTATTATTTTCAATTTTTCCAAACACAGTATGGCACATAAATTTATTCAGTGAAAAATGCTCAAAACTAATAATAACATTATTATGAGCATTTCCCACAAAAAAGTTATACGACCCTATTAATTGCTTAGCATGAAAGTGATCATGTCTTTTAATTATGTTCAATCTAGGAAATCCAACAATTTCTTCCATAATATCAAAATCTAAATTATAAGGGTAGTCCCTTAATCGAAACGAAAAATTATCCAAATTTTGCGGCTCAAATTATAGAATAGTATAAAATTCGATGGTTAATTCCTTATACACAACATAACCAAAATTAATAAATTTTACTATCAAATTTTCATACTCAAAGTCTTAATCTTATCCTTCAACCCCATATTTTCTAGGATTTCAAAATCAAAATATCTAGTTGTAGTCACAATTATAGAGTGAAGGGTTTAGAATCAAATATCTTTTTCTTCTGAATAAATCGAAAAAGGCACTCCAAAATCTGTAGCCATATGATATGCATCCTTTCCAGAAATTTGAGGCTTCCAATTTGGTTATAAGCATTTAAGAATTTGCTTAATTATTGGCACCGTGAATAAGTATACACTATAAGAAAAATAGGGTTTAGCGATGGAAATTACCAACAGAATGTGAAGGTTTTCTATCAGCAAGTGAATTCGATGACAAAATTTATTGACAAAAAATGATTCGTCTGAGCAACGACTATAGGTAATCTTTAGCAATGGAAAAGAAAATGTTCGTTGCTAATTTAGAGATGGACAATTTCTAATCCGTTGCCAAATTCAATGACATAATTGAAAATTTTCATCACTAAATTTTGCAACAAATTTAGAATGCTCATTGCCACATTTAACGACAGACAAGCTTTTGAAAATCTGTCAGAAAATTTAGCGAAGGTAAGTTGTGTGCCGTTGGTAAATTTTCCTACATAATGTTTTTATTCCGTTTATAATTTTACTACTAAATTTACCGAAGAATATTGTTATTTTGTTAGTAAATGCACTGATATTGTTTTTTAATTTCTCCTACATTTAATTTGTTCATCTAATTTTGATTGACAATTAATTTCTACAGTTATTTGTTGTTAATATTTTAATTTTTTCTACATTTAATTTGTCTAAACAATAAGTTTATTGATAATATAATATAAAATTTACCATAATTGATAATAAAAAATTATTATCTACAATAATAAGTATCTAATTCATACAAAATGTTGAGAGTAGCTACAACTAAGCTATACAGTTGGTGAATGTAGATACTCTGATTGTTGCAATGAGGTGCTACCCCTCCCCTTCAACTCATCCATGTCATTACAAAGCTAAACTATGTATTCCATCGACTGTTGCAACTAAGTTGCCAACCTCTCTAATGTGCTCTTAAGCTTAACAACCCTCTCATTAGATGCGGACCACTTACTGGATGCAGCTGTACTGGATGTGGATCATTGCAAATAGCATGTTGATAGGATTGAATTATCCTATATTTTCTTATGCATTTCAATGTCTTTTCAATCCTATCTTTTTGTTTAAATACTCAATTTGTATTCATTTTGTCTTTGCAAAGAGATTAAAGGATTGAACACAAATATATTTTAAAAGGAAGAAGTTTGACAAAGTTTAGAGCAAAATTAGAAAAGATAAACTCAAAGGGAGCAAAAAGTCCAATTTACATCAATTTTGGAAATTAAAAACAAAGTAATACAAATTTAATGGGAAGCATTTGGATTAATTGTTTCAGCAGCATCACATAGAGTTAAATGGCAGCAAACGTTGGGCATTTCATACAACCAACATGTATTTCAAGCATGCCAAAACACAATAGTTAGAATGAAATATGCAAACATATAGCCAAAAAATGATAGCACAGAGAGCCAGGAGTGAATAAGTGCATGAACATTGTAGGTGGACTAAAAACTAATTCATAAAATCATATAACACTAAGGTGGGATAGGGCAGAAGCAAAGATCAAAACTATAACGCATTAACTGGGAGGCAAGGAGCAGTAAAATGACAGTATAGTGAGAACAAAATGCTAGCAGAAGAAGACATCAAAGTTAGGCCAACATGCAAGCAATATGTGTATGTTGCATGCAGTCATACAAATTGAATAGAAATGAAAAAACAACAACTAGAGACATGGATCAAAATACAGTATAAGAGGACAAGGAAGAAGGTTAAATGTAGCACAACAATCTACTCCAAGGAGTAGTCCGTGCCAAGGAGCAATGTAGTAGCTGGGAAGGAAAGCTAGAGGGTTTTAAAGAGATGAACAGTAAAATGGACCAGAAACTAATTCATAAAATGAGAGAATAATAGCGCAAAAGAGAGGGCGCGCAGGTGCAAGAGGAGAGAAATGAGTATTATAGCTTCATTACTTTCTTGGCAAGGTGGCAACTTGTAGCTAGTTTTCCAGGAGAGGCTGCCCACTATAGAGATGGCTAAAATGTTTTTTTATTCCATTTTCCATGGCTTTTTCATTAGTTTTTAGCTATATTCTTTTGTCCATTCGTTACTTTCCGTAAGCTTAGCTATTTTCTTTTGGTTTCACTGCTTTATTTTCATATGTCTGAATCTCTTAATATTCATTCCATTGGTTTAAAGCTTTCTATTTAGAATGAATGTTTAATGGATTTTATATTTGAAATTCATGAATTTTGTAAGGAACCTTTCTACAATGGAAGTCTATTCCTTCAATTTTCTATCTTTAATCTTTATTGTTTGAGTTTATTTATGTGATTTTTCATATCTAAATTTATTGGGTATTTGAATGTTAATGGTTTATGTTATGGGCTTTTGCTAGTTTATGTTTTGAGTTTTTGCTAGTTTATATTTTGGGTTTTTTCTTATTTCTAATGCTTTTGATTAACTTGTGCTAAATAGTTAGGATTTATGCATGTTCTTAGGTTTATGATCAATTAATTTAGGTTTTTGTGCAAGTTATGTGTGTTGGAATTTTTATTTTGGTACAATTAGTTCAGATTTTGTAATTTGGGTTATGATTAGTTATTTGTTAGCATAAAGAGTTTTGATTTCCATTAAGTTAGTGTTGAATTTTGGTTTTTATTACTTCGTTTATAATTTCCAGCCTTGGTTTTATTTAATCAAGTGTGAATTTTGTTTATTTAATATCTATTTTGCTTAATATAAACATGTGTGGCTAGACTACTTAGGGTTTGGAGATATTATAAGGATGAAGGGATGAAAATTGTGCGAATGGAGTTAAATTTGTTCTGAATTGGTGCTTGTAGGTCTAGGTTGGTTTGGGATTTAGGATAAATGTCATGAATTAGGAGTTGATTATAGGTTTGATCACCCTTTATGTAGTTTATAATCCGAACGCTAAGGTTGAGCATGTGATATGCAATAATCCATAGTGATTCCCATAAATAACAATAAGTTAGTTAAATTTGTCAGGATACTTAATCAACTAATCTAGGATCACATACCTTTAGGTTACACCTTCCGAGCTTATAAGTACATTGCCTAAGTTAATTGTTTCTTATTACCTAATGCATCTTCACTATTGAACTTAGAGAGAATATTCTAGGTTATAGTGGAGATCGGGGAATTTCTAGAACTTATTAGTTTTTTCTTTTTTAAAGAAATTAAGGGTTTGAGAGCTTAATCGAGTCTCTAAGCTAAAACCATGGTGAGAGTACCTTTTATTTAGATTCAAGGATCAATGAATATCCTAGAATCCAAAAGGTATCTCCAACCTACTTCTTTACTATTATTATTAGACTTTTCTAAATTTGCTTTGTGTTTGTCTTTTTGTTTACGTTCATTGCATCTTAGCTATTTCGTTTTCATCATTTTAGGGTGTTTTGTTTTCTTTTGTTTGCAACATTTGAAATAGCATTTGCATCCCAGCTCTTTGTGGTTCGACCCTAGCTTTCCCCTTAATACATAGTTTGGTAGTTACGAATTTATTATTTAATAGTTAGGAATTTATCATTTGGTAGTTAGTAACAGGCTATCGTATGTGTTTGCAAACGAACATAAGCCGAAGATCCTTCCATGGCAGTCCCTACTATCCACTACATCAAGATATGTCTGACTCTTATCAATAGTTTCAAAGTCTTGAGACTGTCATTGAATGTTTTCTTTTATTCGGTCCTACCAGGTGGTGATGTTTCTGTTAATAAGTGATAATTATTAAGTATTAATATTAAAACATAAATTTTCTATACATTAAGTTCTCTACATCGGGTATTGATGAAGGTCACACCATCATACTTCTTAGTGTGGGTGTGCAAAAATAGATGACGTAGTGTAGGATTCATATACGTAGACTTTTCCTGCATCAGAATAAAGTGTTATAAGTGAGCTATGATTTACAAAATTTCAGTGGAGTTTCCTCTATTATATGATATTTACCCCTATTGAAAAAAGAAAGTAACTCAAAAACACAGTCATATATGGAACTAGACATTTATAACATTATCATTTTCCATAATACACATATATTTTCATTCCAAAATTCACACATCAAATTAAGTTGAAATCAAATTTCATACATTAAAATAAGAAATTAGAATATAAGTGTAAAATGTAGATACTTACAAGTTTCTCTGCATGCTCCTGGTGGGTAATAAATCCTCCAGTGTATACGAGAAGACTCTGTCCTTTTGAACCACCACGTCTGTTTGCATAATTGCTCCCTGAAATGGACATTGCCTCAAGTGATGTCCAATACTACTACCAACTACTCCATATTTCTTCAGATATATAAGGAAGCCGTACACCAGTCTTATGTATCGCACCAAGAAAGTCTCTATAACGTGTACAAGCTCACCTCTCCCATACTTTATAAATTACCATGTCAAAATTTGAATCTTAAAAAATTCTTTCTGAAAAAAGAAAAACATACTATAAGTACTTATAACCTACAATATTTATCTATTTAATTATAAAATTAATTAGATACCTCAAACTCTTGATAATAAAAATCCTTTATTGCCTGAGAGATATTTTTCTATATATAAGCCTCAAGATCAATCTTCTCCTTGAACTTGGATGTTATGTTTCTTAAGCACGTTTAAGACAGAATCAACCTAATATATAAACAATTTAGATCATTTTCAAATTAAAACTATAACTTCAGTATAAACTTATGGTGTTATTATATATGTATTTTCACTTACAGATTGTTGACAATTATGGTGTAATTTCTTCTATCAACTCCTTTAGCTTCAGGCTGGAGCCTGCCTCCTTCATTTGTAACAATTACCCCTGATATCTCTGTTAATATAGGGGTGGTGGATGAATAAGGGGTGGTGGATGGTGTAGCAGCGCTGCTGGATGGTGTAGCATTAGGTACAGAAGGTGATTGTATAGGGATTGCGAGTCAAGAAGGTGATGCCTTATCTAGATATGCAGTAGGTGGATATACAGATTCTGGAGCATCTGCAAAAGATGATGTTTCACCTGGATCTGCACTGGCTCGTTCTAATGGTGGTACACTGACCCTTGGCTGCATCATTTCTTGTTTTCGCTTTTGTGACATATTTTTAACTTGAAATATGTATTTTTTGAATATTCCAGTAATATAACAATATAAATTAAATATATAACAATATATTATTGATGCAATAATAGATTTATTCATACAATATTTTGTTACAATCATAAATTAATCACTATCATAATCACTTAATTGTAAATCAAAATCATCATCATCTTCCTTTTTAGAAGAATTAGAATCAAACTTAGGCTCTTCTTCAGATCTCTCACTGTCCTCATCCTCTCTAGTTGAAATTTCAACATATTCATTATTTGGATCGTTCAAAGGTTCATTCTCATAATATGTTACACATGCATTTATTTCATAAAGCTCTTCCGGAAATGCTTCACTTTCAATTCTCTTATTTTCTCCTTTTCCATGTAATTTGAAAATACCTCTGGGCTTTACTTTTTAAACAACCAATTAATCTGACTTATCTCGTTGTAAGCTAGGAAAAGGGACATAATACACCTCGTGAAAGGTTCAAATTGTCTAAATCTTCTTTGCTGGTTGATTTTAACTATATTGTATCAATTGGGAACTTTAATTAGATGTTGCATCAAACCAGTCATACTTAGATATCACACTTCGCTTCATTGGCAATGCAATGTACTCAATTTCAAGTATCTTAATAATTTTACCATAGTAATCCATCAATTCTCCCTGTATGCTATAACCATGATATTCTGCATGAAATTTGTATCTATTAATGAAATATACTGAATATGATTTAATAGTTTACAAAGGTCCTTTCACAAGATCACATATGAACTTGTTCTCTATTGGATTTTCTAAGGCCTACACAAAAATAAATCATAATATTAAATAGTATAATGTTATTTGAACACTTTGATATGATAATTCAACCTTTTCAATAATTGTAAGTGAAAACTTACATATTTCTCGAAACATCGAAGAAAATGTCTTTCAACTTCTTTATTGATGTCATCCTCTATTTTTGTAGGTATTAGCTCACGTAAGCATTCCTTGTAAAATCCAAAAGCATTATTATGTATTGTAGTTTTGAACAACACTAACTTCGAAAACCTAAATAATTAATTTCAAAATCAACTTCAACTTACTACACAAAAGGTTGAAACTCTTCACAGTTCAATAAAATGTAACTAAAGGCAACCTCTATTTCTTCCTCTGTTAACATTCTTCTTATTGGCCATCTATATGTTCATCTAGGATATGTGAAAATGGATAAGTTACCATTAACATCACCTATTCCTTCCCTATCGTTACGAGGAACCTTTCTTTCTCTTCATATGTGGCTCTAAAAAAATGTGAACAAAATGCAATTGCTTCTTCCACTAAATAGGCATTACATATCGAACCTTCAACTTTGGTTTTGTTTTTGACATTTTGCTTCAAGTGATCCAAATACCTGCATTAGCAAATAAGGTTATTACAATTTTGTGATTAAATCATGCTATAACTCCAATTTAAATATTACTATAGGTACCTCTTAAACAGATACATCTGACGATATTGAACTAGATCAGCAAATTCAGCCTCGTGTGAGAAATGTTGGGTAGATGCTCCATACAGTCAAAGAAGCTTGGAGGGAAAATCCCATCTAATTTGCACAAGATTACTAGAATTTTCCTTTCTAGTTTATCCATTTCAACCAACTTTATTTCAAATGATGTTAAGTTTTTAAAAAACAAAATTAATTATGTTATAGCTTCCCAAACCTTATTTGGTAGCAACTTCCTAAATGAAATTGGAATTAGCTTTTGTATAAACATATGACAATCATGATTTTTCATCCCAAATAATTTATATTTTCTGATGTCCACACAAGTTGCCAAGTTTGAAATATAACCATTGAGAAACTTTAGACTTTTCAACCATTCACACAAAATTTTCTTTTTTTTTGTCCAAGGTGTAACATGCTTTTGGATATTTACCTATGCGAAGATCTTTATTTAACTTATTCCTTCTATAAAAAAATTTCAAATTAGCTCGTGATTTTGCATTATCCTTTGTTCTCCCTTCAATGTTCATTATGGTATTGAACTAATTATCAAAAATATTTTTCAATATGCATCACATCTAGACTATGGCGTATCAAATTAGTTTCCCAATATAGCAAATCCGAAAGGATGATGCATTTTCTCTAACCAAAGTTTTTACTAATGCTTGTATTAACTTCATCAGCTTCAAGTCTATAACTTTCGACACCTAATTCATCAATCTCCTACAATATCTCTTGACCAACTTTATAAGGGGGAGCAGGTGTTTGTACTATCCTATTCTTAATGAAATTGTTTTTATTGCAACTAAATAAATGATCTGGAGGGAGAAAATTTCTGTGGTTATCAAATCAAGATGTTTTGGCCTTGTTTGGAAGATAAAAGTCATTAGAATTATTACCATAATAAGGACAAGCCAATTTTTCTGTTATACTCCATCCAAGCAACATAACATACACCTACAAATCACTAATAGTCCACATCAGAGTTGCTCTCAATAAAAATTTTATCTAAGAGATACATCATGTGTCTCCATACCATATTCCCAAAGATGATGCAATTCAGATACCAATGGTTATAAGAATACATCAATTTTGTGCTTTGAATTTATAGACCCTAACACAATCACTATTAAGAACATATATGTCTCATTCATACATATCCATATAGGCAAATATAAAGGAGTAATTATGATTGTCCAAGATGAATATTATTGGCCGGATTGACCAAAAGGTTGGAATTCATCCGTCGACAATCCTGACCTAACATTTCGACTTTCAACTGCAAACTCATAATGGATGTTATTGAAATGTTTCCATGCAAGTGCATCCAACGGATGGCTCATTATTCCATCTTCCTGTTCATGTTCATTATGCCATCTCATATGAGATGTAATAACATCAGAGGCGTATATTCTTTGAAGTCTTAGAGTAAGTAGCAAATAATACATTTACTTCCAAGGTACTAATTTCTAGTTCATAATACACTTTCTAGGTTTGAACCTAGATTTACCACAAAATTTGCACTTTTTTAATTCCACATTATCTCCCCAAAATAACATACAACCCAATTTGCAATAATCAATTTTTTCAACTGGCAAACTAAGACCCCTAATGAGTTTCTTCATATTGTAAAATTATCAACCATTATATGATTAGGAGGCAATGATTCATTATACCAAGCAAGAATTTTGTCAAAACATTGATCAGAAATATGTCTTTTAGATCTTATGTTAAATATTCGAGCAACTGAAGATAATTGAGCCATGGTCTCATAATTTGGCCATAATTCTTGATTAGCTAATTGTAGTAACTTAGAAACCTGTTTTGCATGTTGGTTTAGTTCTTCTTCAATATTTTCTATATTTTCCTGAAAGGTATAACAACTGCATCATAAACCATTTGGATGTAAGGATTTTCAGTTGTAGCCACATTACTTGTTCTAAATCAAATCCCCCCTTTAAACTCATCCATATTTATTAACGAGTTTACTTCGTTACCCCTTGAGGTGTTACAAATTAATGTCTCCCTATGTCGTGTCCACTCAAAATAATTTGGAACAAACCCCTCTCATAACAAATGGAGATTCACTTTATTAGGAAGAAAAAAAATATGTTTACACCTTTTATATGGACATTTGATCTTTGGGAACATGTATAGGGAATAAAACCCTCAACTCCCTTAAAAAACTCATGGTTAATAAAACTATTGGGTGTTAATTGTCTATACATCTAAAATCTATTAACATTACTCATTTTTGCAAAAATATTATTCAAAAAAGTGATTTCATAGTTAGTATCCTTCATTTCACCTAAGTTTACAAAAAATTTAATCTTTACTTTACAGAACATCACCTAATTTTTTACAGGCCTCTGACTATTTCCGTTCTAAATTAAAACTAACCTATCCCACCATATGTGTTCACAATTAGAAAACTCAATCACAACCAATTCCACTTGAGTTATTGGACAATCACCACATTTGAACTCATAATAACCTTAGAAATGAACTATAATTCATACATTTAACCACCAATTATTCTAACAATATTCCAAATATGAACTAAATTTGGACAATTTAATTGATAGACAACATATTTAAATATATATCAGTAAATTAAAACAATATGCAGACCAATATCCTGCAAGTGACATTAAGAAGTAAAAAGAAGTACATACATTTATTAAATCCAAAACCACATTAAGCAATCATTTGAAGTTCAAGTATTCATGTTTGAATTAATCATCTACAAGTTGATTTCTAATGTTTTATTTTAAACCTAACAACATAAGGGTATATGGCATTGTTTACACTTGTGAATGGAGAAAGCAAGTTCTTGTTGTGACTCCTAGGCTCGTGGAATTTTTGACCAATAAGCCTCATAGGAGCTGCATAACGGGTTTCCAACTTATATACTACCCTAGGGGTTTATTATATAAAGAATTTTCATATCTATTAGACCTATGAATTTCTTATGTTAATACTAAGTTTGAATTAATCACAATGAATTTCAAGTATTCATGCTTGAATTAATCACCTACAAGTTCATTTCCAAAGTTTGATTTTAAACAAGCACTATGGTAGGTGGCGTTGTTACACCATATGAACCAAGAAAGCCAGTTCTCACTGTGACTCCTAAGCTCGTGAAATTTTTCACCGATAGACCTCATAGGAGCTACATCATGGGTTTCTAGCCTATATATCGTCCTAGGGGTTTATTATGCATTGGATCATCCATAAGATCTCAAAGTTATTCCATATACAGTAAATACTTATGTAATTCATACATCTATTCATTAATGATTCAAACAAATCCCAAACATATATATTTAGACTATTAAAGAAGAACATAAAAACTCATCAATGATTATAAGAATATTCTAAGCAATAACACAAAATCAAGACCTCCTTTGCATTCACACAAAACCCAAACCCTAATACTAGTACTATTGAAGGAACATATATGGTAAACATTAGTTAGATGACTTACCTGGATGGACAAACACCACAGACTACAAAAAAGAAGGATGGGCAATGCTCTTTAACACAAAAAAGGCCTGCAATACAAATAATACCACGTACATTCACTAGAAATTTTTTGTTTTCTATTTTTATGACATTTAGTGTACATTAGGGATTTTGATGAACATATATGTCGTTTATAACACATAAACTCAAATAACACACAAACTAAAATACAAAATACTCAAACCAACGTTCATATATAAACATTTAGATGAAGACTTGAACTAATCACAATGGGACTAGGTTTAAGCTAAACTAAGACCCACATATGAGTTTTTGGTTTGAAAAGCATTTATCCTAAAATCTTAACCCAAAAAAATAGAAATCAAAACTAATAGTTATAGATTCTAAAAATATAAAAAAGTCTCAAAGTTCAAAGTTCATTTAGACCTCTATGTGAATCTGTAACACCCCATTCCCGCAAAACCCGAACCCGATATCGACAGTGATACCCGGATCTGTGCCCCGCGAGGGTGGCGT
>JANIIA010000002.1:9889119-9912016 GCA_027478495.1 Erythroxylum alaternifolium
GTATTAGGTTTTCTGTATGTACAGTCTGTACATTTGATGTATAAAACTGTTGAGTTTGAGTAATGAAAAGAGGAAGAATTTGGTTTTAAAAATCTTATGATTTCCAATTACTGGTTTTATTATTTAAATGTATGTGATGCCATGTGGAGTATTGTAGTGATCGCACGTAGCGCTCTCTTATCATAGGATTCTGACATATGTTTTGATTATAACTTAAACATTATTGTTTTCTGATTCTGAAGGGTTTATACCTTCTTGTGTTGTTCAGTTCTGTTAATTATAAAGTCTATTCTGAAATACATTATGTCTGATTTATTGTTTAATGCATGTATATGCTATTACATGATTCAATATGATAAGTTGTCAATTTATCCATAGATTAGTTATTACTCACTAAGTTATATGCTTAGCACGGTGGATTTGCCCCGTGTAGGTTCTAAAAGAGGGACGTAAGAATTGGGACAAGATAACTGCGATGGCAAAAGGAGTATGATTTTTATTTTGTTCACATGTATTTTGTTGGGCCCCAAATTTTTTTTATTATTTTAGTAGGCATAAAGTGAATGAATTTTGTGATCTTGTTGGATAAAGCATTTTTAAATTGGAGTTAAATTGTTATGTCAAGTTTAGGAGGATTTATTTCATGAATTGGTGGAAATTTAAAGTATTATATGGAAGAATTAAGATTAAGTTAAAGTATAGTATAGTGTAAATTAAATTGAAGAATTAAGAATGCATAAGGGTATTTTGGGAGGATTACTTAAGGATAGAAGCACTAAGGCATTAAAGGAAGGGTAAGATGGACTTTCCTCACTCATTAAGGGTAGAATGGGAAGAGGAAGAGATTGTCTTGAAAATAAGAAAACAAAAACGTGAAGGAGGGAGAGAAGATCAAAAAAGAAAAGAAAGTAAAAGAGAGAGAAAGAAGAAGAGAGGCTTCGATGGAGTTAAAAAGAATAGAGTTTTGAATTAGGTCACGACTTTTCTTAGTCTTAAAGAGGGAGTTTGAGGTCACTCAAGAAGGGAAAAAGAAAGAGAAAAGGGAAGAGCGTTCTTTAGAGCCAAGAAAACCATTGTTTGGTGAAGATTCAAGGTAAGATTGATTTTATTCTTTTGGAGTTTTGGAAGGGGTTGTTGGTTCAAAGAGCTTAAGAAATGTATGGGTTTAAGAATTCTAGGATTCATATTAGTACATGTGCATTATAAGTTCTCAAATCTGAATTCCTATTAAAGGGGGATTGTTTTCTTTGTTAAAGGAAATCAAGAGAGGCAAGAGGAGCAAGAGGAAAGACATCTTTAAATCCAATACCTAAACAAGCAAGGATTTCAAGGTGGGTTACAGTTCTATAATTAAGCAATAGGCCATTAAGGTGTTCTTTTACATGATAAAAATAAACGAATTCAACTACTGCACGAACATGCATTATAACTCTTTGAATGCCTTGAAAAAGTGTTATGTGTTTTGAATGAGATTATTGCGCTGATGAGTTGTGACAAGAACATGAAAATGATTTTTGAAAAGATATTATGTTTGAACAAGATCAAATTTCGAAAAATTTGCCATTTTGGGCAACAAGTTTACAAGATCATGAAATACATGTTATGTGGGTTTGGTTTGGTCCATTCTGTTGCCAAGTGCACTTAGACTAAAGGCTTCTCCCTCCTGTCCACTAGTGGTATGGAGCTCCTTCATGGACTCCCTCATGTTTACGACTACACAAAACCACTAAGTGAGATTGTGCTAGTTCGTTTTGTTCACGACTTCACAGGACCATTATATGGAAATGTGTTAGTTCGTTCTGTTTATAGACCTTCCAAACCATTGTGATGTGCTTAAGTGCTGTGAAATATTAGTAAGATTGATGCATGCATGAATTATATTTGTTCATGAGTTGTTTGATAAAGGGAAAATTTTGTGAAACAAGTAATTAATGAATTTTCAAGCAAGATTACTATAGTTTCTAAAATGTAAAATGAAAAGAATTTTGCAAATGGTTTTCACTTGTTTCTTGATTATAATTCTGTTGCCCACAAGCTTTAAGCTCACCCCCTCCTATTTCTGTCCCCTCCAGGTGATGAATAAGAGCTTATGTAAGTCACAAGTCAAGGCAAATCACTGCAGTCTGTGTATTTTGTTTTGTTTTGAAGTTAGTTTATGCAAAACTATGCTTTAGATGCATTTGAGCAAATTATAGTCTTTGAAAACTTTGTAATTCGAATTATGATGTAAGGGGGCTCGAAATGCCCACTAAAGCGTTGTAAGACTTATATTTGTTTGAGGATGAATGAAATATATGTATGTTTTGCTCATGATTATGACCACTGTTAAGTATTCACGTTGCATGTGTTGATTAAATGAGTTGGAGGTTTAGGGAAATAGTTGATGTTTATGCGTTGTGTAATTTGTTTCTGGAATGGAATGAATGAGGGTGGTTGAAAGGAGTTAAGTCTGCATTTAGTAAGGGAGATTACAAGAAGGAGACACAGACGAAATTTATTATCTGTGATGACGTCACACACAAACGTAAAGGAAAAAATAGAAGAAGAGTATCGTCTGTGATGACATCACACACAGACGCAAATGAAAGATAGACACAAGAAACATAGATGCAAGGAACGTAGACGACACGTCAGAACATAGACACAAGGAACGCAGACGACACGTCAGAACACAGACGCAAGAAATATAGATGCAAAGAATGCAGACGACATGTCAGAACATAGACGCAAGGAATCGTCTGTGATGACACGTCGTAAGGCAGACGATAGGTGGTCAACCCAAATGATAAAAGTCAACCACAGATGATAAAACCTAGATGATAGAACATAGACCATAAGTAAACACAGACGATGGGCCAACCATAGACGATAAAGAAGAAGTTAAGTTAATATGATTAAACAGTCACCAGTTGGAATTAAACACAGAATTCACTAATCAAGGATTAAGAAGTGATTATCAAGGATCAAGAAGTAGTTAGAGACTTAGGCTCTAAGTACAAGTCAAGGGACAAAATGTTGAAGAGATTAAGATAAAAATCTGCCATGATCAAGGATTGTGCGTGAGGGCACTCCACCCTTGTGGGGTGCGTGTCCAGATGTCACTCAGGACGTCAGACATGTGTCTCGCAGGAGTGGGGTCTCAACATATTAAACCTATGAATTTCTTATCTTAATACTAAGTTTGAATTAATCATGCTGAAGTTCAATTAATCATGTTTGAATTAATCACCTATAAGTTGATTTCCAAAGTTTGAATTTAAACAAGAACTATGGTATGACGTGTATTCAAGTGATATAAGCCTTATATTGTTCTATCCAAACCAATTATATTTCAATTTTTTAGGTTCTATATCTAGCGAAAGTTTGATTTTAATTAAAAAAATAATGAGATACTTTTATCAATTTGCTAACAGATAACAAATTTAAATAAAAAATGGTAATAATAGTACTCATGTTAGAAAAAATATGGGTGATAGTTACATTGTCGCACGAGTTTCTTAAACCTTAAGATTAGAAAGCATATGAACAAACATATTTTCAATAGGCTGTGCAAAAATAAAGTTAGTAGTAAGAATAAAATATAATCATATTTGAAGTGTAATGACCCCTTGTTTAAAAAGACAAGTGGAAGCAAACCTAAAAGTTAATTGGTTAACTTTTATTTCCATTAGTTCGTTTTTTCTTTATTTTTTTAAAACTTCAACTGTTTTAACATATCTTGCATATGAAATGTAGGCAAGTAAAACATAACATAAATTCATCATAAATGGGGGACACATTGTTTGACATAGATTTAGACATTTCATCCAACATTTTGTAGGCAACCCAAATTCATCTCTAACTAACAACAAAAGCACTATATTTTTCCATTATTCACCAATATAAACACGGTCAAATATATTATTCACTAACCATAATTCAAATAATACACAAACTCAAACACAAAATACTCAAACCGGCATTCATATATAAGCATTTAAATGAAGACTTAAACTAATCACAATAACTTGTCAACACCCTAAAACATTCTTTTATTGTCTCCATAATGAATGTAGGATAATATCGAGAGTGTTCAAGCTATATTATTGTAATAGTAGATCATGATCATATAAGAGTCATGAGAGAAAAGATTCATTTAAAGATATATAAGAACTAAAAAATGATCCAGATTAGAAGTTATATTAGATAAATAATGCAATTAATCATATTGTGAATATTGGAATTAAGATGTTGGCTATACCTTTTTGTAATTCATCTTAATGGAGAAATATTAGAGTGCTCAAGATGTCACCACTGGATAATTAATAAGAAATTTTTTATCTCGTATTATGATTTCTTTGTCTATAGTCCTAATAATAGAAACATTTTTAAATTATAAAAATTTAAATTTCTATGGTTTTGTTGTTTGTTGACATAATTACAACTAAAAACTTGGTATTAATTTATCATATTTTTCATTATGGATCCAACTTCAAAGGTATTGCAATATAATTGCTGTGAAAATGATCTAGTGAGGATAGATGATTAGTAAAGAAAAAATCATATATGGAAAACAGATGGAACCTTCTTTAGGATTAAACATTTGGACCTTCTTTTGACAAAAGAATTAGGAATTTCACTTATACAAGTAAAAGCACTAGGGACATACATATGTGATGCCCTAACCAATCAGTTTAAATACATATGAAGATCACCTTCTAATCTTTGTCAATATATAGAAAGAAACAAGATAAGATTGAAGCACTTATAAGTAGTTAAATAGTATTAACTTAATAATAGAGAAATAACAATCATTAGAGTATCTCACCTAAGTCTTAATATCGATATGAGTGAGGAAACACTTCAACTCCCTACATAAAAAAGAGAGGCTAGACATATAAATAGGAAGGTGTAAAATCATGAAACAAAGAAAGCAATTATACACCTATGATAAAGATAAAAGGTAAATAGTAAATTTATATGTTAGATTATGTAGAACCTTATATTGTGAATCATCTAGCAATAATGTATTTAATTCATTATGATCTTCATAGTTCTATAGAAGACAAGATTTTGAACTTTTCATAATTTTTTCAATTCCTTCAAGATGAAGGGTTTTCTCCTATTCTCCATATTGGTACTTTGAGATTGATCTTGCATGGAAATAATAATCATCAAACATAAAGAGTGTGTAGTATATCAGTTCAACATATGGGGACCATTATGACATATACTATGATGGCACCACTATAGTTCTTGACATTATAAATTTAGGGGGTTATATAACTTTAAAATTCATAGTAGTTGTATAAATTGAACTATATTTGAAAGTTCACTAATTTTATATAGATCAATAGTGCTAAAGAGAGAATTAAAGATAAATTATATAGTATACATCAAATTCAAAAGGTCCCACACACATAAGACTGGAAGTCTTAATAATGAATTTCACAATGTAATAAGATGTTATAAAAAATAGGTAACTTCACCTGTTATAAAGATATGTCCCAATAAAATAGTAATTTAATGTTTAAACATTCTAAACATAAACTAGTAATATGTTTAAATTTCACCTGCATCAAATGATAATTATACTTTTCTAGGAGTTTGTCATATATTGAAATTTCATTGAAATAAACAACTATAACTTACTTATATATATATACAATACTTAATTCATTAATTTCATAAAAATATTAAATGCATTAGTAATACCAAAAGACATAGTTAATTATTCATATAATCCAAATTAGATTCATTCTTTCAAATTATACAAGCAATTATCCTAATTGTAGTAATTATACAAATTAAAAAAGTAAATTTCATGATAAAACCAATAAACAAAGTCTTAATATATGTTATGTAATGAATAAATCCACTCTCTTGCCTCTCAAAACTCTTAACAACTCTCTATTATGCCTATGATAACTCCTATAATTCACATGTAATCTATATACACTAAAATAACCTAAAACATTCATTAGAAACAAAAACTAACCATTTAATGGCTAGGATAGTAGCATTGGTTAATTAATTCTATTACAAACTTGTGGTACTTGTTATTAAAAGACATTGGTTAACCATTTGACTATACTAGTTGGCTAGTTTTTCCAAAGCCTTAACATTGTCACCTAAATCACTGGTTGACCAAAATCCTAGTCGAAAATGAAAAAAAAAATAGAAATCAAAACCTAATGGAACTTTTAAAATGTCTAATAGGGAGGAAGCATCAAATAAGAGATCTAAAGAATCATAAGTTTGTCATAGTCATTATGCAATAATAGTTTAAATGATTTAACGTGGTTTTTAGAAAAATTTGGGAGAGAATGGATAGGTAAGAAAAGATGATTAAAATTTTGAAAAGAGGACAACCTAATGAAAATCCTAATCTTAGTACACCAGTTAGGCATGATCGTGGGTATATGTATGTTTTGGATATGAACAGTGAATAAAAATTGAACATAAATAATATGAAAAACCTACAATATCAATCTCTAAAGTTTTACTTTTTGATCATTATAAAAGATCAAAATTAAGGAACTACTGGATGACACATACAAATCAAGTAAAAAAAGCTAAATACTTGACACCTGATGCACTAAAGATAAATAAAAATAAAGCTTAAAAGATCAATACGAGGAAACACAAAGGAATAAACTGCATTGAACTTTGAATCATTAAAAAAATTCTCAAAATTTAAAAATATTATGAAATATTAACAAAATATGCATTATAATCTAAAAAGGAAATAATTATGACTAATAGAAAATGGAGAAGCCATCAATCTTACTTGCCAAAGAAAACTGATGTTCTTAATTTTAGAAAGCTTATTCTGTCACCTTAAAATTTTCCTACATAAACAAATTCAATTATGAAAAACCAAGAACAAGAATTTAAAATAAGAAAGTAACTTTTAGAGGGAAGATTAATAGTAACTCTAACCTTTTTAGATAGATAAATGAAATGATACAATTTCAAATAGTTTAGCTTTTTTAGGTTAGAGACTAGATGTAAGTCTTTAGGTTTAAGTGAGGATTTTCTTAAAGTCAACATGATATTTTTCCTAGTGTTTATGGATTCTTATGAATTTCGATTGACTGTAAACAAATGGATTCAAATTTTGTATTTCTAGGTTTATATTTCTAAATTTTGTTAAATATTTAATCATAATATGAAAAATGATGAAAATATTGGTTGAACATCATATCAATGCTCAATTGAAAATAAGTTTAGCTTAGTATAGAAACTTAGAGTTGGTAAAAGAGTTTTTGGATAATGTCTTTTGTCTTTCCTTTTTTGAAAAGGAAAAAGGTTATATTTAGATGAATGAAAGTTCCATATTTGATCCTTAAAAAATAAAATAGTTTGTGATAATGGATAGTTTATGATGATTCCTTGTGGCAATGAATGAAGTAGTCAAGGTGAAGGCCTACATACGAAAAACCCTATCTGGTGTTAACTAAATAAAATACTTTAGGGAGTTTAAAGGCTCAAAGGGGATGATACGAGATATTTTATCGAGTAGCCAATTTAAGTTAAATGATAAATTCAAACATGTCTTTTATCGTTTTTCAATCATGCACATATAAATGTAATCTTAAAATGGTTCAAAGGAAGTTCTAAGGATACATCCACAAAGAACAATATGAAATATAAAAACACATATTGACATAGATGCCTTAATATCATATGGCAAAAAAGCTCATAAATTTAAGTAATTTACCAAAAACTTTTCACCCATTCGTTTTGAACTCAACTTCAAATGTTAATTAAAATATATACCTCAAGTTAATTAAATAATTCAATGCATTACACTTTCACACTCAATATTTTAATCCCATAACACGCATAATAATTTAATCCATAAAAATAAAATGGAAACTTCCCAATTAAGCATATCCGAGAACAATTTCTCCCTCATGCTTAGACTTTATAGTGTCCTTATTGTAAATGCTAAAATATGGAAAATAAAAGAAACTAAACAAACAAGAATTGCTAATAACAAGTTAAATGAAAATGGGATGAAAGAATAAAAAATTAAAAATTGTTTTTGGATTGCCTCCTAAGTAATTCCTTTTTTTTAAAGTTATTAGCTCAACCTAACTCCTTTTTCTTCAACCAATATCTATTATAGGTGGCTTCATTAATTTTTACAAGTAATGGGCAAGTATGAGTAAGATGTAATTCAAACATATAAAGTGGCTACTTCCCTTAATACCTTAGTTTTTTCACTTATGAGGGTTAGGCAAGACTACAACAATTTCTTACAACTTAAGATCAATGTTATCTTGGTCTCACCCAAATTGCTAGGATGTTATGTAATTCAGGTTGCAACCTTTTTAATGAATCAAATTTTTAATTCTTTAAAAAAAGAAAACAATTCTTAAAACATAATATTCTTGATGAATTTCTTATTCTCAATCTCAAGATGCTTATAGTTGATAGCTTCCAATCTATCTTATCTTTTAAGTACAAAAACTAACTGTGATAAAAAATAAATCATATTAATTAAGTAAACATGACTATAATTGTTAGGATCTTTCATGGAATCATAACCATTATGCTTAACAATTTTATTATGAAATTCCATTGTAGAGTGCTGCATTTAATAAAAGTATATTGTCATTCATTACACAATAATGTTAAAATGCAGCAAAGATAGTAATATAGCATAATCCATTACAAAAATATCAATGGATAGTAAAGCATAATGCATTAAAAAAATCGATGGGAATTAAAGCATAATGCCCATACAATCAAAGCAATAAAAAACATGCGATGGAAGAAGATGGACATATTACATAACTTCATAATGAGACAAAACATAAAACCAAACACAATACACCATCCCAACTGCATAATGAGGCAAAACATCGAACACAAAACACACAACTGATGATTGAACAAAGACACAATTGATGATTAAACTCATACAATCAAAGTAAACAAAACACACAACTGATGATTAGACCCATACAATCAAAGCAGTACATAAAACCTAGTAAAAAACAAAACCCAAATACAACAATGTCACCGTCACAAGTAAAACTAGATGGATCACTTATCTCGACCGATAATTAAATGAAGACGAAAACAATGGCATGCAATGGAAGAAGATGGACACAGAGACGACAAGACAGCGAGGAAACTGAAGCATGCATGATTGACGAGGGATGATGAACAACAGGAAACCACAGATAGCAATGGTGACAGGTAACCACCAACAATGACAGAGGAGAAAATGAAGATAAAACAGAGGGGAAACCAAAGAGTGAAACACGAGGGGGTTGGGCTTTGGTAGTTTTAACAATGTATGAAAAAGATGTCATTTGGTGTTAAACCAAAAGATATCATTTTCTTTTTATTAAAAACCTTGAAGCTGAAGCTAATGATGATGTTTAACTTTCAATTTTTCTTACAGAATAGTACTTGTGTCGGTGGAATCCATTTCTGTTAGTACACTGTGATGCTTATTTATGTCTTCAAGCATTCTTGCCTATTTTACCGACATACATCGGACTTCTGATGGAAAAATTATAGGTAAAATTTTCCTCTACTTTTACTGACGGATATTTTGTCCATCACAAAATGTATTTTTTCCAAAAATATTACTGATAGAAACTGATTTGTTGTCAATAATTTACTACGGTATTGTTTCCATTGGTAATTTTTCGTTACTAATTTTTAATTTTCTTGTAGTGCATAATGTCATCATTATCTAGATTCCTAAGTCCTGAATCTGGCATCTTAAAATGCTTTAGCATATTAATAAGTAGATTCATTTCCTTTAGAACATGTTGTAGCTCAGTGACTAACATATAATTAGGATCAATTCTACGTAAATATGAAACTTCAACTCCCACATAATGCCAACTGGATTTTTCTTAAACATACCACTATGATGCAATTCTAAAGTGAACATTTTTCAACCAATCTTTCGCTAACTGATAAACTAGTAAAGAAGAGAAAAAAATATTTAAATAATAAATTCCATAATCACTGAACCAAATTATCGAAAAACGTCCATATATTTTGAATAAACTAATGAAACACCAAAACACCCATGTGTATGTGATTTACTAACCATTTCATGTCGGGAATACTTTCTATGCTGTTCATTTTTTTACGAATTGCTAAGAAACAAAACCAAAATGAGAAACATCGGAAAACTAAAAACTCAAACCTCGAACCCTAGATCACGATCTTTAATGGTAAAACTTCAAAGCAATGCACTAAGTAGGAACCAAACAGCCCACATTCTTATAAAACGCGCAAAACAGAGAGACATATATTTAAGTGAGGAGATCTGAACCATCATCGAATAAGGCCCTGAAAACCTAGCTGAGCGAGCGGGAGGAACCTTAATTTGAATAAATAGGTTGTTTTTCATCGGGAAAGGGAGGGACGTCACTGAAATAGGGAGCTTTCCGGTGGAAGGTAAGAGAAAGAAAAAAGAGGAGAGAGAATTTAGTCAATAAAAGATTAAAAGGGTATTTTTGTCCAACAAATGCAACATGTGCAGTTGTGTTGATGTCATCATAATAGAAGGGTAAAAAAGTCTTTTTGAATTCTAAGCTCCTTTGACTAGTAGTCAAAGGGGGTAATAAGTTTATTTTTAAAATAGAGGGGGATAACGTACCAAGTGAAAACACACAGGGGGTTAAATGTATTTTAGCGTAATTCTAATTAAAATTTAATTAAATTTAGAATTTAATTTCAATTAAATTATTAAAATGTCCAAAACTTATTATAACCTACTTATTATAGAGTTTTCTCAGCCTATTCTGTGGATAACGTTAGAGGTTAGATACTTGTAAAGCTACAGTAGTTAAGATGGATCAATTTCAAAAACGATTCAAGGGATATGACAAGAATATGATCAAGTTCAGATTACGATATAAATTACAATTTATGCTTTATTATGATTTATGCATTAATCATTGTATATAATTAAAGTGATCTTAATTTTTGGGAAATTAAAATACAAAAAAGTTTCATAATTATTCTGTTGTGATCGGGATCGGATCCTCTCCTAATTTTTCAATAATTAGAGCATCAATAATAACCTAAAAATACGAAAACCATTAGGTTTTGTTCTATAATAACTGAGTGTCATTTGACTCATGATGACAATTCCTAGGATTTAGGGTCTAAATCTATACGAAATTGTGACAGGTTGAGGAAATTTCTACCAGGGGATAAATAGAGAGTTGGTCTTTAAGGATAAACACTTATGCATACCATGAACATTCACTTACAGTGCATTGGCTTTGTATGAGTGTCGCAACTAGTACTGTAAGTGCACCAGCTTGATTAACCAAAGTAGATAATTGGTTACCAAAAAAGAGTAGCTAATTTCTCCAAAAATTTTACCTATAGTCATTTGTCTCATTATGTTTTGCTGCATAATACGTCGCCAATTTCCTATAACTAAAAATTATAAGCGATGTTTCTAGAAATCGTAGACAAGAAATATTTTTTATAGCTAAAGCATTACAAAAATGTAGCTAACAATCGAATGTTGGCAGGAAAAAGTTTAACATTAAATGATTCACCATAACCAAGTAGGCAATTGACTATGAAAACAATGCAGCTAATTGTCTTTAAAATGTCTCCTATAGTTATTTGTAATGTTTATGTTTCATTGCATTAAGCATCGCTAATTCTCCGTAGCTGAAAACTATAAGCGACATTTTTAAAAATCATAGACTAAAAGTATTAGCTAAAACATTGTAAAAACATAGCTAAAATTGAATCTTAGTGGGAAAATTTTGACGAAAAATGACTGACAATAAAAATAAAATGTAGCCAATAGTTTTTGACCACATTTTCGTAATATGCTATTAGTTACATTTTTAACATAGCCAAATATTTTTAGCTACATGTATTATAACATAGCCAAATGTTATTTTCTACTTTTTTTCATAACGTAGCTAAATGTTATTTGTTACATTTTTAATAATATTGAGATATATTATTTGTTACATTTTTAATCTATGATATTAAACAATATGTTTTGTATATAATATATTGACATGTTTTTAATATGAATTATTTACTTAATATTATAAAATTAAATCATAAAATTACTATTAATTTAAAATATTGAGCATTATATAAAGTAAAATTATATAAATATCATAAATTATACCAACAAAAAGAATAAAAACAAGCTAATTTTCTATGTTATATTGATATAATATGTAAAATCCTTGTGTTTTTTCAGAAAATTCAAAGTCTAAACTAGAAACTTCTCATAAACAAAAATACAAACCCAACCAAGAAGAAACTACAATTATGAAACAGAAGCATTCATCATTTAAATTTATAATAACCAAAAAATTGTCACCACTCTCTTATGTGACACCTAAATATTTAAATAACAATGTAGAAATGAAGGGTAAAGAATATAGAACAACCAAATACCTAGAGGTTTAAAATAGTTCTTTAATTTTTTTGAGAAATTAAAGTTAATTATATCAAAAAATAGTGAAGGACAATAAGTCGATTGGAGAATAAACATTCTCTCCTATTACAAAGGTGAACAATAAAACACTAAAATAGGGAGACAACTAAAAACTTGGATGACAACATATTAAACGGACCCTCAGAAGAAGTTGGATGAAAACGTATCAAGCTCTAGCCAAGTGAAATGTCAACGAAGCATGAGTGGAGTGTAGAAGTAGTAAATGCTCCCCCATCCTTTTTACAAATTGTATCGAGAAATTTCTCAATTAGGGTTGGGATCTTCCATAGGCGATCATCATTGCAACTTGTACCTGTCAACTCATAGGTGAGTGAAATCTATATGGAAGCCTTACCTTACTCAAATTACTTTTAATCGATTGTTCTATGTTTCTAGAGAGAGCTTGATGATCTTGTAAGGCAACATGCAGTGTTTGGATTTCCTAGGTAAGAGCTAAAACTCTGTTTCTTCATCTCATTCGAGTTTGTTCCATTTTCTAACATAAAAGTTGTTCCCTAATAGTCTGAATAATTGATTGTAGTACTGTCTTCATAGAACATTTCTTGTTTTGGAACTTTCACTGATTTCTTTCTTTCCATATATCTTGAGCTGATATGGCTAGAAACAACACCATCCTCTTCTAGAGTGAAGCGAAAGCTTGTGCTTCAGCTAGGATCTTGACTATCTCTATAAGAGAATTAGAGGTCACATGCAATGAGATAAAGTCTTTGATCTTATTGCAAATAGTGATGGAAAAAGATCAGAGAAAGAACCAATGATCCCTAGTTTTTGTTATTTTCTTACACAGACAACATATTTTATTTAGATTTGGCATAAATTGAAGTTTGTCCATCGTTGCTACTCTGTTCCTAACCACTAGCCATAGGAGGAAAGTTGTCCTTGGTCTAAGTATATTATTTTAGATAACTTTAACATAGGGATCATTTTCGTCTGAGTGATAAACCTATTTCCTATAGATTTTGCTAGAATAACTCTCAATAGGAGTTCTAAGCCAAAGATAACATCTTGACAGTTAGAATTAGGAGAGTAAGGCAGTTAAAAGTGCTAGATTGCATCAAGAAATTGTATCGAGTCATTATGATTAATAAGAATAGTAACCTTAGTCTTGTGATCTAGCCCTGAAAAAGTTGATACAACATTAGGGTTTTGGGAAAGAGGACCAAATCCAGTCCAATTATCATTCCACAAGAAAGCAGTCTTCCTTTTCCCAATTTTGCAACAAACTTCATTAGCTACTTCATCTTTTTTTTTAAATTTGATTAAGGAACCAACAATAGGATGATCTAGATAAGAGGGATTATATACTGCTCCTTTTCAAAAGGTAACTATAAAACCATCTCATCCAGAAGGAACGTTTGTCTTGAAGCATTCTCTAAAGTCTTTTTATCAAAAAGATGTTATTAGCAATGCTTACAGAAAGGATTCCTAACCCCCTTCTCCATGGGTTTACAAAAATATGCCCATTTGATTTAAAGAAAGCCTGAACCTCCATTTGTTGTATCCCATAAGAAATCTCTCATCATTTTCTCTACAATTTTGACAAATTTCTTTGACAAAGGAAAGTGAGTACTCCACTATAAGTAGAGGGAGCATAAAACAAACTTAATTAACTGAACTCTACCACTATAAGAAAGAAATATATTAGTCCTCTTGTCGAGTCTCCATTGAATTTTTTTAATAAGTGGGAGGCAATCATTAAAAGATTGCCTTCTAATAGAAATTGGTAGACCCAAATATTGCACAGGAAGGAATTTCTTATTCATACCAGTTAGAGAGGAAATAATGTTTTGGAGAGGTTCCACCAAAGATGAGAGAACAAAATGAATTTTGTAAACATTTACTATAAACCTGACATCTCAAAGAACACATTGAGAATGTCCATCAATGGCTTAATAAATTTAGGATGTGCTTTGAAGAAGAGAATTATGTCATCTGCAAAACAAAGATGGGTGAGTGAAAGTCTTCTCCGTTTAGAGTGGAACTTGAATTTAGGATTATATGAGACTTTGGCCTTGAGCAATTAAGAGAGCATACATAGAATAAATAGATAAGGAGACTAGGGTTCCCCCTTTCTAATTCCTTCGTTCCCTTTAATAATTCCACAAGTTGTGTCATTAATCAGAATACAGTAGGTTGTAGTGGATAAATAAGCTTAAATCCAATTCATAACTATATCAGGAAAGTTGAAAGCTTTAAGAAGCCTAAAGAGAAAGGACTAATTGATGTAATCAAAAGCTTTATTAAAGTCAATATTAATAAAGGAATTAGGGGAATAAATCCTTTTAGTGTATCCCTTTAGGAGTTCCTGAGTAATATGAATGTTATCATCAATGCTTCTATCCTTTATGAAGGCATTCTGGTTCTCACTGTTAATAAGATTAAGAACTTTCTTCAAACATTTTGTTATGATCTTGACAATAATTTTGTAAATGAAGTTTGTACACGCAATCGGCCTAAAATCACTAAAGGTAGAGGGGTTAGAAGTTTTAGCAATTAAGCAGAGAAAAGTTTTATTAAATTCCATTAGGATTAACCCTTTTTCTAAAAACTCATGAATGGCCTCTCTAACTATAGGTCCAATAATAGACCATGTCCTCTGAAAGAAAAAGACATTAAGCTTATCAGCTCTAGGGGTTTTCATTCCATTCACAGCAAAGACAGCTGCATTGATATCATCATCAGTAATATATTTCATCAACTCCCTAGAAGCTTCAGGAGAAATTCTATTAGTAATAATATCTTGGAGAGAGACCACAGAGGTAGAAGAGTCTAGGTATGAACCTATAAGCCCTTTATAGAAATTGACAGCCTCCTCTAAAATACTCAGTTAATTAGTAAGGATTCTCCCATCCATGCTAGTAATGGAGCATATTTCAATGTGCTTTGGCTAAGCCATAATCCAACCTCTAACTACTGGGCTTTAACAATAGGCACCTTAGCTTCTGTAGCGATAGCTAGTGCTAGAGAAGTCCTTTTTATTCCCCTCTCACCTATAATAAGAGCTCCCCGCAATATAAACTCAAAGGTTTTACAACTTGGTATAACCAAATTAGACATAAACGTCTACCATGTAGTAAAAATTAATTCTCCTAAGACTTAGAAACGTCCAAAGTTCAAATTACACTTCCAACAACGATATAAGAGAACAATAATAAGCAGATTAAATAAATCAATGTTTCCAATTTGGTTGGAAAATCTTCAACTGAAAACTACCAAAAATGGTGGAAGGAAATCCCTTGATTTTGATTACCCTTATAATTGTAGTCTTCAATTACACATTATCTAAATATCATACTGCAAATACTATCTAAAATTACTCACTGATGGAGCCAAGTTAACCCATTCTAGAAATAACATCCAAGAAATTTGATCCCTATAATTAAGACTTATGAGAAACATTAGAAGTCTTGATGATTGCCAATTAGGTTGGATTCTATAAACTTCTTGCATCACATCTTCATTCTTAGATAGCAAGTCTGAGATAACTAAAGAAAAAAGGCGAAAGATGAAACAATGATATGTATGAATACAATTTTTATTACTGATAATGTCAAGAATAACATACCTGAGGTGTACAGGAACCCATCTTTTGGAATGCTCTAGGATTTTATAGAAATGTTACAACATCAATGATCTCCTCTCTCATAGACTCAATGCTAGCAAAATCCTTCAATGACATCGGAGGATTCTTCACCCTCTGGAAAGTAGTTCATGTTATTATAATCCATCTTAAAAAACTCACAAATTAGGTAATGCCTATGAAATAAATATAAACCTTCATTTAGCTAAAATCAATTATAAGAGAGTCGATCCCAGCCTTCTTTTTACATTTGATTCTCTTGACCTTGTAGTTAATGTAGACAAATCCCACAACTATAACTATAGTGCTTAGATAAGTCCTTCATTGTCAATATCAACTGCTTGTCTTGTTTATCCAATACAATTACTGTTAGTCAAAGGGGCACATGTATGTAAAAATATAAAACAAAAATACTGGACAACAATACACCTTCTATTGCTTCCCTTTCTTATCTTTGACAATTGCTACTTGGTGTGCCTTTCATTGTCTTTATAAGACATCATACATGACAAACATTGATCAAGACTGTTGGTTTAATGTTTGAACAGCTGTAAATCATATATGAAAAACATCACTTGCAACTTGAAAATTTTTTTTGAGTAGCAACAACACCTAATCTAACCCTAAAATCCACTATATTTCAAAGCATAAAATATAAAAACATACATGAGTAGTACATACAAAGAAAAAATTCCAAAAATTTGTAATTTTTTTTAAAATGGAAAAAGGGGTAGGTACCTACAATCAGACAACGGGACATTAAAACCCACTCTTTGCTAACTACTGCTCCACCAGTTCATCGGGTATCTGTTAAATTAGAAAATGTTCATAAAGAATAAAAATTACAAGAACCCAAATTCAATTCCAAGTGTGACTTAATAATTACAGTGGGGGTACATTCCATTAAAAGTCCCAACTCAGGTAGAATGCCCGTAAAAGACAAAGAGAATGCCCGTAAGAGGCTTGTCAAAATGCCCAAGTCGTGACATTCTCCCCTATCTATAATGTCGATGTCCTCATCGAGCTGGGCTTGTGGAACTCCTTGGTGTGCTCCTCAAATTGCCAAAGTGATTTTTTCAGCTCCTAACTTGCCTCGCTCTCAGGTAGTCCCTTCCATTTTACCAAGTACTTATGACTTGGATGGTTGTCCCTTCTACGAACCACACAATTGGCCAAGATAGACTCCACATCCTTGTCATAAACATTGATGACTCCCATGGGTGCTCTCTTGGACTTCCCCTTTGAAGGGTCTTCTTTGTCTTCATGATACGACTTTAAGTGGCTTACATAGAAGATCGGATGTAGCTTGAGTGTGGGTGGCAACTCTACCTTATATGAAGCTTTGCATACCTTCTTCATGACAGGAAAGCGTCCTTCTTATCTCCTCACAACTCCCCTATGTAGAGACCGAGTATACTTGTGTTGTGAAGGTAGGATCTTGATGAGCACGTGATTTCCAATGTTGTATTCCACGTGTCTTCTCTTCGTGTCCACCCACTTCTTCATCTTCTTGGTTACCTTATGAAGACAGGACCTTGCTAAGTCCACTTGTTCATGCTAACCCTTGGCAACCTTGAATACAGATGGACTCCTCCTTTTGTAGCTTGTGACGAGTGTGTGAGGAGTCATAGGTTGTTGCCCATTACTAGCTTGAATGGACTTCGGTTGGTGGATTCGCTTCTTTGCAAGTTGTAGGAGAATTGGGCCATGTTAAGTAGCTTTGCCCAATCTTGTTAGTTGGCACTTACAAATTGTCTCAAGTAGAACTCCAATAATGTATTGAATCTTTTGATTTGCCCATTGGTTTTTAGATGAAAGCTCGTTGAGAAGTGGAGTGCTAAACCATAAGCTTGAATAACTCAGTCCAAAATCTCCCAATAAAGCACGAGTTTAGGTCACTAATAATCGATTGTGGCAAGCCCCAGTATTTCACCACATACTTGAAGAAAAGCCTCGCGGTATCCTCAGCAGAATATTCTTTAGATGCAGCAATGAAGGTTGCATATTTGGAAAACCTATCCACCACCATAATGATAGTGCCACAACCCTCGAACTTAGGTAAGCCTACTATGAAATCCATACTTATGCTTTCCTATGGCCTTCCGGGTGTGGGTAATGATTCCAATAACGCAACAAGATACTTATGCTCAACCTTGTCTACATGTCTTCATGTATTGCTCCATTTCATCCCTCATTTTTAGGCCAATAGTATATTGTCTCCAATAAGGCTCAAGTGCACCTTTGCCCTGGATGACTCACCTATAGAGTTTCGTGCCATTCATTGATGAGATTCTTTCTTAAGCTTCCCCATTTGGGCATGTATAAGCGATGCCCTTTGGTATAGAGAAGCCATCTTCTTAATAAAATCACTTAGTCTTCCCATTCGTGGCTATGCATTGAAATTGCCTTACAACCATATCATGCTCCATGCCCTACTTTATTAAGTTGAGTATTTTTCCTTAGATAATGGTCACGAAAGCTAACTCAGCCTTTCGACTAAACAAATCTGCCACAATGTTGGTTGTCTCGGGCTTATACTCAAGCTTATAATCAAACTCGGTAAGAAAACCTTGCCAATGGGTTTGCTTGGGACTTAGCTTCTTTCGAGTTTGGAAATAACTTGTAGTGATATTATCTGTCTTTACTACAAACTTGGAACCAAGCAAGTAGTGCCTCCAAGTGTGCAAGCAATGGATGATGGTCATTTTCTTCTTCACTTGAACAGTAAAACTCTTCTCAGCATCATTGAGCTTACGACTCTTGTAGGTGATAGGATGCCTATCTTGCATCAAAACTCCTTCTATAGCAAATTCAGAGGCATTAGTGTGTAATTAAATGGTTTGGAGCAATCAGGCAATCCTAAAATAGGTTCCTTCATGATTGCATCTTTTAAACTCATGAAAGATTGTTGGAATTGCTCATCCCACTCCCACGTCTTGCCCTTGTTGATGTGGCAGAGTATCCCGTGATGAACCGCCTATAGTAGTTAACAAAACCAAGAACAGATCGAAGCTCACTCACCTTAGTTGGAGGCTCCCATTCTTGAATAGCCTTCACCTTTGCTTCATCCATATATAGCTTGCCATCCTTGATCTTGTGGCTAGGAAAATGGACTTCTTGTGTGGCAAACAAGCACTTCTCTTTCTTCATGTATAACTAATTTTCCTTGAGAACTTTTAACATAACTCGTAAGTGGTCAATGTGCTCCTTGAGTGTATTGCTATCAATGAATATGTCATCCAAATATACCACCACAAAGTGATCTAAGTATCGATAAAAAATCTTGTTCATGAGAGTACAAGATGTTGTCGGTGCATTAGTAAGACCAAAGGGCGTGACTAAAAAATAGTAGGCTCCATAGCGTGTTACGTATGTAATCTTTGGCTCATCACCTTCCGCATTCCTTACTTGATAATATCCTAACCTCAAGTCAAGCTTGATGAAGTATCTTGCTCCTCCAAGTTGGTCGAATAAGTTAGTTATTAACAGTATAGGGTACTTGTTCTTGATGGTTACCTTGTTTAGTGCCCTATAGTTAATGTATAGATGTAGGGAGCCATTATGCTTCTTTTGGAACAAGACAGGTGCTCCAAATGGTGGCTTTGAAGGTTTGATGAATCCCGCGTCAAGTAGCTCTTTGAGTTGTCTCCAAATGGTGCCATTATGGGTGGTTTGGCACCAGGTTCCAACTCAATCTTATGATCCACCTCTCTTCTTGGTGGAAGTCTCTTTGGTAGCTTGGGTGGCATAACATATTTGAAATCTTCCAAGACTTATGTAACCTCCCTTGGTATATCCTTGGAATGACTTCTTTTTTACAAAAAGTGGCAAGGTACGTGATGTCTCCCTTCTTAAGGCCCTTCTGCACTTGTAAAACCAAAAGTTATTTGACATTGGTGCTAGGCTTGGCCACGGTTGGAATCGTGCTTGGTCCTCCCTCTATTATAAAAACTGAGTTGTAAGGAGGTAGAGGGATGGCATTGAATTTTCTTAAGAACTCCATACCTAGCACAATTGTAAAAGTCATCTAAAGGAATAATAGAGAAGTTGATCTTACTTTGCCATGTTAAAACAGTACCATGTCTCGAGCCACACCTTCCACATATTTAGCGTTAACATTGACCATCTTGAGCCACCCTAACCCATCTTTTTATTTGAGGCCAAGCCTTATGACCTCTTCCTTCTCGATGAAGTTATGGGATGCACTAGTGTCAATCATAACTTGTACATCCTTGCCATTTATGCAAGCTGCCACATACATGAGTGACCGGTCCCTTTGATTAGAAGCAGTGACAGGGTTGGCCTTTGATGAGATGAGAAATTGCTAGCAACCCATATATGTTTGTTCTTGGTTCTCCCTCTCCTCGAGTATAGCAATAAGGGCCTTTCTCTTTGGACAATCCTATGCCCAATGTGGACCATCACAAAGGAAGCATTTATTTTTTGGCTTCATTTCCTTGCTTCCCTTCTTTTTATTCTTTCTTGGTGGTGGCCCCTTAGATGGCTCCTTACTTTATGGGGCTTTTTGGAACTTAGCTCCCCCACATTTGTTATCACTAAATTTTGGTTTAGGGATAGAGGACTCACCTCACCTAAACTCCACGAGTGTCTTCGAAGTGGTGAGAGCAGAAGAGATGTCTTGTACCCTACGGCGTAAAAGCTCTTGAGATGCCCACGGTTGTAGTCCATTTATGAAATTGAAGAGAATGTCCTCCTTACTCATGTTTGGCATTTGAAGCATTAGGCCGGAGAACTCCTCCACCTACCCACAAATGGAGAGGGTGTGCTTCAATACCTTCATATGTTTTCTGGCTTAGTGCATCACATTTTTAGGATAGAATTGTTTCTTTAATTCATTTCTTAGTTCTTCCCAATAGCTGATGGAGCAAGAGCCTTTCTTCATTTCTTCATGCTTTATACAATGCCAAATAGTCCCAAGGTTAGAAAAGTAGAGGGTTGTGGTATTTACCTTTTGTTTTTCATCTCGATGATCCAATACATCGAAGTAGCATTCCATATGCCAAATAAACTTGTCTAACTCCTTGGCATCCCTCTTACCACTAAACTCCTTGGGCTTGGGGACATCCACCTTTAGAGTGGTGACAATTTGTGTTATGGAAATGGTGCCACTAGTGGCCGCCCACTTACACAAAATCACGTCCTTACGTGTCTCCATTAAACCTCACTTGAACTCATCCACTTGAGCTTGTAAAAGGGACAAGGTTTCAAGCACCTTTGCTTGAAATGTATCATTCTTTTGACGCCAATGCTGGCCTTATGGATGCTTTGCATGCTTCATTGAAACTCCTCCCCTTGTTCATCAACTTGACCATTGAGCTCCTCCATTCTTTTCTCCACAAGATTAAGACACTCCTTAGCGTCGACTACAACCAACACCACCCATGCTATAGTGGTCTCTATGGAAGCTAAAATGTCTCGAGACTTAGAGCATACATATACCATTCTTAGCACCATAGGCTCCTCCTCCCTTTCCCTCACCTTTTTTAACACGATGTCTAATGAAGACATGTTGCCAACCTTTCAAGAACATAGGCTCTGATACCACTTATCACAGACTTGCTAGAAACCTCTCAAGACTGTGCAACCTTAGTTGTTTTTCTTAATCCTTGGTGAGCAACTAAGTAAGCCTTAAGCCAAAATGGAAGAGAAAGTTGGAATAAAACAAGAATTTATATTATATAAAGGAGAAGAGTATTACAAGCTTTTAATGATGTTACAAATAAGGGACCTTTGCCTATTTATAGACTTTAAGGGTCTGATCCAATGGTTATTATACATTTGATTCTAGGGTGGAGAATGAGAGTTTTAGAAAGTTCCTACCTCCTTACTATTACCTAGTATTTTCTATAGTATTCTATGAAGTAAATCACACGTTAGTATAGAAATTACTTATAATATAAGATATACACAAGAGGGGGATTGAATTGTGTATTCTTTTCGCGAATACAAATTCTTTGTATTTCTGATAAGAACTTCTCTAACTTGTTAAAAGAAAATCACTAACAAAAATTGTTAGGAGTTAAATCACAAATAACTTCTATATACTTGTTTAAGAATAAAATATACTAAGTTGAGAGATAGAGGATAAACACTCCGATTTTATACTGGTTCATCCTAAACCGTGGGCTACGTCCAGTCCTCAAAATTCATCTGAGTATTCACTATACTTCAACCAATGTACAAGAATTCTTTGTCCTACTCGAGCCTCTTCAGGTCTCGTACACCAGTATTCTTTTTCCAACTCTCTTAGTCTCTCTACACTTTTAGCCTTTTCTTTCTCTCACTAAAAAGATGTCGTGAGCTATTGTTACAGTAGTTTAACTCTACAGTATCACACTACATAATTTTTAAGCATACACTTGAATGCTCAAAAGTTGTAGAATCAAAGATCTCTCTAACCAATTATTTAGTCTTCGACTACGACCAGTATTTATAGTCTAAGTATCCAACCGCTTCTTTGAATCTTGATAACTGCTTCTTGATTCTTGATAACTGATTTTTGATTCTTGAAAACCGTTATTTAGTTGAGTTCTATAACTAACTCCAACTAACTAACTGCTCGACGTACTCGCGTATCTTTTGCTTTGTATCGTCTGTGTTTTCTTCTATGTCTCGCTTCTTCTGTATCTACTTCTTCTGTGTTTTGCTTCTTTTGTGTTTCCCTTCTTCTGTGTCTCTACTTCTTCTGTCTTTTACTCCTTCTGTGTTTTGCTTCTTTTGTGTTTCTACTTCTTCGGTGTTTTGCTTCTCTGCACAATTAACACACTCATCAAACTAGTTCATTTATTTCTAACATTATTATTATTTGATTGTCATCAAAATTAATTATC